>CM045992.1:272774-872774 GCA_025175895.1 Wurfbainia villosa | reverse complement strand
CGGTTCATCAGATCCAAATGAATTTTCCACTGGACAAGTTTTTTCCTCTCGACAAGAGTTTAAAGATGCACTAGTAAGGCATGCGATGCTAAAAAACTTCAGATACAAGCCAGTTGACACCAGACTCAATAGAATTAAAGTTATTTGCTTTAGTCAGCCTTGTTCATGGAGTCTAGTTGCAAGTGGAGACGTGGAGTTCACTGTCACAAAATATGTAAAGCAGCATGAATGTGACAGTGTTAGGGAAACAACAGATCATCATGCTTGCACATCCACATTTGTAGCAAACCAGATTGTAGGACGGTTAGCTACCTCTGATGATTACAAACCAAGTTCAATTCGAAGAGAAATGCAAGCTAGGTTTGGTGTTTACATTTCATACAAGAAAGCATACACAACCAGACAGAAAGCATTAAAAAGAGTGGTAGGTGATTTTGATCAGGCCTATATTGATCTTCCAATGTACTTGCGTGAGTTAAGAGTTAGAGATCCTGATACATATGTTGCAGTACTAAGAAATGGTGAAAATCAATTCCAGCGATGTTTTTGGGCATTTGGTGCTTGTCGAAGAGTATTCAGGTTGTATTTATAAAAACTAATTGGAATTGATGCTACACATATGACTGGCAAGTATCCTGGTGTTTTGCTAATAGCTCTGCTGATTGTAATGCAAAAATTATACCAGTTGCATTTGGAATTGCCGAAGTTGAATGTGGATCTGCTTGGGAGTGGTTTTTGGATCATGTAAAGACATTCCTTGATGTCCTGCCAGAGTCGTTGAGCATTGTATCAGATAGACATCGGGGGATTATATCAGCAGTTAACAAAGTGTATCCATCTGCCCATCATGCTTTTTGTTGCTATCACTTGTCTTGTAATGGTATACCCGGATAGATCCTCATTAGGTTTATTTTGGGTAGCAAAGAAGAGCCAATACAAGAGTTGACTTTGATCGGTGTCTGGAACATGCATGACAAACACAAGGAAGCATATGCGTGGCTACAAAAGATCGATCCAAAAAGATGGGCCAATGCACACTTTCCTGGCAGGAGGTACACAATGTTAACGACTAATTGTTTCGAGAGTTTAAATGCATTATTCAAGGAAACACGTGAACTCCCCATCACCAGTTTAATTGACAACACTAGAAGAAAGCTTGCTCAATGGTTCTATAACCGTAGGGAAGAATCTTCAAAAAGGTCAGGTTTTCTAACACCTTATGCCATTAAAGAGATTGATGAAAGGAGAGAAAGAACTCAATTATATTCGGTATTCCCATATTCACAAACAAAAATGGAAGTACAGACAATAGCTTCTTCGTATATTGTTGATTTGGATAGGCGAAGTTGCATCTGTCGTGAGTTTCAAATTTTAGGAATTCCTTGCTCGCATGCTATTGCAGTCATCATATATCGGAACATGGATCCATACCGTTACTGCGAGCATTATTTTCTAAGGGAAACCTGGGAGGCCACTTACATGGATCGTATTTACCCATGTCGAAGTAAGAAATTTTGGCCTAATGGTGACAAAATTTTCGGAGTTCTACCTCCTCGTAGCCTTGTGCAGCCCGGGCGAAGAAAAAAGGCACGCATAGAGTCCAAACATCTTGGAGAGGTGAAAAATAAATGCGCAGATGCAAACAAAGGGCATAATAGGAGGTCTTGTAGAATGCCACCGGCTACTAATTCCTAAGTATGTTTATTGTGGATGTGTAAATATTTTTAAAGGAAACAATGTTAATGTTAATGTTAATGTCAATGTCAATGTCAATGTTAATATTAATGTTAAGCTATTTTGCAGAATTGTAATGGAAAAATTTGTTATGCTATTTTGCAAAATTGTAATCTCAATATCTCTGTGTATCGTGTCCAAAATTTTTGATTTTCAAGGCAGGATTAGGTTTACACAGCCAATTTTCAGAAATCAATCCCCGTGCCAAGTGGCACGCGGCCAAAACTGGAAGGTAGTAGGATCAGAAGGAAGTATCCTCGACGCAACAACATGTGAAGCCGTTAGGTCTTTCAGTCGATGTAAAGAATTCAGAATTTGGACTCCTGTAGGTCCATCAATGGGCTTCGGTCAAAACCCATTGATGGCCCTAGTCACCTCAACTTCGGTCCAAACCAACTCCAGTGGCTTTGGGACTTGACCCTCTGTGTATAGTGTCCAAAATTTCTATTTTTCAAGGCAGGATCAGGTTTACACAGCCAATTTTCAGAAATCAGGCCCCGTGCCAAGTGGCACGCGACCGAAACTTGGAGATAGGAGGATCAGAAGGAAGTTTCCTCGATGCAACAACATGTGAAGTCGTTAGGTCTTTCAGTCGATGTAAAGATTTCAGAATTTGGACTCATAGTCCATTGATGGGTTTCGACCAAAACCCATTGATGGCCCTACACATGACTACTGTGTTCCTGGGATTAAAAATGCCAGCACCACCTTATTTCCGGGCTGTTTGAAAGTGTAAGTGGTACTGGAAATTGAAATCCCAGGACCACTGTGTGTTCTCCGGCCAGTTCTAAATATGCGTGGTCACAGGGTGAAATCCCGGGACCCGTGTTCTCCGGCGATTCTAAATTATGCGTGGTCACGGAATTGAAATCCCAAGACCACCTTATTGTAGCCATTTGAAATTATTCATGGTGTTGGGAAATAAATTCCCGGACCACTTTGTTTCGGAATTATAATTACCGGACCACCCATATTCTAAATCCGTCCGTCGCAGGCAGATTAATATAAAACTCCCTGGTGGAAGTTCAAACATCTCAACACCACATTTCATTTCTCTATCGCTCCTTGCGTTCTGTCTCTGTGGAATTCCGCTTCCGTTCCCCGGCGGCCGTTCAAACTCTCCGGTTCCAGTTCAAACTCCCCGGTGCCAGTCAAAACCCCCCGGTGTCAGTTCAACCTCCCCGGTGCGAGTTAAAACATCTCAACACCAGCTCAACACCATCTCAACGCGATTTTCGACCTAAGTAAGTTTTGTAGATTTCTTAAATTCTGTGTCGCTATCGTTTCTTCCGATCTATCTAGGGTTTTTGCCTTTTTCCGTTCACGATCTCGTTTAAACTCGGGCCTGATAGGGTTTAGGGTTTACCATTTAAGCAGAGGTAACGTTTGTTTGTATCATCACACATGTTTCAATCCATTTCATCTATTAGTTTAAAATCGCTGTATTACAATGCATTTGGTTGTTAACCTAAGGAATTTTTTTCAGTTAACGATGGCTTCAACTGGTGAATCATCAAGCGATACTTCTGCAAGAACCCGTGCGTTGATGCGAGGAAGAACCAAGAGAATGAACTGGAAAAGCAACGTTTCACAGTTTAAAAAATTTATTGCAAGTGTGCCGCCGAGTGTGGAAGAAGAAACGCTTATTCGGAGCTCCCCCTTTGCGTGGGTTTTGGACATTCCAGATATTACCCATGTCAGACCCCTCGTTCAGAATATGTTTGATAATTGGGACTGCACGGAGAAATGTTTTATATTCCAAGACAAGAAATTGCATTTCACAAAGACGAATGTCTCCCTCATCCTTGGTCTACCAGATGATGGACTCGAAGTTCCTATGAATAATGAAGCTCCGTCTGCTATATTTTAATATTTAAAGGTGATTGCTCTAACAAGCATCTGGAGGATTTATTGAAGACTTCGGATCTCGGATAATTTAGGATTTGCAAAACTTTATTGTCGGTTGTTTATTTTATATTTTTCTCTTGTGTGTTTTTACTACCACCTGATAAGCCTAGAATAGCTATCGATCACTTATAGATTGTGTAGAGGATTTTGATAACTTAGGCGGATACAATTGGTGCGAAGCACTTTATCGATACATGGCTCCTCAAATGGAGTCAATTGGTATGGGAGTCACATTGCGACCAAGCGAGTCGTCGTAGGTGGATCACGAGACCCGATGTAAGGGTTTCACACACTTATTGGTGTGAGTGAATATATTTTATGTCTTCCACAAATATTATAGATAAATCTATTAACAACTAATCTTGTCATTCGGTATGGATGTGTGAGCATTTGTGTATCCTACCTCCACCGTCCCTCATGCTTTGCCAAGAATTACTTGAGATGGAGGTGGAGTTCCACAAATGTAAGGTCGTTAAGAAGATGGTAGATGGTCTACTGACAAAATCATTGTCGATCTAATTGTGATCAATGCATCTGTACATACGCTTCCCCACCTAGATTTTGCATCAACTCTCAACTCGACTAAACCGGTCGACGAAGAGGAATGAATCGGTATGCGAGAGAATGCAAAATTGTATCTACTCTAAGCACCAAGCTAGTTGAAGCAAGGTGTGATTTTGAAAGCACCTCCTACTTAAGGAAGTGACCATCGAACAACAAGAAAAGACAATCTGAGAGCTTCTTCAAGAGTTAGAGGAGGTCGAGAGCAGGACAACGAGATAAGTGAAAGGGATGATATAATTCTTTGAAAAGAAGCATTAATCGAAAAGGCGGTTTAATCTTTGGAGCTTCAACTCGATTTACAATCCCGGGATGTAGAGGGTTACAATCACGCCTATACAAGTCTGAAACCCAATGACCTTCTTACGCATACACTAGGCGGAAGGTTTGTGTGAGGAAGAAGACTCTTGACGTCTATCACCCCTAGCCTTAGAAGCCTCCCTCATGCATGGTTTTGAACATCCCTAAAAGAAGGAGAGTTGAAACTCAAATTGTCCCAGCAGGCTATTGAGTATCCTCGGTGAGACCTAATATCTCTCTGCAGAGCCAAACATTGGCGAAGTCGGGCCGAGGATAAAAAGGAAATCAATTGCAGGAGGGTGAACCGAAATATCGAATCTGACGACACACAAGTCTCCCACGGACAAACAACCAACACTCGGGAAGTCAAGCGAGAGGATATTGGAGGTGAGCATAAGTTATCTGTCGATTCTATTTTTGGACAAAATATTTCTGGGAGCAGTTTTATTTTGTATCTGACAAGCTTATAAAGAATTCAGTAAGATGGATCCAAAGCGTCGGGAGTCTTTATTGAAACTAAAAAAATAGAGTAAAAGTCTTATATTCTTTATATATACCTTTCATCTTATGTTTTGAGAGTTGCTAATAACCCAACCCTTCCTCGTAGTGACAAGATCGTGACCTGCTGGAAGACCGATGCTATTAACTTATACATGGACTCTTTCCTTACAATATTTGATTGGAATGTTTTGACACATGGGGATTGCATAAGCGCATATTTTTCAGTCTTAGCTGAGCAGTGCAAGGTGACTGATAAGGCGTACTATAACTCAATTTTCTGTGGGGCTGGATTCCCGATAAGTTTTTGGCCCTTTTGCAAGGAATTATAGACTTTACAGCTCCGGTGTTTTGACAGATTTTTTTATACACAGGATATGTTTAATATTATGTACGCCCAAGTATTCGAGCAAACTTTTAAAACCCCAGGCAATCCAATCAGATACATATTTTGTCCAATAATCTGTGACGAGCACTGCCACCTACTAGTGGCCGACTTGGAAAATTCAGAGTTCATCCACTACAACTCCTTGTCCGTCAGGAAGGCTTACACTACGCAATTTGAAGAAACAGTAAGCATTAGATTAGATTTCAGCTAAATAAACTGTTTGTGTATGGAGGATTCATAGCATTTATTTCGGTCCCAGGTTGAATTCTTTAAAAAGATGCACTCTTCGTATTATGATAACTGGCATCCTGGCCTGGCTAAAAAAATTTATAATGCAAACTTTTCCATGCGTCGAGTCCAGGGTCCCAGACAAAGCTCTTCGTAAGACATCTAATAATCTTTGTAAATACCATATTTTATAAGCTAGCATTGGACTAATAATTTTTAATTTTTTACAGCTATGATTGCGCATTTTTTATAATACGATACATTGAGAGCCTACTATTTGGGTACCCTAAAAGATTCAGACAGCAGGATATGAGGAGCTTCAGATTCGTGGTGGGGAATAGAATAATGCGCAGCTCACAATTTTGTTTGCAATTATGACTGTGCTGTATAGTGGGATATGTTGTAAGACTATACAGAGTTTTAGATATGTAACTACACCAAGGTGCCTGCCTGTAAAAGTCATTAGTCAGCTGCAAAGGTGTTTGCAATCTGTGTAGTATCTGTACAATTATGGAATATATATACTTTGTTAAATATTTCAACCACTTCGACTTTATGATTTTTTGATGAGATTTCTATGTGGTGCTGGGAATTAAATTTCCAGGACCACCGTGTTCCTGGGATTAAGATTCCCAGCACCACCTTATTTCTCGGCCAGTTCGCAAATGGACGTGGTCCTAAGAATTATATTTCCAGGACCACTGTGTTCCTGGGAGTTAAATTCCCAGCACCACCGTATTCCTCGACCAATTCGAAACTATACGTGGTGCTGGGAATTCACTTTCCAGTACCACCACCATCACCTCGGATTAAAATTTCCAAAGACCACCTTTTTCTCGGCGATTCGCGAATGGGCGTGGTGCTGGGAATTAAATTTCAGACCGTGTTCTGGATTTAATTCCCAAAGACCACATTTTATCTCGTCGATTCGATCACGTGCGTGCCGCGGAATTCACTTACCCACGGTGTTCCTGGGATTGAGATTCTCAGCACCACCTTATTTCTCGGCCAGGTCGCAAATGGACGTGGTCCTGGGATTTAAATTTCCAGGACCACTGTGTTCCTGGAATTTAATTCCCAGCACCACATTTTCAGAAATCAGGTTCCATGCCAAGTGGCACGAGGCCGAAACTGGGAGGCAGGAGGATCACAACGAAGTTTGCTCGACGCAACAACATGTGAAGCCGTTAGGTCTTTCAGTCGATGTAAAGAATTCGAATTTGGACTCTGTAGGTCCATCAGGGTTTTGGTCAAACCTATGGCCCTAATCACCTCACCGGTCCAAACCAACTCCAGTGGCTTTGGGACTTGCCCCTCTGTGTATCGTGTCCAAAATTTCTGAATTTCAAGGCATGATTAATTCCCAAAGACTACATTTTATCTCGTGCTCGATATCAGACGTGGTGCCGGGAATTAACTTACGACTACTGTTCCTGGGATTGAGATTCCCAACACCACCTTATTTCTCGTCAGGTCACAAATGGACGTGGTCCTGGGAATTAAATTTCAGGGACCACCGTGTTCTGGATTTAATTCCCAGACCACATTTTCAGAATCGTGCCCGCGCTGCAAGTGGCACGAGGTCAAATCGGGAGGCGAGGATCACAACGTTTGCTAGACGCAACAACATGTGAAGCCGTTAGGTCTTTGATCGATGTAAAGAATTCGAATTTGGACTCTCAGAGGTCCATCAATGGGTTTTGGCCAAAACCCATATGGCCCTAGTCACCTCAACCGGTCCAAACCAACTCCGGTGGCTTTGGGACTTGCCCTCTGTATCGTGTCCAAAATTTCTGATTTTCAAGGTAGGATTAGGTTTACACCCAATTTTGAATCGTGCCCGTGCGGGCGGCACGTACCAAATCGGGAGGTAGGAGGATCAGAAGGAAGTTTCCTCGATGCAACACCATGTGAAGCCGTTAGGTCTTTCAGTCGATGTAAAAATTTCGGAATTTGGACTCCTGTAGGTCCATCAATGGGTTTTGGCCAAAATCCATTGATGGCCCTACACAGGACCACTGTGTTCCTGGAATTTAAATTGCCAAAGACCACCTTATTTTCGACCTTTTTGAAGTGTATGGTGATCGAATTGAAATCCAGACCAACTGTTCTCGGCCAGTTAAATCAGACGTGGTCCTCGAATTGAAATCCCGTGACCACCGTGTTCCTCTGAAGTTCTAAATTGTACATGGTCCTGGGAATTGAAATCCCAGGACCACCTTTTTCCTCAGCCATTTCAAAATTATACGTGGTCCTGGGAAATAAATTCCCAGGACCACTGAGTTTCTGGGATTATAATTACCAGCACCACCGTATTCCTCGGCCATTGAAATTAGATGCGTGGTCACGGAATTAGAATCCCAGACCATTGTGTTCCCGGGATTTTAATTCCCAAAGACCACCTTATTTCTTGCCGTCAACTCGACGCGATGTCTTTGGGACTTTTTTCCCAAAGCACCCTTGTGTTCTGGGAGTTAAATTCCCAGACCACCATATTCTGACCGGGCTGAATAGACGTGGTCCTGGGAATTAAAATCCCAGGACCATTGAGTTCCTGGGATTTTAATTCCCAGCACCACCTTATTTCTCGCCCAGTTCGAATTGTACATGGTGCTGGGACTTTAATTCCCACCACCACTGTGTTCCTGGGAGTTAAATTCCCAGCACCACCGTATTTCTCGGTGAGTTCGAAATTGTACGTGGTGCTGTGAATTAAAATTCCAGAACCACTGTGTTGCTGGAAAATTTAATCCCAGGGCCATTGTGTTCCTGGGATTTCATTGTCAGCACCAGCAAAGTATTGAACAATATATTATATAACATTTATTAAAGCTCAAACACAAACAATAAACATATTTACAGTCATTGTTGATCTATGAGAAGCTGTACCATTTACAAATTAGCAAATTTCATTAATTACAACAATGCATTGTCATACTGCCACCTGAACACTTCTAAAATTACATCAGGAAGAACTCATCCCTTAAAATTGAGACAGAGACATCTATTCTGAATTTGGTCATGTCTGCTTGTTTGAAGTCCATCTTCTCACCATAAAGCAGACATCTCATGTATTGCATCACAAAGAAGGCACAATCATTGTTGTAAACATGCAAAGAAAAATTTTATATTTTAATTCAAAAGTATAAAGAAAATTTTTTCTTTTAGTACCTTGCCACTTGTTGGGGACAATCAGTTGTAACAGAAACCCAGCTGTCGATGGGGTAATACGCTTGTAAACATGGATGAATTGCTGCAAGCTCCTTAGGTGAATATCCTTTAAATTGGGATACCTATAATTACACGATGACTAAGTTAACATAACTATTCATTAACAGATAACAAAGTTAAATTGATGGAATATCTATATTTAAAATATTTAACTACTCACCTTTTCAAAATCGATCTTTTGATCTTCCACCATATGAAATGGAGTTGTAATGATTGAAACTCATTGCTTTTGTGTCGATACACAACAGGTGAAAGTGAGTTTGGTCAGTATTTAGAGGTATAAAAATATATCTAACCTCTCCATCATTCATGTCCGTGTTTATGATTTGTGTTGTGGCAGTCTTCCACGACAATCTTAATCGAAATTGTGTGTAGAGGAAAATATTTAAGCGATTAGTATAACATCAAATGTCGTGAAAATACAAGATAATTTAACTCCCTTACAATGAACACGAATGAGCAATACACAGACTTGTTATATGACCTACATGAAGAGGAGGCCCCCTAAAAAGAATTGAGCAAAATGTATCGATAACCTCCCAGTAAAGCAGATCCATTAACTCAGTATAAAGAATTGAGTTAATGAAAAGGACCTTCCTCCCAAACATAACCTGTTATCGGCCTAAAAAAAATTTAATCGTAAATAAATATTTGCACTTTATAATATTGTAATAGAATTTTTGAATGTAATGGTGGATGTAACTACCATACTTTATTTTTTCTAAACTTTTTAGCAAGTAGGTCACATCAGCATCTTGTTTCTTGTTCTTTGCCGTCTTACAATTTTTCTTGACATACTATGATACAAAAATATTATTAGTTATTTAAATAAAATAACACAAACTATTTTTGGGAAGTATTCTGACTAACCGCAATGGCTTCCATTCTCATTTGGTTGAGTTTATCAATTATTTCTTCATCCCTGTCAAGATCTTTTTCATCTTCTTCCAAAATACAGATAGTACCCCTCGCTTGCAATTCATCCATACCAATTTTTTGTTTGCCTTTCTTGTCAAATACTTCTGCTTCTTTTACAGCTTTATCAGGTTGCCCTTCTAATAACTCAACATCAGAAATTTCTGTCTTTTTTCTTTTGCTTTGAGGTACCAATTTTGCCCACAGTGGACTATCAACGGGAGTATCCCTGTAATCATAGCGGGTTCTATCTCGCCGTCTTGTTCTGCTGGCAATTGGTTCCGGTTGGGGTTGAGAGTCAACTTCAGGCTTATTTGGTTCAGCCTCCATACCTTCTCTTCCTATAATTTCCATTAGTTCTTTTACCCTTTCAGTTAGTGCCATGTTTTCCATTCTTAACTCTTTGAGTTGTCTTTGATAAACTAAACACTCATGGCATTCACTAGTAGGGTATTTTTCTTGTATAGTTTGTGATGATGATGTCTCTATTGGATGAGAAGTATTTTCAATATAATAGTCAACCTTATCAAGCAATATATTTTCACTACGGGTACATACTAGATCAACAATGACCTATCAAAAAATCAACAATTATTTAGATAACGAAAATGAAAAACTGGTAAGTTATGGTCTTCTATTTACCTGTTCAGGGGAGACTTGCTCCAATAAATTTCTGACCTTGTTAATATGTGAAGGAGTTGCCCTCCACTTATTTATTCGTGGGCCTTCAGTATTGTATGGTCTCTGGATTGGGACATGTTCCAGAAACCAAGCCTGCTTATATCGAAAGTGTTACATACTTACGTAAATATAAAAGAAAAAATTATTTAGTAAGAAAGAACATACAGCCAAAAGCTCGGCAAACCCCTTTAGATAAGGAATTCGGCTCTTCTGCGTAACTGTATTATTAGATGAACATATATCTCAAATAGTAGGCAATTGTGAAGCCATAAATTGATGGATGGCTTCGACCCAATTGAAACTACCTATGTTGTCAAAATCATCTACAATATCTACAAGACCTATGGGGACCTTATATGTAGTAGTACAAAACAACACACAAGCAAATATATACAATACATACAACTTACAAAATACCAAAACATCTTCATCTACTTCTACTTTAGTAGAAAAGGTTTTAAGCAAAAACTCTAACCTTGATCTAGTTGGTTCTTTTTTAGAGAATTGAGAATTGAAAAGAGCACCTGATGCATTAGTTGAATTCATAGGAACATAAGCCCTTCTATCTGCAATACCGAGCAAAAGGGACACATCTCTTCTGGTGAAAGCAAGCATGATTGAAAACTTAAAGCTTTGACTTGTCGAATCCCAACTTTGAAATATATTGACCAATATTCCACGGATTTGTGGAATGTCTTGTATATTCAAAAAAACAGCAAATGAGGTTTGTTTAATTATCTCTCTGTGCCTTTCATGTAAACAAACTGACGGACGTTGCTTCCCTTTAGCACTTGGACCTCCAAAAAATTCAATAAAGTGGCCTAAAATGCTGGTCCATTGCAGTTTCTTCGCACACTCATTATTTCCCTAACAATTTGAAAATACATAATTTATTCCTTCATTTTGTAATTGTAAAAAATAAATTTGAGATTCGGCAATTCTTTGCAATAATCCTGTAAAAAAAAATTGACAACACCACTCTTTTTCTGGGCCAGGTTCCCTCTCCATGGTGCTGGAAATTTATATCCCAGGCCCACGGTGGTGCTGGGATATAAATTCCCAGCACCACCATTTATCTCGACCAGTTCCATCTCCCTGGTGCTGGGATATTTAAACGCATAACCATTGTGTTGCTGGGGTTTTAGTTCCCAGCACCACCAATAATTTCGGCAGCTTTTATGTACATGGTGCTGAAAATTACATTCTCAGCACCATGGTGTTGTTGGGAGTTTTAATCCCATTACCACGGTGGTGCTGGGATATAAATTCCCAGCACCACCATTTTTCTTGACTAGTTCATCTCCCTGGTGCTGGAATTTTTAAACGCAGAACCACTGTGTTCTTTGGGGTTTTAATTCGGACCACCAACAATCCGGCAACTTATATGTACATGGTGTCGAAATTACATTCCGGACCACCATGGTGTTTGGAGTTTTAATCCCATTACGATGGTGCTGGGAATTTACGGCTCTATTTATCTAATTCATATACAGATTGAAGAGATCGTCCATTTGTATTTGAATGTTTGAAACCATTCCAAAACCATAACGGAGAAATCATTTTAAACATATGACATACTTCATATTGGACTAAAGCAAGGAATGCGACACATACCTTGGCCGGTGAAGGAGAGGTTGAACCGGATGCTTGACTCATTCTGCAACACGAAATGGTAGGAAAAAAATCCAATGAGATGTACGCCTTTCAACGGAAACCCTAAAACCAAGTAAGAAATGGGTAAAACTCTAGTTAAATGAGAGGACGACACCATATTACCTCAAAGCGTCTCGACGAAATTCCAAGAACTCGGAAGCTAACATAATGAAGCAGGAGGAAAAATGGAGTCTAAGCTTTTCCAAGTTTTTGTACGCTCGAAGATTTTCCAGAAGCTGAAGACACGAAGACGCTAATGTGGTGACTTGTTTGGACGGGACGTTTCGATGGCTCGGGATTTGGAAATGTGGCTCGGATGCATGTGGGATCTTTGCATTAAAAACGCTGTTTGGCGGGAGGAGTATTTTGGGAATTATGCGCGCGATTTGGTAATTCTGAAAGTATAGTGCGCATTTTTGACATTTCGAAACTTTATCAGCTGTGTTTGGTAAATTGCCAAAGTTTTTTTTTTTACGCAGGCCTCAAACACATTGTAAGGCTTACATAGAACATAATTATCTTCCTAGCATACTAATTAGAATGCTTAACTGTCTTGGTCCACAAAATATAAGTTGTTTCTTTTAAATCCCTTACCAATCACTTGGTTTTCTGAGATCTTGAAAAACAACAATATTAGGATAAAAAACGACATTAATTAATAGATTGGAAGCTAAGTGAATTCAAGGACACATATATAGGGCATTGGTGTTCTTGCCAAAAATTTCGATTTCCCCTGATTTCTATATTCTTAAATAATTATGTTCATTAGCTAATTTCACTATCTTTTGGTTAGTCAACAGTTTCAAATTTTTAATGTTGTCTTTATCTCTGTAATCATATATATGATTGTCACAACCTGAATGTAATAAGCAATTATGAGAATTAATTAATAGGAGAATTCAGGTATAAGTACCTTTATTGTTCATGATGTTCGCCTGCTTGAGTAACTCAATGACAAATTTGAGAGCTACATTTTTTTACCACATTCTGTTAGGGTCGATCCTTTTTCTTCAGGTGTTTGGGCTTCAAAAGAGGATGAAGTAACCAGCACTTTTTTTGGTGCTTGTGGTTTGACTTTCTATGATGGCCATATATACACCCTTGTGGCCTCTTGATACACCCCTCTTGATACACCTTCATTATTAGCTATTTGAGTCGCGATGGCTAAGGTACGACGATATTTATAAAATGATAGGAATCGATTTCGAAGGAGACTTAAAATTCTTTTTTGAATTCAGATTTGATCTCTATATATTTTGGTCACCATGTTAAGACTCATAGAATTCTCCATGATTTATCTTCCTCGTAATGATTATGAAATAGATCGATAAAAATCATTAGATTGATGATTCCAATATAGTATTATTAGCTATTTGCACCTTATTGAAGCCATGGCTTTCTAATTTTGGTCGAGAAATTTCAAGTCTCATGCTCGCTTCGATCTGTCGTTTAGACCGTAGCTTTGACTTCTTGGAAAGAGGGAAAAGCTTTCATTCCTAAAATTTGTTAGCGGACGTTTCTGAATGACTCTTTTAAGAGGAGTCCATAGGACCTAATTATCCTCATCTTTCTTTTGTCGTAAGATTTTAAGATTGATTAAAATCGGTCTCAAAGTACTGATCTCATTCCATGAATCTTCATGCTTGTCAAATAATGGAGAGAGAGTCTTTCCTTTTTTTTTTTTTTTTTTTTTATAACGTTGGCGATTTGCTTCTTGCTGCTAAAGATCTTCCATATGTTGGATTCTTGTCCATATAAGTTATTATCTCACAGAGCCTTCAATTTTTTTTATATTAGTATCAAGTATTTAAATTTTAAGTCTGATTAATCCTGGAGATGATTAGGCCTGATCCTTAGTTTGTCATAGATATTTAAAAATCGAATTAAACATTTTACTACTGCATTGTAACCCTAGTGGGCTCTCATAGAGCCTTCAAGCTTGGAGCACAGGTATCCACCGTTCTAGCTAGGGCTTGATCCATAGAACTAGCTAGAAAGGAGAATGAACACTTGATTATCTCTCTCCTACTCTTCAAAGGTAGGGTTGAATAATTCATCAAGAGGCTCCTTTGTAATGTGAAAATCAAGAGTTTGTGAAAGAATTGAGGAGAGTGGAAAAGAATGAAAGAGTGTAAATGAAACTCTTTGTGTGGATTCCCCATGTCAATAGAAAAATTAATTAAAAAAATAGAAGTTCGGCTAAAGGCATTAATAAATCTCGAGTGAAAAATTGAAATAGTTGTTCAAACCACAACAATTCAATGCATTTCTTTCCATCAATCTATTGTGGCTGTTTGAGCTGACCATATAGCATCATATATGGACAACCCACAACAATCCAATGTTGTTTGGCTATTGTGCTCTCGAACATGTGCTTGATACATGAATTCCATTATCCTCTTTAGTTCATCTTACGTCTAGTTCTCCAACATGTCTATGAAAGTGGAATTCAAACCCATTATTTGCCCTTTTCTCCAATAGAGTGTTGGTGTAATCGTCTCAAGTCGATGTTGATCAGACTCGAGTGGAACTCGAGTAGAGTTTTGATGTTTGATAATGAATTTGATAATAAGTTTGTCATATGTTTGACAATACGTATGACTATATGATATGAGATATTTGTAGTCATATAGTGTTGTTGATCGAAAAGTCAAGAAGGTCAAGGTTAATCAGAGATTTAACTGAGAAGTCTAAGTATGAATACTTAGCAATAGAGAAGTCCAAGAATGGATTCATAGTAAGGGAAAGTCCAAGTATGAATACTTGACAAAGAAAAAATCTAAGTGCGAAGTCTTGGCCGTGTAAGTCTAAGTGTGTAGTCTTGGCAACGAAAGTCCAAGTATAGAGACTTGGCAAAAGGAAAAGTCCAAGAGTATAGTTTTGACCATGTAAATCTAAGTGTATAGTCTTGACAGTGAAAGTTCAAGTTCGGAGACTTGACAATGGAAGTCTCGGAGGCGCGACCTCTTGGCAAAGGAGACCTGTTAGCATGACAAAGTCAATGGAAGCACTTGAAGACTAGGACCATGGGTGAGGAGTCGTGGACTCGAACCAAGGACTTGTGGTTGATGAAAGTGACTTGAATGCTTAGGTCCAGACTAAGGATACCCGGTAGCATGACAAAGCCAATGAAAACACTTGAAGGCTAGCACGAAGGGTGAACGAGTCATAGAGAACTCGGATAGACCCTGAGGGCATGAGGAAGATAGAAGTGATTTGAAGGCTTAAGTCTAGGCTATATGTGAGTATCAAATATGAGAGAATCATACTTGAGTTAAACCTAAGTTTTAAGATTTAGCAGTCGACTGGTTAAGTGCACGGTACTTGGGATCTTAGTTTGACTTGAACAATCAACTGGGGTCGAGCAGTCGACTGGGGCTATGACCTAGTCGACTGAGGCTCGATAGTTAACCTGTGACTCTGGCAGTCGATTGATGACTTGCATCAATCAACTAATCGCTGCCAGTCGACTGACCTTAAGTGGTTAGGGCATAGAATGCCCTAGAGTCGACTACTAGCCCATGGTAGTCAATTGATGGTCATGACAATCGACTGTTGGGTCAGGACAGTCAACTGATTGGACACTTTCTGATATGGATTAATTCGTTGTGAGACATGTATAAGTGAGCAGTCGACTGTTGGGTAAGGACAGTCGATTGATCGGTAAAAAATTAGCCCAATGCGATACTTTAAAGGGAGGACGCGAGGAGTTCTTTCATAGCCAGTTCTTGAAGCTCTTGAAGGGGAAATGTTGTTGTTTTCCATACCTTCAAAGCATCTCAAAACAACCAAAAGATAAAGCAACCAAAAGCTCTTATTTGTAAAGTATTTTCACTTCTTTAGTTATTTTGTTTCTTGTATTTGGTTGTATTTTTGTATAAACTCATTGTAAGATGTTTCTCCACCTCCGGATTATTTCCAAGAAGGCCAAGAAGGTTTAGTGGCAGTGTGCATCACTAGAGCTTACACTAGAGCACGACCATGGTGTCACACCCCCAGAGTATGCAGTGCCGAAAAGCAAACGGACGACATCTCCCCGATACGTGGCAACATTTCGGGTTAATACAAGGCTCGTAGGCCCAAAACAACAATATAACATAAAGATATCAACATATCAAACACAGCGAAAATATACTACAGATAAAACAAAATATAAGGACCCAACTGTGCACTCCGGAGTGACTTGACACAACAAGAATCATACTAGAAACCACAACAACAACCAAATACATACAACACGTCCGTATATCACAAATACGAAAACAATACAGGCTAACACCTCAAAACGACAATCCACACAAATACAACAATGCGGATTAAATATCCATCCGTCCGGTGTGAGATGGGATCAGCTGGCAGAGCTCGAACGTCCAAGGAAATCTTCTACCTATTACCTGGGCTACATGAAACTCAGGGTCTGGGGTGGTGAGTATAAACTCAGGGGTAATATGTAGAAAATGCATGAACAACATATAAGGATATAGAGATCTACAAGTATACATGTGAAGATCTACAGGTATACAACATGAGTCCAATAGATATACAGTCCTATCCAAATCTACTAACAAGTAACCACAGTATAGACATACTCAATGTATATACTAAACTGATCAACTGAACATGAAGTAATGTACCAACGTACCTGACGGTCTGCAACACCATAAACTATATCATCCTGAACAGATATACAATAACATAACCCATATAACGTACATGGTCAATCCCATACCCGACCAACACTCAGACATATGAACAGTATATAATCACATGTAATAATATCCCGGTCCATACTAGACTATGACATAACGCTAATTAAATGCATACAATAGTCTAGACCAACATATATATCATGCTCAACACATAGCAGTATAAAATATGCAAATGACATGCATCATGATGTACAAACATATGCAACAATTATAGCTCAATCAAATGCAGCATCTCACAGGCATATGTAAAACATATATCAAATACATACATACATATATATCAGCAATGCATATGCATGGTCATTATCTGTGGACCCGTCCAACCACGACCCCAGAGTGGCCAGGGTGGCACGACATGACAACTATCCCGACTCCAGCTACCACTACTCTCGAGTGGTCGAGTTGGGTAGTATGACTGGTAGCAAGCCGCCATAGAGCTATATGTTAACCTAGGGGCCCCTGCTGCAAGCGACTCTAGCTACCACTACCCATGAGTAGTTGAGTGCTGCACGTCAGGACAAACTGCACGTCACTCTAGCTACCACTGTCTATAGTGGTCGAGCGCGACACATCTAATGCTCTGCCCTCAACCCTGCTACCACTACCCCGAGTGGCCGGGGAGGCAGGATGACCGACGACCCGTCTCAACCACAAGGGAGACCCAGTCAACAACATGCATGCAATGTAATGATGCATAGCTCCACACAAGTATCCTCGCAACACTTCCTATCCCACGGGGAGTCTTGGTCAACCAAAAGTCAACTATGCAAGAACTACAATCCACAAGACTCTCTATCGCACAAAGAGTCATACCCAACTGACAGTCAACCATGCTAAGACCTCTAGTCAGTAGGGAGACACTATCGACCGTCCATATAACCATACACAGACACACAATCCATAATGAATATACTATCACGCTTAGACCTCTAGTCCATGGTCACATACTGACAACAACACACTTATCTATGCATAGACAACTAGATCCAACATAGACGCACAACTAATATGTGTACGATACAACAATCGACTCCATAATCTCATCCATCACCTAACCCTAGTGATGTAACACAGTAACCCAAATATGAGGTCACAAAGATAACCCTAATCACCTGTACTTACTGAACATTCATCAACTAACACATAATAGGGTTTACAGTTCCTATCCATGCTAGATAATCAATGAAGTAACAGAGTATATATCTCAAAGGTCAAGGCAGTACAAGCATATGAATAAATAAGAGTGGATCTAAGGTCAAAGTAACAACATAAGTCCAATTCATGCACCAGATTCAGATCAAAACTACCTGACCAGGGTAGATATTACCCACCTAATACGAAGCTCGAATAATCCTCACGGTCGTGGACCTGCTTCGTATCCCAAACCTGCACATAATAGCAAACTATGATTAAGTACAAGCCTCTGATAAGTATACGAACAAAACACTACTTCATTTCTATGTTCGCATCCCTTCCCCGTCTATGAGTTAGAAATCTCGATTATCCCAATCTGATACACCATAACCAAACTCACAATAGATCACCTTTATCCCGTTCACAAACAATCCCATGTACAACACATACACACACTGTACACACACACCTTACCAATCGCAAATCAATATCTATTACACTCACGGATCAACCAATCATCAATTGGATTTCTCAGCTCAAACCAAGCTGTCTTCTCCTTCCCACTCACAGCTGGCACAACCACCCAATAGTCCACATATCTCAACGACAATCAATTCCCTAAGTAGCTTGGTTACTCACAGATGGGTTCACATTGATTAGAGGGTAAATCTCAGATCACGGCTGCCACCACTCCAACCACAGCCGCCATACCACAATCCATTGGCAAAATCCATCAGAATCTCAACAACAATGACACATCCCAGAATACATAGCAATCTACAGCCAATACAGAAAAAAAAACCAAGCTTACCAATCTTGGATCTCCACCAAAGACCGCTTTCTCCTGCTCACTGCAAAATCGCCCAATCAACGCTTCAAAACCTGGATCTAAACTACTGGCAGTGAAAATCACAAGCAAGGATGGATTTCATCCAAATCAAGGGGAAAAATCAACTGCTTACCCAAATCTCGGCAGAACTCGTGAATCCTAGCTCACAGTCGGCGCCCCGATCGCATCACCGCCGACTCCCATCTCCCAGCGGAGTCCCTCACCCGTCGGAGCTCGACCGGAGTCCCTCCCTCCAGCTGGATCTACCTAACAAACGACGGCGACGAGATGCGGAGGAGATAAGAGACGGAGGAGCAGATCGGAAGTAGAGAGCTCGACATCTCTCCCACTGGCCGGATCTTCCACCGTCGGCGGTAGCGGCTCGCGGAGGGAGAAGGACGCGATTGATGGCCTTCCGCTCCAGGTGATCCCCGACGGTGAAGTGGCGGCGATGAGCGACCCGGCGAACTGGCTCCAGAGGTGACGGGAAGCTGTGGAAATCGCGAATGAAGGAATCGGGAAATCAGACTTGGGTTCGCGATCTGAGCAGGCTTTTAAAAACTGGCCACTTGATTGAACTAATTCCAGTCTAATCCAATCACCTATTAACCTTAATCTTCCTCCTATTCGATCATATGAACCCCTTTTTAATTCTGAAAAATTCCTGAAAATTCCACAAACTAATTCTCAATTAGCAAGGGCTATTATTTAATTTAATTTTATTATTTATTTATTATGTTTTTTTTCCATATCTTACATTCTCCTCCACTAATAAAAATTTGGTCCCCAAATTTTTGACTCATGTACGAGTACGAAATGTCACAACAACCATCTCAAGTATCTGGAGAAAAGTCATACACCTCAAATGACTAAGTGGGGTACTGAGCTCGAATATTATATTCCAACTCTTATATACACTCTCAATCAACCTATTAAGAGGTAAATAACTGTACCAGAGTGGAGCTCTATATCCATGACCTGTTGGAGACTTTGCCAGAATCGTAAGGTAAATCATGAATCACTATCAGAAATGATACTCAATGATACTTCATGGATATAATTCCATCAAGCGATCCAACGAAATCCATCTTACGACTCGGAAGAAAATGAGCGGACCTAGCTAATTGATCATCGACTACCTAAATACTATCAAGTCCTTTCCGAATTCTAGATAATCTCCCAACACAGTCTAACGTACTAGGCTCCCACTTCATCACGGTACATAACCCTACCGGTCACTAATATTCAACCCTTGTTTGTTGGCATACCCAACATCAAACTACGCAATCAACCGTGTCCCATATCTCGTTCCACCAACAGGAACGTCCCAATACTCACTATTTTCGGATACACTCCGAATAAATCACCACTCTTGAATAAAGAGTCTCCTGAAACAACTCTTCCTAAATCGAATGCAACTTTGGGAACCACTATCCTTCCCAGAGACGGAGATTTATTCTCACAAGAGAAATTAATCTAATGTCCAAAATTCACTCTGTCATCCAGAACTGAAAATAACTGGAAGACTATAATGACTAATCTCGCTAGTTTCTCAACTAGCATACACATAATATACGTCATTCAATCAGATCGGATCGCTTCCTAATCTCAAAATGATGCATCTGCGTACAATACCCTTCCATCCATATCAGACGGATTAACTAACACTGACACAAAAGTCAGCCACCGTCTAGGCCTTGAAACCTAGCTTCCCAAGCTTCTGACTAAGTGATTCCCATCACTTCCTTAATCCAACAAGTCTGCGGTATAGTAACTCTAGAGCATCCTATCCACATCTACGGTAAATACCAAATCAATCTAGGGAAACCATAATTTCCCTCAAGATTGGAAATATAGTCATAAATATATCCTCCACAGATGTGATGACAATCGATCTCAAATACTCCAAGAGTACTTGATTCCTCAAATCCATGAACGACTAAATCGTCGATAAGTATAACAACATTATCAATATCTCCTAAAATTCATACCAAGTATGAAATATCGTCTTCTACACACCGACATCCTTTTACTCTACGCTGATGACATATCAATCATCACACCAACAATGATCATTGTATGACACTAAGTCATTACAATATCAACCCTCCAATCGTAGATCGACCCTAGGATATATATACAGGTGTCCTTTAGCTGATCTAAATAGATCATCTATCCACAACGAAGGATACTCATTCTCCACTACTGTATTCCAATCATCGATAATCGATGCATAACCTCAAAGGTCTGTCTCTCTTTTAACAAAGAGTTACAAGTCTTCTCAAGAAGAACCACTAGGGCAGATAAATCTCCCATCCAATACCTCATGTAATCGCAACTTATGTTCTTTCGATTTCTCTAGTGTTTAGCAACACTAATACCAATAAAATCATCTCCCGGTATGAGGTCTTCAATATCGGAACTATTCCCGAAATCACCCTCAATCGCTTACTCCACTTGCCCATGCAGTGGCAAGCCCGAGAGTTCATCCGAAACTATATCTGAATACTCTCGAATTATATGAACATTCGAGATACATGTTATACCCTCATTTCCAATAATTTAACTACCCGTAAGGATATATTTATAGTGAAGGTATGTCTAGCAAAGGCTAAGGGTATCCCGTGACTTCTTGGTTGTGGATCAACATCTCACCTGGCGGTAGAGAAAATCACCAACCCACAAGTCGATAGAAACTCTTTTGATCCCATCTAAAAATGTTCTAGATAAAGATACCTATAAACCACCAGTATCTCTCGATGCATCCGCCAATACGGTAACCTAAAGTAATACCCTGAATGTCCAATTCTTCGGTCTACTATAGCTCTTCTACTCGAGTAACCATGTAAACTCGCCCAACATCTGTTCTTGACGGCTGAGCTCCTGTAAGTGCAAAGGACTACCATGGAGGAACTGAAGTCAACTGCTGAACTGAGGTACAAACTGAAACAACTGCAACGGAGATGATAAACACTGTTGTACTGGCAAAGGGTACACATC
This sequence comes from Wurfbainia villosa, assembly GCA_025175895.1. Lineage (NCBI taxonomy): Eukaryota > Viridiplantae > Streptophyta > Magnoliopsida > Zingiberales > Zingiberaceae > Wurfbainia > Wurfbainia villosa. The sequence goes on along the minus strand of CM045992.1, from coordinate 851,005 downwards.
CGGCTGTAAAATATTGAAGAACTGTCGACATCGTAGCACACTCCAACTCTATAAATGGTATAGCTGTAACTGGAGAATACCGCATAGATACGACTATCGTCGCAAAATCTCTCCTCTGTATAAAACATAACCATGCCTGGGAAGGTAATAGTTGTTGTCGTCTGGATGTCTGAGTCTTCTGAGTTGTCTTCTGCTGATACTGCTGAGTAATTTGTTTCTCTCGGATGGAAGTATCAAAGAGCTCAAACCATATCTGAGATAGTACATCGCTGCTGATGTTATAACCCGATCTTCTATGATGATCTCGGCTTTCGAGGTTGTGGATCGTCCTCTCGAAAGCATCATCCATAGTCTTCAACTGAGTCTTCAAAGTACATACTCTCCTCGTAGATACTGGCTGCTTATAGTAGAAACGGATAAAAATGATCCATCGGATAATCTGACTCTGCATCTCATCGTGACCCGCACTTTATGCACATAATCTCCCTTCGGACTCTTTCCTCTGATTTCACTGATAAACATAAGAAGATACTGACAATCTGTAATCGGTCTTCTATGATCGAAAAACTCTCCAATAGTCGCTCGTGACTCATGACTCTAATCTTGCTCCTTTTTGTCAAACATTCGGAGACTTCTGATTCCAATAATTTGACTTGCAATAGATGCTTACCAAATCTCCAACTCTTAACACACTAGCTACGGAGTCATTCCTATACACATGACTCAGTCTAAGGACTTCCGGTAGGACCTGATAGAAAATCCAAACATCCTAATCAAGATGTCAACCAATAAACCGTAGGTGACTTAAGACATGTCGATCACATTCTCGAGCTATTAGGTGGTCGTAACCCTCGCAGGTCTAACGACTTTGCAAGGTACCTTCGTTACCAAACGATCACCCAACCTGAAGTTCAAGAATTCCTTGACGACAAGTCAAAGAAGATGACGTGGGAAAATACTCTCTCACAACATCACTACACCGTGGCCAAGTGATGTGTGATTTCTCGAAGGTTATTTCTTGCCTCTTCCACCAAGTATCGGTTTGATCTCGGATAATGGTATTCAACTAACACTACTTTCTTTGTATATAACACAAGTTAAGTACTCAAAAGTACTCTCAAAGTTATACAACCTAACACGAACAACTCAGGGATCAAAATCCCCATGAATATCCTCCACTAATTTTTTACTATCTGCATCAGCAATAGTATACTCACTTAGTCCATTACCCTCAGGTAATAATCTAACAAGCATAATTAGTGAAAATCCTTAGGACTGTAATCTTTTATCCTCACAAGAAATGTGACAGTCTAATCCCTGCTTTCCGACTCGGTATCAGTCGGCTCTCAAAGGTAATTACCTTTTCGATAGCAGGTACATGTCTAATAACCTTAGCATGTCGTTCCCGTGATCAACTCAAACCATGGTTACGAATATTAACCAACACCCAACAAGTCATCCCTGTTATAAGCAACTAAATGCATAGCCAACAAAAGGATATATGATAACAACTGACATACCTTAATCCTTGTAGCTCCGAGATGTCCGCAACAGCCAGATCCCAGAACTCACAAAACCAAAACCGAGTAAAGCAAAATTCGATGTCCGAACGAAATAAAATCCAAAAATAGACTTCGCAACCTAGGGCTCTGATACCAATAAAATTGTCATGCCCCCAGAGTATGTCGTGCCGAAAAGCAAATGGACGACATCTCCCCTGTACGTGGCAACATTTCGGGTTAATACAAGGCCCGTAGGCTCACTACAACAATATAACATAAAGATATCAACATATTGAACACAGCGGAAACATACTATAGATAAAACAAAATACAAAGACCCAACTGTGCACTCCGGAGTGACTTGACACAACAAGAATCATACTAGAAACCACAACAACAGCCAAATATATACAACACATCCGTATATCACAAATACGGAAACAATACAGGCTAAAACCTCAAAATGACAATCCACACAAATACAACAATGCGGATTAAATATCCATCCATCCGGTGTGAGATGAGATCAGCTGGCAGAGCTCCGAACGTCCAAGGAAATCTTCTACCTGTTACCTGGGCGATAGGAAACCCAAGGTCCGGGGTGGTGAGTATAAACTCAGGGGTAATATGTAGAAAATGCATGAACAACATATAAGGATATAGAGATCTACAAGTATACATGTGAAGATCTACAGGTATACAACATGAGTCCAATAGACATACAATCCTATCCAAATCTACTAACAAGAAACCACAGTATAGGCATACTCAATGTATATACTAAATTGATCAACTGAACATGAAGTAATGTACCAACATACCTGACGGTCTGCAACACCATAAGCTATATCATCCTGAACAGATATACAATAACATAACCCATATAACGTACATGGTCAATCCCATACCTGACCAACACTGTATATACGAATAAAGATATAATCACATGTAATAACATCCCGGCCATACTACACTATGACATGACGCTAATCAAATGCATACAATACCGACTAACATATATCATGCTCAACACATAGCAGTATAAAATATGCAAATGACATGCATCATGATGTACAAACATATGCAGCAATCATAGCTCAATCAAATGCAGCATCTCACAGGCATATGTAAAACATATATCAAATACATGCATACGTATATATCAGCAATGCATATGCATGGTCACTGTCTGCGGACCCGTCCAACCACGACCCCAGAGTGGCCAGGGTGGCATGACATGACAACTATCCCGACTCCAGCTACCACTACTCTCGAGTGGCCGAGTTGGGTAGTATGACTGGTAGAAAGCCGCCATAGAGCTATATGCTACCCTAGGGGCCCCTGCTGCAAGCGACTCTAGCTACCACTACCCATGAGTGGCCGAGTGCTACACGTCAGGACAAACTGCACGCCACTCTAGCTACCACTGTCTATAGTGGCCGAGCGCGGCACATCTAATGCTCTGCCCTCAACCCTGCTACCACTACCCCGAGTGGCCGGGGAGGCAGGATGACTGACGACTCGTCTCAACCACAAGGGAGACCCAGTCAACAGCATGCATGCAATGTAATGATGCATAGCTCCACAAAAGTATCCTCGCAACACTCCCTATCATACAGGGAGTCCTGGTCAACCAAAAGTCAACTATGCAAGGACTACAATCCACAAGACTCTCTCTATCGCACAAAGAGTCATATCCAACTGACAGTCAACCACGATAAGACCTCTAGTCAGTAGCGAGACACTATCGACCATCCATATAACCATACACAGGCACACAATCCATAATGGATATACTATCACGCTTGGACTTCTAGTCCATGGTCACATACTGACAACCACACACTTATCTATGCATAGACAACTAGATCCAACATAGACGCACAACTAATATGTGTACGATACAACAATCGACTCCATAATCTCATCCATAACCTAATCCTAGTGATGTAATACAGTAACCCAAATCTGACATAACAAAGATAACCCTAATCACATGTACTTACTGAACATCCATCAGCTAACACATAATAGGGTTTACAGTTCCTATCCATGCTAGATAATCAATGAAGTAACAGAGTATATATCTCAAAGGTCAAGGCAGTACAAGCATATGAATAAATAAAAGTGGATCTAAGGTCAAAGTAACAACATAAGTCCAATTCATGCACTAGATTCAGATGAAAACTACCTGACCAGGGTAGATATTACCCACCTAATATGAAGCTTGAATAATCCTCACGGTCATGGACCTGCTTCGTATCCCAAACCTACACATAATAGCAAACTATGATTAAGTACAAACCTCTGATAAGTATACGAACAAAACACTACTTCATTTCTATGTTCGCATCCCTTCCCGTCTACGAGTTAGAAATCTCGATTATCCCAATCTGATACACCATAACCAAACTCACAATAGATCACCTTTATCCCGTTCACAAACAAGCTCATGTACAACACATACACACACTGTACACACACACCTTACCAATCGCAAATCAATATCTATTACACTCACGAATCAACCAATCATCAATTGGATTTCTCAGCTCAAACCAAGCTGTCTTCTCCTTCCCAGTCACAGCTAGCACAACCACCCAATAGTCCACATATCTCAACGACAATCAATTCCCTAAGTATCTTGGTTACTCACAGATGGGTTCACGTTGATTAGAGGGTAAATCTCAGATCATGGCTGCCACCACTCCAACCACAGCCGCCATACCATAATCCATTGGCAAAATCCATCGGAATCTCAACAACAATGACACATCCTAGAATACATAGCAATCTACAGCTAATACAAAAAAAAACCAAGCTTACCGATCTTGGATCTCCACCAACATTGTTTCTCCCCTGTTCACCTGCGAAAACTGTTTCAATCACTGCCCAAAACTTGGATCTAAACTACTGGCAGTGAAAATCACAAGCAAGGATGGATTTCATCCAAATCAAGGGGAAAAAATCAACTGCTTACCCAAATCTCGACAGAACTCGCGAATCCTAGCTCACAGTCGGCGCCCCAATCGCATCGCCGCTGACTCCCAGCTCCCGGCGAAGTCCCTCACCTGTCGGAGCTCGACCGGAGTCCCTCCCTCCAGCTGGATATACTCGACGAACGACGGCGGTGAGATGCGGAGGAGATAAGAGACGGAGGAGCAGATCGGAAGAAGAGAGCTCGGCGTCTCTCCCACCGGCCGGATCTTCCACCATCGGTGGCAGCAACTCGCGGAGGGAGAAGGACGCGATTGATGGCCTTCCGCTCCAGGTGATCCCCGACGGTGAAGTGGCGACGATGAGCGACCCGGCGAACTGGCTCCAGAGGCGACGGGAAGCTGTGGAAATCGCGAACGAAGGAATCGGGAAATCAGACTTGGGTTCGCGATCTGAGCAGGCTTTTAAAAACTGGCCACTTGATTGAGCTAACTCCAGTCTAATCCAATCACCTATTAACCTTAATCTTCCTCCTATTCGATCATATGAACCCCTTTTTAATTCTAAAAAATTCCTGAAAATTCCACAAACTAATTCTCAATTAGTAAGGGCTATTATTTAATTTAATTTAATTATTTATTTATTTATTTTCCATATCTTACAGATGGAGTAGGAACTGTTGGTGGAGGGGTACTAGATAATCGAACCTAGGTTTTGATGATGGTAAAGATTCAAAGTTAAGTCATTCTTGGTATCTCATATGTTGTGTTGAGTGTGCAGGTAATGTATTAGACTTTGCTAAGGTCAATGATACCAGGAGAATCTCGGGACGAGAAACCTCGGTGGTTAGGTGATACTATGAGAACCTCGGGGAGTTGAGGAACCTCGGTGGTGACCAGAAGCTAATCGGTAGGTCAGAAGGACAAAAGGTAATCTCCAAGTGTGGAGTGATGGTAAGGACATGTCCTCTGTACGGGGACAACCGTAGGTGGCAATCCGACTAAGACTTTCAGAGAAAGGTCTAAGTCAAGATCGGACAGTACATGACCGTCGGATTTACTATCAATAAAGATTCTTGTGCTAACCATGTATTGCAAGTGAGCTATCAAGATATCAATCGACTGGAGGGAAATAGCAGTCGACTGAACTACCATCAGTCGACTGTTAGTCAAGCTGATCACTTCGAGGAGAGTCAAGATAAGATTAACCAAAGGAGAGGTGATGTAAATGTTTAACCCAGATCTGGATCTCAACGAGTTGGGGTTCAAATAGCTATAAAAGGAGAGACAAATCATTCATTTCAATTAACTAGAAAGGCTTCCTAATTTCTCTATTGCTCCTAGTGCTCTCCATTATGCAACAACACCGTTACGCCGACCGTGCTTCAACAACTCATCCACTTAAGTCGGTAGTGCTTTGTTTAGTTAATATTTCTATTGTTCTTTGTTCTTTTAAATTTCTAAGAGGAGGGGTAGAAGTGTTACCTCGTTCTCTACATTCTTTGTACCTTTCGTTTGTCTCTTACCTCCAATGAGGAAATGACCTTTTAGTGAATTGCCCATCGGAAGCGATCAAGGATTGAAGAGCCTTGGACTAACAACCGTTGGTTGTGAACCAAGTAAAAATAAACTTGTCTCTTGTGTTTTGTGTTTTATTATTCTGCTGTATACTTTGATTTTAACTCAAAGAAAAGAAAGTTTTTCAAATGTTATTCACCCCCCTCTAGCATTTCTCGATCCTACAATTGGTATCAGAGCAGGAGCGCTAAGATTCGGTGCAACTACCGGTTGAACATCTTTTTTTCTTTTCTTTTCTTCTTGTTTATTAAGTTTTTACTTCCCGCACTACTAATTCAAGACCAAGTCTTGGTACATTATTTTTTGTTTGTGTGTTTGCAAGTATCTAAAGTTCTACAACCGAACCAATCGCTTCTAGAGTAGTTGATGGTAAAATAGGCATAACTTTTGATACAAGTGGACCCACAAAATATGCTACCCGCCAAATCAAATTCTCTCGAAGATCTACACAACTTATAAGGGTTATATCTCGTAACAAGCTATTTTTTATCCCAAAAAATATCGTTTAATACCTTTTCGTGGACATCGAAGGTCGTAAGTGTTTAGTTTTTGTTTAGATTTTTATTTCTCATATTTTTTCTTGTTATTTCCTGCATTACTAATCCAATACCAAGTCTTGGAATTTATTTTGGGCTTGTATTTTTGTTTTGCAAGATAATCAATGGCCCACCTTGAGGGGTACAACACCGTCCGACCATCGTTCTTTAATGAAGATGACTTCCGTTATTGGAAGAGTCAGATGGAGTGTTTCTTGAAAACACAAGTCGAGATGTGGATCATAATTCAAACTAGCTTTACTCTACCTACCAATGATCAAGGGGAACTTTGGACTTCGACAAATGGACCAATGCCACGAAGAGGCAAATCGAAACCGATACAAAGGCTACCCAAATCTTGCAATGTGGCTTGTCCAAGGAGGAGCTCAACCGAATTGGACCTTTTATCGGTGCCAAAGACCTCTGGAACAAACTAACCGAACTTCATAAAGGGACGTCCGATGAAAAGGTATGTAAAAGAGATTTGTTAGTTAATAAGTTGTACAATCTAAAGTTGCAGGAAAATGAGACCTCTAGCCAGCTGCACACACACATTCAAGATATATTAAACGGGCTTCATGCCATTGGACAAAAGTTGGAGAACCGCGACGTGATAAGGTACACTCTAAGAGCTTTTCCTTGGATGACTTTGTGAGCATCCATGTTGATGCTTACAAAGTTTCTAGGGACTTGTCTAAAATTAGATTAGGTGAGTTGTTTTCCGAATTTGAACTACATGAGCAATATAATTCGGCCCCAATCGAGAAGGGTATTGCTTTGTATGCAAGTAGAAGAAAGGAAAAAAGCAAGCCTCCTCCCGAAGAAGATGAGTCTGACTCGGAGTTAGACGAAGAGGAGACTGAACTATTTAATCTAGTTCAGAAAATGATCAAGCGTAGAAGGCGACCTGACCCAAGTCAAAACTCAAAACTACAAATGCTACAAGTGCAATAGGAAGGGCCACTTCAAGTTCGATTTTTCGAGGCTAAAGAACAAGCAACTACAAATCAAGAAGGCACTCAATGCAACTTGGGAAGAAGAAGAAGACCAAGTCAACAACTTGGTGTTCATGGCAAGACCGACCGAGTCCGAGTCCGAGTCCGAGTTTGAGCCCAAAACCTACAACGAGTCTAAGTCCAAGTCCGGATCCAACACCGAGCTCCAATTCAAGACAAGCCACAGATCCGTATTCAGTTCAAAAGAGTCAATCAAGGTAAGTTAGTCTTTAATTAATACCTTATATAATGTCATTAAGTTTTTAGATAAGAAATTAGCTAAGTCTGAGTCTAAAGTCGAGTTATTGGTTAAGGAGGTTAAACTCCTCAAGCATGAGACTACCCTAACCTCTCTGACTAGTCATGTTCGAGAGGGAAACTCAACTCGTCGAAAAACTTGAGGAAGAGAATTCTCTCTCGAAAGGACAAGTTCAAGAGCTTAGGAAGTTGTTGGAAAGGTTCACATTGGAATCCAAGGGTCTTGATCTACTCCTTGGATCGCAAAGAGTCATGTACAACAAGGTCGGACTCGGGTTTAGAACAACAAATAGATCTTACATGCCAATTGTAAGTCATAATAATAGAAGAGTCCAAGCATGGGTCCCTAAGACCATTTTAAACTCACAACTAGGTTTAACCAAGTATTTATTAGTGCTTATAAGATTCACATATCTCCACAATAACATGATATTGTCCACTTTAGGCCTAAACCCTCATGGTTTTATTTTTGGGCTTTACCCAAAAGGCCTTATGCCAATTGAGATATCTGTTTATTATAGAGGAAATGTTGACCGCTAGGGGGGGTGAATAGCGTCGTGGGATGCGTTGATGGAATTCGTTTGCGTTTGTCTCTACACAATCGTTAGCGCGCAATGGAATAATAGAAATAAAGTAATAACGAAATAGACAAACACATAAACACAAGTATTTAATGTGGTTCGGAATCGAACGGTTCCTACTCCACGGATCGAGCTCTAAAGCGCTCTAGCGATGCCAATCACACACCACTATGCAATAACTCCTTCTCGACACAAGTCGGAGGCGAAGAAACCTCTTACAATAGTTTACAACAATAAACTAAATACAACAAGAAAATACAATATGAAATACAACAAGAAATGCAAAGAAAACTTTACACAAAACTCTTTTGAATGCTTGCTTCCTAGGTTGATCGAGTAGCACTTGGAGACCCTGAATTGCAGCAGCAACTCGCCCCAAAACACCTCAAAGAACCTTGGTCAAAATCTCCTCCACGAGCTCCATTTAAAGCTTCTGCCTGGGTTGGAAATGTTGGGTTTTGCCCGGAAGCTCTGATACCAATTTAAGGGATTTCCCTTGTCGAGTCCGTGAGGGGAAACTTCGCTTCCCCTTCGCCTCGGTTGCTTGACCATGGTGATCCCTTCAATGTCCCCGGCTTAAAAATTTAATCCTAGACAAAAGGGATTCCCAAAGCAACCAAGTCATCGTCGTGCTATTCGTTTAGAGAGGTCACTTGAACAAACTAGTTGTTCAAGCGATCATTCTCTATTCTACGAGTAGCCGCGGAATAGACGATGTCCAGATCGCCGGTTTTTGTGTTTATACTCGGGATCCAAGTATTATTTAGCCTATTTGCAGAAACATAACATGCTTATATTTTGAAAAAAAACACAAGCAATGAATAAAAGAGATAGAAGAATAGTTATACCTCTTGGTCTTCTAATGTATGACCCTCCTCCTTTTGGACGTCGTGTGGGCGACGATCCACCAAAAGTCGAAGCTCCTAGATCGCAAAACTTCCTTCCTTGCTTTTCCCAAACAAGAGGAAGAAGAGAAACAATGTTTTTCTCCTTCAAAAACTCAACCAACAAAGAACTATAGAAGTTCTTGCCGCCGGCCAACTAGAAGGAGAAGAAGATGATGGAAAACTACCAAGACACCAAGGGAAACCCTATATCTTGTTTCCACCACCTAAGGAGAAGAGAGGGGAGTGTTTTGGGTGCCGGCCAAGGGCTGGGAAGGGCTGGAATAGCTGCTGGACGTTGGCCACAAGGCAAGGAAGAAGAAGGAAAACTTGCCTTATTTGGTGCCACCCTTGCTTCCAAACCCTAACCCTAATTCCAATCCTATCTCAACTAGGATTGCCCTATTCTTGCCGCCCAAGCCTTGCTCCCTCTCTATCTTGTTATCCACGACCACTTCCCATGCCCTCCTTTTATAGAGTTAGGGATAAGTCATGAATTAATCTCCTCCATTGGTTCTAGGGATTTAATCTCAACCGTCGAATCTAGAGATTTAATCTCAACCGTCGGATCTTAGAGATTTAATCTCTACCAATGGATCTTAGTGTTTTGTTTCTATCCATTGGATCTAAGCATCTTGAGGTGTTAATGGGCTACATTAGGGACCATGAGGAGGAGTTGGGTCTTGGCCACCCATGGATCAAGCCCACATAAAGTCCGATCCACTAATGATGGTCCAATCCACTAAAGGTCCATCATTGATCTACCTCACTAACCCCCATATGATAATATGGGCTCCATATATTATTTGTACATTTTCTCCCCGTGTTTAAGATCTCGAATGTCCGTCGATTAATTAATTTACTAACCATTAATTAATCAACATCTAACTCCTTGAGTAGTACCACTCAACCTTTTCATCATGCCGGACCTAGTCCACCTGCAGGGTTTACATGATGAACCTTATGAGCTCCTCAAGGGGACATCATCATCCTAATATATAGGACACGGTTTTCTCCTATAATTAATGGCACACCATATATATAATATCATCTCCCAACTTACCGAGTCTATCGATTTAATCTATAAATCTCGCCCATTGGTAAATCAAAGAGATGAGTACCAAGTATATGTGCCCGTTATTATATCGGGATTAAGAGCATATACTAAATAATATACGAGTCGATTCGATTATGTAGTCGACAATAAATCGAATCACCTGCATGTCAGTCTGCTCAATACACACAAAGTGCACTAGTGTGATTCTATGGTCAAGACAAACCAATACGAATCACACTACAACCATTAGATGGTTTGTCAAAGCCATCTCGGTTGTGAGCCTTTACTTATACTTTACAAGGAGCGATAACATGATCTCTGTGTGACACACACACCATGTTATCTACAATGTAGCGTATTAGACAATATGCATAAATATATGCAAACAATGATCATGTGATTCTTATTTCAAAATAAAGATGTTCATACAAAGAGCTAGGCTTTTGGTATACATCCCAACAATCTCCCACTTATACTAAAGACTATCTATCCTTATCTTGCCATACATCGATTCCCCTTCCCTCCACATGCCTATCAAGCTCTCGCTAGGGCCTTAGTGAAAGGTCTACGTCATCCTCTGATGCAATCTAGGCGACAACAACTTCTACCTCCTTTACGATTTCTCGTATCAGGTGGTACTTGCGCTCTATGTGTTTACTAGCCTTATGGGCTCGTGGTTCCTTCGAGTTTGCAACTGCACCACTATTATCACAATAAATTGTGATAGTTCTGGGCAAACCAGGAATCACATCCAAGTCCATCAGGAAGTTCCTGAGCCATACAGCTTCTTTGGCCGCCTCATAGGCTGCCACATACTCATCTTCCATGGTGGAGTCCGCCACGCATTTCTGCTGGGCACTCTTCCATACAATGGCTCCACCTCCCAAAGTAAACACAAACCCTGAGGTAGACGTACTGTTATCCCTATCTGATTGGAAGTCGCAATCCATGCAACCCACAGGGAGTAATTAGTCTGCCCGGTAAACTAGCATATAATCCCTAGTCCTTCTCAGGCACTACAATATATGCTTTACGCGGTCAATGTCACATCTGGATTACTCGATGTCTGCTAACCATGCTGAAGCAGATATCTTGTCTCGTACATAGCATACATGAGGCTTCCTACTGCCGAAGCATAAGGAACCGCCTCCAGCTCCTTTATCACCTCAGATGATCTAGGACACATCTCCTTAGATAAAGTAACTCCATACCTGAAAGGTAGAAAACCCTTCTTGGAGTTTTGTATGCTAAAACGATTCAAAACCATGTCTATGTATGAAGCTTGGGATAAGCACAACAACTTTGATCCCAAGGTTGTGACCCACTTCTCCCAAGTCCTTCATATCATACTGTTTGGACGACCATACCCTTACGTCCGATAACACCTTGATATTGTTGTCAATCAACAAAATGTCATCTACGTATAGTATAAGAAATACCACTACGTTTCCGTCACATCTATTGTATACACAAGACTCATCCGGACTTTGAATAAATCCATAAGTCTGGATTTACCTCATCAAAGCAGATGTTCCAAGACCTCAAAGCTTGCTTCAGTCCATCAGCGGACCGATTAAGCTTACATACAATACGCTCTTTGCCTTTAGCAATGAATCCCTCTGGTCGCTTCATGTAGATGGATTCCTCAAGACTTCCACTAAGGAATGCTGTCTTGATATCCATCTGTCACACCTCATAATCCATATGAGTTGCTATGCATTAGAGCTCCCAGACCTATCTTGAATCCATAGATTCAATCTCAGTATTCATTGCACTTTGCAAAGATGTTGTATTTATATCTTGGATTGCCTTGTCGTATGTCTAGGGATCAGGTTCATGTTTGCTAGGGACCAAATCAGAAGATTTGTCCAAAAACATGAATCTAAGAGGTTGTCTAACAACCCTCCCACTACGACGAGGTATCTTCTGTATCCTCTGTGACACGCAGCGGTGCGATGACATGTGGTATGTCCTCTTGTACACGGTGGTACTAAAGAAGTGACTTCCTTTTAACTCCTCGAACAATTTTACCTTTGGGCTTGTGGCTTATCACATAGTCTTCCTCTAGAAATCGACATTCGAGTTAGCGATCACCGTCGATCTCTAGGACTATAAAACAAGCGAATAACTCATCATCGATCTAACCATCTCCATAAGTCCTATTCCTTCGCTCTGCTGCAGATTCTGTGGGGGTGTGCAGTGCGATCAATTTGGGATTGAATCCCAACCTCTGATAAGTAGTTCCTAAACTCTCCCAAGAGGTTGTCACCACCACGATCAGATCGTAGTGTCATCCACATCTTGAATAATCATCTACAAAAGAGATGAAATATTCAAGATTACCTCTTGCCTAGATAGCCATAGGACCACACAAATCAGAATGAACCATTTCTAACACATCTTTGGCTCTATACCCCTTGGCCTTAAAAAGGCCTCTTGGTCATCTTACCCTCCAAGCAAGATTCGTAGGTTGGGAGATCCTCCACCACTAATGAACCCAAAGGTCCATCAGCTATCAACCTTTGAATTCTGCTTAGGTTAATGTGACCAAGCCTAAGAAGCCAAAGATATATTTGGTTCATCTTCGAAGGTTCTTTTCTCTTATTGGAATTAGAAGATGAGTTATTAACTTCAATTTGCATCGTGGGAGATTTTGGTTCAAATTTCCTTTCAATGTACCTGAATAGATATTCTCCCTATTCCTTTTTATAACAACTCTGTCATTAAAAGAAATAGAATATCCATCTATAATAATTTAGAAACTGAAACCAAATTCTTTCTAAATAAAGGTACATAAAGGGAATTTTCTAGAACCAAAGTTTTATTATTTTCAAGAGATAAATAAAACTTCTCCCCTTTGCAATAGCCACACCATCATGGCATTGCCCAAGTAAATGGTAATCTCCTTCAACTAGTCATGGGTTTCTGGAACCCACAGATTATTGCTGGACATGATTAGTGGCTCCGTATCTACTCACCGGTCTGCGGTAGATATCACCGCTAATCATGTTTCAATGACTAGTCCAAAAGATATACCTATGTTCTATTTTGGATTGGGATAGTCCTTCTTCCAATGTTCATCCTGCTTGCAAGTGAAGTACTTGCCTTTCGGCTTCTTCACTCTTCCCTGAGATCCTCCCACCATCTTTGCTTCACCTTGTTTCTTCTTCTTCTTGCCTTTCGGCTTAGAAGTAGAAACTCTTTTGAGCAATGATGGCTTGAGGACACTCTTCGAAGAGTGCATACTAGCAGATAAGACAATATTTGGATTCATTTCCAATCAATATAATTTGGGTACAATAAGTTTATTTCCTTTAGTATCAAAATAAGTGGACTGAAAGTCAATTTTGAAAATCCTAAGAATCACATAGATCATTACTTTAGATTTCAAAAAATTATTGATTCCTCAAACAATAAAATTTCGAAATCAACCAACACCTCAAATCACCGAGAATATCGCATGCCACGATAGTGTGGACGTATACGAATTCTACATTTGTAAGAGGAGGTTTAACCCATTAATTTTATTATCTTGTCAACCTTACTTTTTGACAAATAAAATTAATAGTTGGTTTCTCTTTGGCCCTACAAATAAAAGCAGTGACTCCGATGGGGAGGATACTTTTTATTTGCATCTAAGTGTGCACCATTACACGGTACTAAGGGAATTATTTCGGATTATGTGCCTTACCGATGAGGAAGTACACACGCTCCTAAATAATTTCCTATAACCATTATTTGACCTAGTGATCCGCAAACAAACTCATTCGATGGGGAGGAAGGCACTCAGAGCCGACGCGCAAGTTTGTTGCATCACATGTCAAATTGTAATGGAGGCCGCGGGAATTAATTAAAATATCCCTCTCCCACTTAGTAAATTGAAATTGAGGAATTTTCCTAGCCTACGACATGCATATCAAACAAAAAGCAATAAATATGAAAAATAAATTATTTTCCAACTATTATGGCTTTTGTCTTCAATATGACTCCTGTCGCATCGCCATCTCGTCCGCTCCTCCTACGCCATGTACGAGCCATCCGGAGATCCGAGCCGAGACTAAATCCTATTTTAATTTACATCCATCGATCCTATACTCCACGAGGGAGTGTACATGAAATCTAGATCGAAAGTAAAATAAAATAAAGAGTGGCTAAACAATGCCGTATTTAATTTACAAAAACTAAATACTAGCCTCGTCAACCCCGAGGATTCAACAAAATAAACATTTACACACATACAATCACATACACACATATGGCCATAATAGTCGGATCTTATGCCTGCAACCAAAGAGTTAAACTACGCATATCCTACTATTATCCAGCACATATAATATATGAAAAAGTGCATAAAAAATTAACCGAATCCTAAACACACAAAACCGGAAACCTTGGCTCTGATACCAATTGTTGGGTTTTGCCCGGAAGCTCTGATACCAATTTAAGGGATTTCCCTTGTCGAGTCCGTGAGGGGAAACTTCGCTTCCCCTTCGCCTCGGTTGCTTGACCATGGTGATCCCTTCAATGTCCCCGGATTAAAAATTTAATCCTAGACAAAAGGGATTCCCAAAGCAACCAAGTCATCGTCATGCTATTCGTTTAGAGAGGTCACTTGAACAAACTAGTTGTTCAAGCGACCATTCTCTATTCTACGAGTAGCCGCGGAATAGACGATGTCTGGATCGCCGGTTTTTGTGTTTATACTCGGGATCCAAGTATTATTTAGCCTATTTACAGAAATATAACATGCTTATATTTTGAAAAAAAAACACAAGCAATGAATAAAAGAGATAGAAGAATAGTTATACCTCTTGGTCTTCTAATGTATGACCCTCCTCCTTTTGGACGTCGTGTGGACGACGATCCACCAAAAGTCGAAGCTCCTAGATTGCAAAACTTCCTTCCTTGCTTTTCCCAAACAAGAGGAAGAAGAGAAACAATATTTTTCTCCTTCAAAAACTCAACCAACAAAGAACTATAGAAGTTCTTGCCGCCGGCCAACTAGAAGGAGAAGAAGATGATGGAAAACTACCAAGACACCAAGGGAAACCCTATATCTTGTTTCCACCACCTAAGGAGAAGAGAGGGGAGTGTTTTGGGCGCCGGCCAAGGGCTGGGAAGGGCTGGAATAACTGCTGGACGTTGGCCACAAGGCAAGGAAGAAGAAGGAAAACTTGCCTTATTTGGTGCCACCCTTGCTTCCAAACCCTAACCCTAATTCCAATCCTATCTCAACTAGGATTGCCCTATTCTTGCCGCCCAAGCCTTGCTCCCTCTCTATCTTGTTATCCACGACCACTTCCCATGCCCTCCTTTTATAGAGTTAGGGATAAGTCATGAATTAATCCCCTCCATTGGTTCTAGGGATTTAATCTCAACCGTCGGATCTAGAGATTTAATCTCAACCGTCGGATCTTAGAGATTTAATCTCTACCAATGGATCTTAGTGTTTTGTTTCTATCCATTGGATCTAAGCATCTTGAGGTGTTAATGGGCTACATTAGGGACCATGAGGAGGAGTTGGGTCTTGGCCACCCATGGATCAAGCCCACATAAAGTCCGATCCACTAATGATGGTCCAATCCACTAAAGGTCCATCATTGATCTACCTCACCAACCCCCATATGATAATATGGGCTCCATATATTATTTGTACATTTTCTCCCCGTGTTTAAAATCTCGAATGTCCGTCGATTAATTAATTTACTAACCATTAATTAATCAACATCTAACTCCTTGAGTAGTACCACTCAACCTTTTCATCATGCCGGACCTAGTCCACCTGCAGGGTTTACATGATGAACCTTATGAGCTCCTCAAGGGGACATCATCATCCTAATATATAGGACACGGTTTTCTCCTATAATTAACGGCACACCATATAAATAATATCATCTCCCAACTTACCGAGTCTATCGATTTAATCTATAAATCTCGCTCATTGGTAAATCAAAGAGATGAGTACCAAGTATATGTGCCCGTTATTATATCGGGATTAAGAGCATGTACTAAATAATATCTGAGGTCCGATTCGATTATGTAGTCAGCAATAAATCGAATCACCTCTGTGTCGGTCCTGCTCAATACACACAAAGTGCACTAGTGTGATTCTATGGTCAAGACAAACCAATACCAAATCACACTACAACCATTCCGATGGTTTGTCCAAAGCCATCTCGGTTGTGAGCCTTTACTTATACTTTACAAGGAGCCGATAACATAATCTCCCGTGTGACACCACACACCATGTTATCTACAATGTAACGTATTAGACAATATGCATAAATATATGCAAACAATGATCATATGATTCTTATTTCAAAATAAAGATGTTCATACAAAAGAGCTAGGCTTTCAGTATACATCTCAACAGGAAATCGTCGATCAGTCGACTGCTCAGGACCATCAGTCGACTGATGACACTGTTGCTGTGAGACAACGGTGTGATCCACGCTGGAAAAACTCCAACGGATAGGACATCAGTCGATTGATCATGTCCATCAGTCGACTGATCGAGCCTTCACTCGACTGCTAACCCCAACGGTCGAGTGAGACTCCATTCTGTGCCCGAAAAACCAAGCACCAGTCGACTGATCACAAGATTAGTCGACTGCTCGATTCATCAGTCGACTGCCCACCTCTGGCAGTCGACTGCTGGGACACTTCCCGCAGTCAAACCCTAGTTGACTCACACCAGTCGACTTCCATATGACACCAGTCGACTGGCACACCTCAAACATGAGGTTTTAGCCCAAGTATGGTGCCCCCATACTTGCTAGATCACCCTTAGCCTAGACCTAAGTCTTCTAGCCACCTCCATCAGCCTTACGCCTCTCAGATCCCTCCAAGTCATCCATGACTTGTTCATCCATTGCGCTAGCCTTCAGGTGCTTCCATTGGCTATGTCATCCTAACGGTGTCTACACCGCCAAGACACATTGGACTTACGTTGTCAAGACTCCCGCTTGGACTTTACGCCGCTAACCATTAGACTTATGCTTCCAAGACTCCCGCTTGGACTTTACGCCGCCAATATCAAACCCCTTGGACTTTCCAAATGCCAAAACTCAAGCTTGGACTTTCCCAAATGTCAAGTGTCCCACTTAGACTTTTCATGCCAAGTACCCAAGACTTAGACTTTCCCATGACAATCACATTGTCATATATTTTTTTTTAACATCAAAACATGTCTCGAGTCAAGCTCGAGTCCTGGTCAATCGTGACCTGGGTCGATTGCACCAGCAATCTCCCCTTTTTTGATGTTTGGCAAAAACCAAACAAACTATTGAGTTAGACCATCTAACTCAAACCAATCATCCCCATCAATTTTCCCAATTGATGTCATTCTCCCAATAAGTTCTCCCCCTTTTTGACTAACATCAAAAAGGTTCTCTCCAAGAAGGTCAATGTCTCATGTCCCAATGAGATCTTACAATCTCCCCCTTGGTCCAAAAATACCTAGGATGCCTACCATCTTCCTAGTGATAAGTCTCATATCACTCAAGAGAGGCAATCCTATATACTCTCTAAATTTCCAAATTGGGTATCTCAAAATCTCATTTTCCTCCTCATGAGAAAAAATACCATCCATCATCCCTTGATGGATACCTCCCCCTAAAGGCTTGCTCCCTCTTGACCATTGCACCAACAATGTTCTTGGGAAGTCCCTGAGCCAATAGGAATTCTAAAGCATAAAAAATAAGGTTCAAAGTTCAAACATGAACTCTCCAAACCTTAAATTTGATACATAATCCTAACACCTCTCCTACTCCATATCCAATAGATTTTCACCCTTAATAATGCTTCCCAAAGCATATCCTAAGGTTAGGAGTGGTTAGGGAACTCTAACATAGCTGAAAATGGGGTAAACAAACCTTGTTTTCCCGAAATCAGCTTGACAGTCGACTCTATTAGAAATCAGTCGACTGCCTTGCACATCAGTCGACTGCCACCAAGAGCAATCGACTGATAACTGAAATTTCCGAATTTCAGTTATCAGAAATGAATTTTGAAAATTCATAAATAATTATACATATATCAAAAAATCATGAAAATTCATACGTATAATACTTATGACCAATACAATGGGTTAAACATATTTGAAAATTATTTTACCCATAAAATAGTGAAATTGACACAAAATTCAAAACCATTGAAATTTTCAATGTTTTGACCCTACTTTGTATCAACTTCATCAATGGTGATTGCTATCAAAAGATAGACTTCACCAAGGTTTTCTAAAATGATTTTAAAATGTTTTTTTAAAACTTATATTGGATCATATTCCTTGGGCTCAATGTACATAACTTGTACACAAGCTTTTCCAATGATCCACCAATGAAATAAGATGAGTTTTAGTTCATCTAGATGCAAAACTATGCACCTTGAACTCAACTCATATCCTAGCATCTCACATGCATCTAGGGTGTATAAAATACACTCAAGTCAATGTGATGTGAGATGTGAGTTTTGTTCATTCTAAACTAGGGTTTCATATATTTTTCTAAGGCAACACTACTTGATTCCCTTATGAATGAGACTCCAAGTTATGTCATTGTCCTTGATTCAATTTTAATCAAATTAAATACATGAAATGATCATGGCATAAAAGATAACATAACAAGGCATGGCCGATGATCATGATGTCATGACATATGATGAAATCTAAATACACATGACATTAAAACTAACCCTAAACATACTCATGACATTTTATATGATAAAGATAAATATAATGTCATGGCATGTCATATGGCAAACAAAGCATGACAAATAAAATATATATAGGTATAATAATACCTAAATTTTAATATTAGTTGTCATTTGATATAATTAAGTATATTTTGCCATATTATTACTAACCTCCCATGTGTGCCACAAATCCAAAATGACACACTAAAGACCTCTAACCTTAATTTGTGTCAATTTAATTGATTTTTCATAATCCCAAAAATGTATTGGCACATCCTAAGATCTTTTAGGATATAAGATCAAAACACATTCCCAAGGTAACCATTTCCTTGAAAATGACCTAAGTGTCACCTTTACCATGGTTGGGTTAACTACCCTTCCAATCAAGGTTGGCACACCTAAACCCATCTAGCGTGAATCAATCACGCTCTTAGGAACCCAAAACCTATTTGAGCTCCTAGGGTTTACTAGGTATTCCTTAGGGATAACCTCCCTAGATACCCTCCTAATGACCCTTCTAAGCTTGGTAGCCTTGGTCATTTTGGTCTTGCCTAGGTTAACCTTAGGGATGACTCCCCTTGTAACCTTCTTAGTGGTTTCCCTAGGTTTCTTTGAAACCCTAGCCACTAGGCATCTACCATGGTCAACTCTAGGGATAACTTCCTTTGTGACCTTGGTCTTCCTAGACCTAGTTTGTGTTCCATAATCAAATGAAACACTATGATAAGTCACCTTAGGCTTAGGTTTGTGACACAAACCTTTCTTGCTCTTGGTTGACTTTTGTCTCTTAGGCCCTAGGTGTTGACTTTGAGAGCTAGACCCTTGGTTTTGACTTCTAGACCCTAAATGTTGACCACTTGACCCTTGAAATTGATTTTGCATCTTCCAAAGGGTCTTCTCAAGCTTCTCAAGCCTTGATCTCAAGGCTTGATTTTCTAACTCTAATTGGCCAATTGATTTTTGATTAAATTTTTGGGCATTACCATTTTCTTGCCTACCCTTTTTAGGGTTAATGCCTAAATGGTTTTCGATTTTCCTAATTGTTTCCCTAGGAAGGACGTTTCTAGGGACATTAGTCCTAAATTTCTCCTTATTCCTAAGGTTTACACTCTTAGCACCTAGACAAAAATATTTATTATTTATAATAGCATGCTCCTTATGAACAATAGAAAGATTGTTTAAATTACTTCTAGCATGCTTCTTGACCTTAAAATTTGAAGGTGCATTAATGAAATATACCTTAAGATTAGTTTTAGAAGCTCCCCCTACTTGTGATGCTCTTTCTTGCCCCTTCTTCTTCCCCATATAGCATTGACTCCGGTAGTGTCCCGGTAGTCGACACTTGAAGCAAATGACTTGCTCCTTGCTTTTCTTGGTGGGAACACCGACTTCATTGACTTTTGGCACCGATGGACTCTTCTTTACTCTTTTAGGACATTTACTCTTGTAATGTCCTACTTCCCTACACTCAAAGTATATTATATATTTTTTATTTAAAACCAAATTGCTTGAGTTACCTAGGGTGGTGGTGGAAGGTGCCGAAATTGAAGCTTCTTCATCTTGACCGGATGTGGAAGCTTCTTCTTGTTGCTCCGGAGTGGAAATTCTTTCCTCCCCCTCAATCCTAGAGGTGGAGATCTCCTCTTCTTCCACCGATTCGGAGGTTGACTCCCTATCAACTTCCGAATCCTCACTTGAGGCCGGTGATGGTCCTTCTTCTTGGACCGGTAATGAATCTTCATGGAGCTTTGCCACTTGGCTCCATAGCTCATTGTCACCTATATAGTTACCTAACATGCACAAGATATTGTTATGTATTAACTCAATCAAAAATTTCATTACCATATCATTTTTCTCGAAGGATTGGACTTGCTTTTCGGTCCATCTCTTTTTCTTGAGGAAACCTCCCTTTGGTCCTATTGGATAGCTAAATCCCTCCATTAAAATGGACCATTCTTCGAAGTCCTTCATCATTAGGAAGTCTTCAATTCTCGCCTTCCATTGTCTAAACCCTTCTTGTTCATAGAAGGTATATGGGATAGGGGTGTTGATGTCCCATCCTAGTTGTTCTTGAACTTCCATCTTCACTCTCTAGCATGCTCCCTCAGTTGTTAAACTTGAAGAGCGGCCTCGCTCTGATACCAATTGTAGAGGAAATATTGACTGCTAGAGGGGGGTGAATAGCATCGTGGGATGCATTGATGGAATTCGTTTGCGTTTGTCTCTACACAATCGTTAGCGCGCAGCGGAATAATAGAAATAAAGCAATAACGAAATAGACAAACACGCAAACACAAGTATTTAACGTGGTTCGGAACCGAACGATTCCTACTCCATGGATCGAGCTCTAAAGAGCTCTAGCGATGTCAATCACACACCACTATGCAATAACTCATTCTCGACACAAGTCGGACGCAGAGAAACCTCTTACAATAGTTTATAACAATAAACTAAATACAACAAGCAAATATAATATGAAATACAACAAGAGATGCAAAGAAAACTTTACACAAAACTCTTTTGAATGCTTGCTTGCTAGGTTGATCGAGTAGCACTTGGAGATCCTGAATTGCAGCAGCAACTCGCCCCAAAACACCTCAAAGAATCTTGGTCGAAATCTCCTCCACGAGCTCCATTTAAAGCTTCTTTCTGGGCTGGAAATCGCCGATCAGTTGACTGCTCGGGACCATCAGTCGACTGATGA
Organism: Wurfbainia villosa; assembly: GCA_025175895.1. Taxonomy (NCBI): domain Eukaryota; kingdom Viridiplantae; phylum Streptophyta; class Magnoliopsida; order Zingiberales; family Zingiberaceae; genus Wurfbainia; species Wurfbainia villosa. The sequence continues at coordinate 829,283 of CM045992.1, read as the reverse complement.
CACTATTACTGTGAGACAACGGTGTGATCCACGCTGAAAAAACTCCAACGGATAGGACATCAATCGACTAATTATATCCATCAGTCGACTGATCGATCCTTCACTCGACTGCTAACCCCAACGGTCGAGTGAGACTCCATTCTGTGCTCGAAAAATCGAGCACAGATGCGATCACAAGATCGATCATTGCTCGATCCATCGATCGACTACCCACCTCGGCGATCACTTTGGGACACTTCCCGCAGTCAAACCCTAGTTGACTCACACCAGTCGACTGGTACACCTCAAACATGAGGTTTTAGCCCAAGTATGGTGCCCCCATACTTGCTAGACCACCCTTAGCCTAGACCTAAGCCTTCTAGCCACCTCCGTTAACCTCACGCCTCTCGGATCCCTCCAAGTCATCCATAACTTGTTCATCCATTGCGCTAGCCTGCAGGTGCTTCCATTGACTATGTCATGCTAACGGTGTCTACACCGTCAAGACACATTGGACTTACACTGCCAAGACTCTCGCTTAGACTTTACGCCGCCAACTATTGGACTTATGCTGGCAAGACTCTCGCTTGGACTTTACGCCGCCAATATCAAACCCCTTGGACTTTCCAAATGCCAAGACTCAAGCTTGGACTTTCCCAAATGCCAAGTGTCCCACTTGGACTTTCCATGCCAAGTACCCAAGACTTGGACTTTTCCATGACAATCACATTGTCATATGTTTTTGTCGAACATCAAAACATCTCTCGAGTCAAGCTCGAGTCCTCGTCAATCGTGATCTGGGCCGATTGCACCAACATTTATCTTATAAGTACATGATCTTTTTCATGTCTTATCAATGTGAGACTTTGATTGTATTCTCCATACTCTCAACAATCCCTCCCCCACCAAAAAAATGAAGGACTACATGGAGCCCCCCTCAAGCCTATCTTTCCTGGAAGGATTTTCTTTGCTTAATGTCTGATCCTCAACCTGGCAGGACTTCATGCCAATTGTATGGTTCTCCTGACCCAGCTGAACTTCCTGCTAGTTGTCCAACTCTTCTGACCCAACTAGACTTCCTACAAGTTGTTCGGTCCTCTCGACCCAACTAGATTTCCTGCCTAGTGTCTGGTTCTCTTGATCTGGACATGAGAGCTCCACTTCCTTCATTCGAGACTCATGGCTTGACATGCACCATTGCTCTGATACCAATTGTTAATGCCTATAAGATTCGCATATCTCCACAATGATATGATATTGTTCATTTTGGACCTAAGCCCTTATGGTTTTATTTTTGGGCTTTACCCAAAAGGCCTCATGCCAATTGAGATATTTTTTTATCTTATAAGCACATGATCTTTTTCATATCTTACCAATGTAGGACTTTAATTGTATTCCCCATACACTCAACAATTGGTATTTGTTGGATTAAAGAGACACGCTAGAGGCCGGGGGGGGGGGGGGGTGAATTGCATATGTAAAATCTTTTTCTTTTTCGTCGAAACCACGAGTAGCACAGCGGAAGTAAAAGTAAAACAAAAGGAAAATGATGCCTTTTCTTTTTACTTGGTTCACAACCAAAAGGTTGCTAGTCCAAGGCCCCACAATTCTAGGCCGCTTTCGATGGGGCATTATACTAGAAAAATCTCTTCCTCGTTGGAGGTAAGAGATGACGGTTACAAATAAAAAGATAGAGGAAGAGGCAACAAGCCTACCTCTCCTCTTAGCAATGGAAAGCACAAGTAAAAAATGACAACTTAAATTAAAACAATCGATGAAGGAATGGAAGCTTGGCGTGATGTCAGCATTACAACGACGTAGTATTGTCGAAGAAGCTCGGCATTGTTCGAGCACTTTGGGAGCAAACTTAGATGATGAGAAGAGGTGAAATCCTTCTTATTTTATATCCCTTTGAGCCCTAGTTCGTTGAGATCCAGATCTAGGCCAAAGCTCCATATCACCCCTCATTTTGTAACTCTTATCTTGACTATCTTCTAGGTGATCAGCTTGACCATCGATCGTGATGCCCCTCGTGATCGTGATGGCGGGATCGGCCGATCAGCTACTAGCCTTGGTATCGACTTGATTACTCACATGCAACACAGAGTTAGCACCGAAATGATAAAACCAACAGTCCCTTACCGTCTAATCTCGACCTAGACCTTTCTCCGAAAGTCTTAGTCGGATCGCTGCCTACGATCGTCCCCGTACGGAGGGCACGACCTTACCATCACTTCGCACTCGATGCTTACCTCGGTCCTCCTGACCTGTCGCTTAACTTATGGTCACCATCGAGGTTCCTCGACTCCCCGAGATTCTCCTGGTGCCACCTAACCACCACAGTTTCTCATCCCGAGATTCTCCTGGTGTCGTTGACCTTTAGCTTAGCTTAATACATTTCCTGCACACTCAACACAGGATGTGAGACAACCATAATAACTTAACTTTGAACCTTTGCCATTATCAAAACCTAGGTTTGATTATTTAGTGTCCCTGCACCAACAATATTGGACCCCAAGGATCAAATCCACTATGTGGATAGATCATATCGTTTCAATGATCTAGGGGGAGCCAATACTAAAATTGTGCACTCACTTACTTGATTAATTTAGCTTTGCATGCTTAGTTAGTTTTTATTGGCTTAATTTATAATAGTTAGATTGGACTAATGGTTAATTAACCTTGACAACATAATATCAGGATGCAGTGAGATGATAGTACGTTAGGGAAATGAAGTTTCGTGTATCCAGATTAGATAAGGAGTATCTAGCTTAGTGCACTGGCCTAAGTAGAATTAGCTGAAGCTACCTCACCACATTCTAAACTAGTTAGACCAGGACGTAACCCTAAAGTGAATTAAGTGCATAATTTCTTAAGTTGGCTTTGTCTAAGGAAGTGGTCGTTGTTCCAATCAAAGAAGGTCTCTGTGTGTTGCCACGACCTGAAAGTCATCTTTTGAAAGGCTCACTTAACTAGCTTAAGGTTAAATCCAAATCTAACCCAAGGTTAATTAATTTTTGAATCATTAAAATTAACTAAGTAAAATTGAAAACCATATCATAAAATATATAAGGTTAACATACTTTGAGACACATAAAATGGGTGAGATGTTAAGGACAATTAAAATAAAAATAACATAATTTCGAAATATTTTCACAATCTATTAAAATATTTATTTTCATGATTGTTGCGTGTAATTATATTTAATCTTTGGAAATCTATAGTTACTTGATTGGTTGACCAATACTAGAGATTTAATTTTTTGGTCAATCTAGACTTACGTAAGTTTCCTTGTGGTTAACTAGAATGTCCTAAAAAGTATGGCAAGTTAAGGGAAAAATACTGATTTTAAAGGTTAAAATTTGTTAAAAAAAATTATATTTGAAAATTATTCTTGCAACTCTTTTAAAAAAAATTGATAAGTCTTCAAAGTATTTTGAAACCATATTTATTAAATCCTTTTGGTAAGGTATAAAATTAAACATAATGTTTAATTGAGAGTATGCATTCAAAATATAACTTTTATAAAATGAAATACTTGAGCTTGTAATATCTAGATTATGTCTATAATATTTTCAAAAGTTACTTTACCAAAGTTATTATACACTCCTTCACAAAAATAAAGGAAGTTTAACATTGTTGGTGTAGAGGGAAAAGAAAGACTTAAATTGATTCTACATCTCTAGTTACATCTAGGTTGGTATATGATCCTTAGGACTTAAATTAATAAGTCGAAATTAACTTCAAAGTATAGTTTTTTTATAAAGGACACATGCCTGGATCCTCACTACTTCATGTTTTATCATGTGAACAAATGAACTTAACAAAATTTCACAAAATTTTATGGTTGACATTCACCTTAAAAATGCACTCATCATTAAATTATTTTTGATATATGGAAAAGGGGGAGAGAGAGATTAAAGTTAAGAGGTTAACTATGTTTTTAAAAAAAAACTCACCAAGTGTTAAGGGGGAGGTAACCTTAAGGGAGTTTTTGAAAAATATATAGTTGTTTAATGCTTACTATTTCCTTAACTTTGAATTGGTTTGTCATAAATCAAAAAGGGGGAGATTGTTGGTGCAGGAGCACCAGATAATCGAACCTAGGTTTTGATGATGACAAAGATTCAAAGTTAAGTTATTCTTGGTATCTTATATGCTGTGTTGAGTGTACATGTAATGTATTAGCCTTTTCTAAGGTCAACGACATCAACAGAATCTCAGGATGAGAAACCTTAGTGGTTGGGTGACACTAGGAAAACCTCTGAGAGTCGAGGAACCTCGGTGGTGATCGGAAGCTAAGCGACATGTCAGAAAGACCAAAGGTAAGCTCTAGGTGTGGAGTGATGGTAAGGATGTGACCTCCGTACGGGGACAACCATAAGTGACGATCTGACTATGACTTTCGGAGGAAGGTCTAAGTCGAGATCAGAAGGTACAAGACCATCGAATTTACTATCAATAAAGATTCTTGTGCTAACCATGTGTTGCAGGTGAGCTATCAAGAGTTGGGGTTCAAATGGCTATAAAGGAGAGGCAAATCATTCATTTCAATTAACTAGAAAGGCTTCCTAATTGCTCCATCAATCCAAGTGCTCTTCATTACACAACAACACCATTACACTGACTGTGTTTTAACAACTCATCCACTTAAGTCGGTAGTGCTTTATTTAGTTAATATTTCTCTTGTTCTTTGTGCTTTTAAATTGCTAAGAGGAGGGGTAGGAGTGCTACCTCGTCCTCTACATTCTTTGTACCTTTCGTTTGTCTCTTACCTCCAACGAGGAAGAGACCTTTTAGTGAATTGTCCATCAGAAGCGATCAAGGATCATGGGGCCTTGGATTAGAAACCAGTTGGTTGTGAACCAAGTAAAAATAAACTTGCCTCTTGTGTTTTGTGTTTTATTATTCCGCTGCATACTTTGGTTTTAACTCAAAGAAAAGAAAGTTTTTCGAACGCTATTCACCCCCCTCTAGCATTTCTCGATCCTACAATTAGTATCGGAGTGGGAGTGCTTAGATTCGCTGCAACCACTAGTCGAGCATCATTTTTTTTCTTTTCTTCTTGTTTATTAAGTTCTTACTTCCCACACTACTAACCCAAGACCAAGTCTTGGTATATTATTTTTTGTTTATGTGTTTGTAAGTATCTAAAGTTCTACAATTGAACCAATCACTTCTGGAGTAGCTGATGGTAAAACGGGTATAACTTTTGATACAAGTGAACCCACAAAATGTGTTATCCATCGAATTAAAGCTCTCTCGAAGATCTACCCGACTTACATGGTTATACCCAGTAACAATCTGTTTTTGACCCCAAAAAATATCATTTAATACCTCTTCGAGGACATCGAAGGTCGTAAGTGTTTAGTTTTTGTTTAGCTTTTTATTTCTCATGTTTTTTCTTGTTATTTCCTGCATTACTAATCCAAGGCCAAGTCTTGGAATTTCTTTTTGACTTGTATTTTTGTTTTGCAAGATAATCAATGGCCCATCTTGAGGGGTACGATACTGTCCGACCTCCGTTCTTTAACATAGATGACTTCCGTTATTGGAAGAGTCGGATGAAGTGTTTCTTGAAAACACAAGTAAAGATGTGATCATAATCCAAATCGGCTTTGCTCTAACCACCAATGATCAAGAGGAACCTTTTGACTTTGACAAATGGACCAATGTCACGAAGAGGCAAATCGAACCCGATGTAAAGGTGACCCAAATCTTGCAATGTAGCTTGTCCAAGGAGGAGCTCAACCGAATTAGACCTTTTATCAGTGCCAAGGACCTCTGAAACAAGCTAACCGAACTTCATGAAGGGACATCCGATGCAAAGGTATGTAAAAGAAATTTGTTAGTTAATAAGTTGTATAATCTAAAGATGTAGGAAAATGAGACAGTTAGCCAGCTGCATGCACACATTCAAGATATATTAAACAAGCTTCATGCCATCGTACAAAAGGTGGATAACCGTGACGTGATAAGGTACGTTGTAAGAGCTTTTCCTAGGACGACTTTGTGGGCATCCATGGTTGATGCTTACAAAGTTTCTAGGGACTTGTCTAAAATTAGATTAGATGAGTTGTTTTCTGAATTCGAACTACATGAGTAATCTAATTGGGCCCCGGTCGAGAAGGGTATTTCTTTGTATACAGGTGGAAGAAAGAAAAAAAGTAAGCCTCCTCCCGAAGAAGACGAGTCCAACTCGGAGTTAGACTTAGAGGAGACTGAACTAGTCAATCTAATTCGAAAAATGATCAAGCATAGAAGGCGACTCGACCCAAGTCAAAACTACCAATGTTATGAGTGCAATAGGAAGGGTCACTTCAAGTCCGAGCGTCCGAGGCTAAAGAACAAGAAACCGCAAATCAAGAAGGCACTCAATGCAACTTGGGAAGAAGAAGAAGACCAAGTCAATAACTTGGCATCCATGGCAAGACCGACTGAGTTAGATTCCGAGCCCGAAATCGACAACGAGTCTGAGTCCAAGTCCGATTCTAGATCCGACACCGAGCTCCAATTCAAGACAAGCCACGGATTCGTATCCGGTTCAAAAGAGTCAATCAAGGTAAGTCAATCTTTAATTAATATCTTATATAATGTCATTAAGTTTTTAGATAAGTAATTAACTATGTCTGAGTCTAAAGTCGAGTCATTGCTCAAGGAGGTTAAACTCCTCAAGCATGAGACTACCCTAACCTCTCTAACTAGTCAAGTTCGAGAGGGAAACTCAACTCAAGTAAAAAAACTTGAGGAAGAGAATTCTCTCTTGAAAGGACAAATTCAAGAGCTTAGGAAGTCGTTGGAAAGGTTCACATTGGGATCCAAGGGTCTTGATCTACTTCTTAGATCACAAAGAGGTGTGTACAACAAGACCGGACTCGGGTTTAGAACAACGAATAGATCTTATATGTCAATTGTAAGTCATAATAATAGAAGAGTCCAAGCATGGGTCCCTAAGATCATTTTAAATTCACAACTAATTTCAACCAAGTATTGGGTCTCCAAGGATCAAATCCACCATGTGGATAGACCATATCGCTTCAATGATTTAGGGGGAGCCAATACTAAAATTGTGTGCTCACTTACTTGATTAATTTAGCTTTGCATGCTTAGTTAGTTTTTATTGGCTTAATTTAGAATGGTTAGATTGGACTAATGGTTAATTAACCTTGACAACATAGTATCAGGACGCGGTAAGATAATAGTATGTTAGGGAAACGAAGTCTCGTGTATCCAGGTTAGATAAGAAGTATCTAGCTTAGTGCACTTGGCTAAGTGGAACTAGCTGAAGCTACCTCACCACATCCTAAACTAATTAGACCAGGACGTAATCCTAAAGTGAATCAAGTGCATAATTTCTTAAGTTGGCTTTGTCTAAGAAAGTGGTCGTTGTTCCGATCAAAGAAGACCTTTGTACCTCATCACGACCTGGAAGTCATCTTTTGAAAGGCTCACTTAACTAACTTAAGGTTAAATCTAAATCTTATCTAAGGTTAATTAATTTTCAAATTATTAAAATTAACTAAGTAAAATTGAAAACCATCTCACAAAATACATAAGGTTAATATGCTTTGAGACATATAAAATGGGTGAGAGGTTAAGAAAAATTAAAATAAAAATAACATAATTTTTGAAATATTTTCAAAATATATAAAAATATTTTTTTCATGATTGTTGCATGTAGTTATATTTAATCTTTGAAAATTTATAGTTACTTGATTGGTTGACTAGTACTAGACATTTAATTCTTAGGTCAATCTAGACTTAGGTAAGTTTCCTTATGGTTAATTAGAATGTCCTAAAAAGTATGGAAAGTTAAGTGGGAAATACTGATTTTAAAGGTTAAAATTTGTTAAAAAATTATATTTGAAAATTATTCTTGCAACTCTTTTAACAAAAATTGATAAATCTTCAAAGTATTTTGAAACCATATTTATTAAATCCTTTTATTAAGGTATAAAATTAAACACAATGTTTAATTTAGAGTATGCATTCAAAATATAACTTTTATAAAATGAAATACTTGAGCTTGTAATATCTGGATTATGTTTATAATATTTTCAAAAGTTACTTTACCAAAGTTATCATACACTTCCTCACAAAAGTAAAGGAAGTTTAACATTGTTGGTGGAGAGGGAAAAGAAAGACTTAAATTAATCCTACACCACTAGTTACATCTAGGTTGATATATGATCCTTAGGACTTAAATTAATAAGTCAAAATTAACTTCAAAGTATAGTTTTTTCAGCAATTTACCAAAGGGCGCACCTCAAGTTTTGAATTGCCCAAACACAGTCCCATGGTTTCATATTTACTAAAGGGCGCACCTCATTCCCTTTTTATCCCTCCCGCCAAACGTGGAGTTAATGCTCAGATATTGCATGCATCCAAGCCACAATTAAAAATCCTGAACAATCCAAAAGGTGGTGCTGGGAATTATATTCCCAGCAACACTGTAGTCCTGAGATTTAAATTCCCAACACCACATGGCACGGGGCTTAATTTTTGATATACAGTTGTGAAAACCTAATAAAATCTATATTATTAGAAATTGTGGATACAGGTACACAGAGGGACACTTTCCAAATTCAATTGACTTGGATTGGATAGAAGAAGAGGTGAGTAGGTTCATCAATGAGTTTTGATCGAAATCCATTGATGGACCTAAAGGAGTCCAATTTATGAAATCTTGTCATGGATTGAAAGATCTTACAACATGAATTATTGATTTGTCGAGGAAACTTGGTTATGATCCTCCTACCTCCCAGTTTTGGCTGCGTACCATGTATAAATTCAAGTTGTGCGAGAAAAAAGGTGGTGCTGAGAATTATATTCTCAGGGACACAATCATCCTGGGATTTTAATTCCAGGAATACAGTGGTCCTGAGATTTAAATTTCCAGCAACATGTTTAATTTCAAACTGCCGAGAAAAAAGGCGGTGCTGAAAATTATATTCCCAAGAACACAGTGGTCCTGAGATTTAAATTCCCAACACCATATAATATCAAGATGGTCGAGAAAAAAGGTGGTACTGAGAATTATAATCCCAGGAACACAGTGGTCCTGGGATTTAAATTCTCAGTACCACATACAATTTCAAGCTGACCGAGATAAAAGGTGATGCTAGAAATTATATTACCAGGAACTTAGTGGTGTTGGGATTTAAATTTCTAGCACCACGTATAATATCAAGCTGGCAAAAAATAAAGATGGTGTTGGAAATTATATTACCAGGAACATAGTGGTGTTGGAATTTAAATTTTCGGCACCACGTACAATATCAAGTTGGCCGAAAAAGAAGTGGTATTAGAAATTATATTACCAGGAATATAGTGGTGCTGAGATTTAAATTCTCAGTACCACGTACAATATCAAGCTGGCCGAAAAAAAGTGGTATTGAGAATTATATTACCAAGAACATAGTGGTGCTAAGATTTAAATTCTCAGCACCACGTACAATATCATGTGATATTTGGATGGCTCGGGATTTTCGATTGTGGCTTGGATGCATGAAAAATCTCAGTATTAATTGCATGTTTATTTGGTGGGAGGGGTAAAAAGGGAATGAAGTGGGTGTTTTGGTAAATATGAAATCATGGGACTGTGTTTGGAAATTCCAAACTTGAGGTGCGTTCTTTGGTAAATTACCGTAGTTTTTTTTTTGTAAAGGACACATACTTGGATCTGCACTACTTCATGTTTTATCATGTGAACAAATGAACTTAACAAAATTTCACAAAATTTTATGGTTGACATTCACCTTAAAAATGCACTCATCATTAAATTATTTTTGATATATGGCAAAGGGGGAGAGAGAGATTAAAGTTAAGAGGTTAACTATGTTTTTTCAGAAAACTCACCAAGTGTTAAGGGGGAGGTAGCCTTAAGGGGGAGTTTTTGAAAAATATATAGTTGTTTAATGCTTACTATTTCCTTAACTTTGAATTGGTTTGTCATATATCACAAAGGGAGAGATTGTTGGTGCAGGGGCACCAGATAATCGAACCTACATTTTGATGATGGCAAAGATTCAAAGTTAAGTCACTCTCGGTATCTCATATGTTGTGTTGAGTGTACAGGTAATGTATTAGACTTTGCTAAGGTCAACAACGCCAGGAGAATCTCGGGACGAGAAACCACGGTGGTCGGGTGACACCAAAAGAACCTCGGAGAGTCGAGGAACCTCAGTGGTGATTGAAAGCTAAGCGGTAGGTTAGAAGGACCAAAGGTAAGCTCCGGGTGTGGAGTGATGGTAAAGACGTGCCCTCCGTATGGGAACGACCATAGGCGACGATCCGACTAGTACTTTTGGAGGAAGGTCTAAGTCAAGATCGGACGGTACAGGATCGTCGGATTTACTATCAATAGAGATTTTTATGCTAACCATGTGTTGCAGGTGAGATATCAAGATATCAATCGACTAGAGGGAAATGACAGTTGACTGTTGTATGACATCAGTCGACTACTAGTCAAGCTGATCACATCGAGGAGAGTCAAGATAAGATCCACCAAAGGAGGGGTGATATGGATGTTTAACCCAGATCTAGTTCTCAACGAGTTAGGGTTCAAATGACTATAAAAGGACCTTGCTTCATTATGCAACAACACTGTTACGTCGACCTTGCTTCAACAACTCATCCACTTAAGTCGGTAGTGCTTTGTTCAGTTAATATTTCTCTTGTTCTTTGTGCTTTTAAATTGCTAAGAGGAGGGGAGGAGTGTTACATCATCCTCTACATTCTTTATACCTTTCATTTGTCTTTTACCTCCAACGAGGAAGAGACCTTTTAGTGAATTGTCCATCGGAAGCGATCAAGGATCTAGGGCCTTGAACTAGCAATCGGTTGGTTGTGAACCAAGTAAAAATAAACTTGTCTTTTGTGTTTTGTGTTTTATTATTCCACTGCATACTTTGGTTTTAACTCAAAGAAAAGAAAGTTTTTCAAACTCTATTTACCCCCCCCCCCCTCTAGTGTTTCTCAACCCTACAGGAACTAGGGTTCCGAACCATGTAAAATCGTCAAGTAGTGTTTGTGGTTTGTGGTTTGTGTGTTGTGGTGGTTTATATTTGTTGTTATGCTTTTAGTTTCCTCTGCACTAACATTGTTGTAGACAAGCATGAACACAATCGAATCAAAGAAATTGACAAACACTATTCACCCCCTCTAGCGACTTCAACTAGGTCCTAACAATTGATATTAGAGCGAGGCCGCTCTTGCAAGGACTTACCGCCAAGAGAGCACAAGCACTAGAGAATTATCAACAACCATGGAGTTCAATGATGGATTGAGATACAACATCCTAGCTCCACCTGTCTTCGACTGCGACAATTTCGGGTATTGTAAAGGTAGGATGGAATATTTTTTTACGTGCAATATAGAAAATTGAATTAGTATTGAAGTAGGTTTCGAGGCACCCATGGATAAGAAGGGGAGAATTCTCAAGAAGAAGAAATAGGTCGAGGAACAAGCCTAAAAATTTGAAAGAAATGACAAGGTAACCAAAATGCTAGTTAATTTGGTACCTAACGATATCTTGTCCAAGATAGGTGATTTTAAGGATGCTAAAGAGTTGTGGAACAAATTAGCTGAGCTCCACGAGAAACTCTCACCGACCCAAGAAGATAAAGAGGAATCTAAGGAATCACTCTCATCTCCTCAAGAGCTTGTGAATTCGGAGGTTGATAGATGTTCAACATCTAAGTCGGACAAATTAATCTTCAATTTCTTTTCACACAGCAAAGGATTTATATTCTAACACCCACAGCCTTGCTGTTGGTGACTTGGTGCATTATGTTTGTTTCGGAATAGTAGATATAGATATCCCATGTGTCTAATTCTTATTTATCTTTTTACTTAAATTTATACTTTTATTGATAATATACAAGGTTCCTTGATTAACCAAAGAGATGCAAATTCAAATCAATTTCAAATTGATGTACAAGATAATATCACATATGTTAAAAATAATTATTCAGTTCTAGACCAAAATGATAATATGAATAACGAATCTAATGAAGGTAATATATATGAAAATTATAATAATATATTTTATTATTTATATTATGTCTTTTATCCTTTTATATGTGTATAGATAGTGATGATAGACTTAAAAGGAGAGTTTAATTTGACCTTATGATCTTTTATAGACGTTTGAGGATACACTTGGAGGAATGATAGCTTGGCCTAATCATTTGGTATAATTTTAATCTTTCATTGAAATATTATTAATTTTTATATTTATTGTGTTATTATAATTTTAAATAAATATGAAATGTATTTGCAGTTAACAATAAGTGAATATCACTATTAGGTGCATATAGAATGATACTTTGCATTTCCCTGTTTGGTATGATATTGACTCTTTACCATTATTTCTATTAACTTTGGTTGTTTATTATTTTATTTCAGTACTAATACAAATATATTCATTGTATTTATAGGTGATGGGTACCTGAATTTTTATGAATCAATATTATGGTTGAAGATAGTCTGTTTAGTTGAGTTTTTTTATAAGACTTTGTTAGTTCTAAAATTTAATATTTTGAGTATAGTGTGTAGTTAGTTTTGGATGTAAAAGACTCATCAAGACATTTGTAACTTTGATTCAACGATTATTGAATGAATTTAGATTTTCTATTATCACTTTAAATTGTATTTTATAATTTTTATATTTTGAACAGGGGATGAATTGTGATGATGTATAAATATTGAATTCGTGCTTACATTAGAGATCATTGTAATGTATTTATAAATTATTATAATGACATTAATAAATGTCATTATAGATTAACTAATGTGACATTTTAAAATGATCTTATAAATTATCTTTACTGATAATTTTTATTGTCATTATAAAAAATATAAGACATTTATAAATGTCAAAATAAATAAGTTTAGTTGACATTTAGTTTTGTCCTTATTACAATGATAATAAAAAATATGTAGATGTTCTTATTACGATGATAATAAGACACATGTAGATGTCCTTAAAATATAACTTTTTCTGACATTTTAGCGTGTCGTTATATATCTATATTAAGACACTTTTGATGTTAGTATTTATATTGTATAATGATATTATAAAATGTCAGGAAAGCAAATCGGGTCTAAGACGACATCACTTTATAAGGTATTTTTTAGTGATGTCACTAAAACGTAAATGCCACTAAAAATATACCATAAGGACATTTATGAGTGTCCTTAAAGACCATTATTCTTGTAATGTATAAAGCCTTCACCCTTAGGATTGAGAGGGAGGTTAGAGATTTAATGCCGGAACAAGAAGAGGAGACCTCTACATCCAAAAAAATGAAGAAAAAGCTCAAGATTCCTCTATAGGTAACTCAAATGCAATTTGTAAAAATAAAGATCACATAATTTACTTTGAGTGTAGGGAGAAAGGACACTACAAGAGTAAATGATAAAATTTACTCAAGGAGAAAATTCAAATAGTGCCAAAGGGGAAGAAGGTAAAGAAAGTCAAAATCCCGATTCACAAAGGCAAGGAGCACATAGTGTGCTTCCGGTGCAATCAAATCGGGCATTACCAGTGACAATGTCCTAGGGGGAGACTCTCAATCAAGGACATGAGAGGAACTTCATATGCAGGAGGAGTTAAGACAAACTCTAAGGTATCACTTAATAATTTACTTGCAATTATTCATCATGATAAAATGCATGCTAATAACAAATTTTGATGTTTAGGTGCAAAATCTCAATAAATTAGGATTAAGGACAATTCTAGAACCACTCTACCTAAGGAAAATATTGGAACATTTAGAGGTACTCCAAGTTCATCTAAGGATGAAAACAACCTAAGTAAAAACACTAAGAAGGATAGGCACATACTTAGGAAGAAGATGTTGGATCGAGAAGCATCGCTAGAGGGGGGGGGGGTGAATAGCGAGCGTAAAATTTTTCGTTTCATTCGTTCGATATACGAGCAAGCACAGCGGAAAAATAAAGATACAAGTTTATTTTTATTTGGTTCACAACCCAGCGGTTGCTACTCCAAGGCCCTAATGGTCCTAGACTGCGTACGGAGGGCAAAACACTATAAGATCTCCTCCTCGTTGGAGGTAGGAGATAACGATCACAAAACCGGAAGTACGAGGATGAGGCAACAAGCCTACCTCACCTCGTTACGATTAAAACAAAGAATACAAAAGATATTACTCGCTGCTGCCGTCGACGAAGAAGATGGAAGCTTGGCGTCGCGTCGGCATTATGACGGTGTTGGAGCTTTGGCGTTGTAGGAGCACTTGAGAATAATCTTGATTGATATTTGGGTTGGAGTCCTCCCCTCCTTTTATAGAATTTGGCCTTGGAATAAGTCTCCTCATCTTTTGGAACAGATCACGAGGTGGTACCAAATTTTATCGCGAAGTGGTCGCGTCAAATATTACCCATTTTGACCTAGCGCAAAAGGCTGATTCGTCGCTTTCATCACCGATCGATGAGCATCCCGATCGCCTAATGGTCGAGTCGACCACTAACCCGCCACTTCCTGCAAAGAAGAGGTTAGCACAAAAAATGGTAAATGCGACGATTTCATACCGTCCGATCTCGACCTAGACCTTCCACAGGAAATCTTAGTCGGATCGCCGCCTACGGTCGTCCTTGTACAGAGGACACGACCTTACCATCTCTCACTCACACAAGCTTATCTCTGGTCCTTTAAGATCTGTCACTTTGCTTCCGGTCTTCCACCTAGGTTCTTCGACTCCCACGAAGTTCCCTCGGTGTTGCTCGACCACCACAGCTCCCTCTGGGTGTTCGCTGACCTTCGGCTTAGCTTAATCTTTCTGCACACTTGATTTAGCTCGTGAGACAATGATATAAACTTAACTTTGTGTCTTTGCTATAATCAAAACACATGTTCGATTATCTGGTGCCCCTGCACCAACAGAAGAAAATTATCCAAAAATATAGCGAAAGATCAAAAGTAGCTATATTAGAAAAGAAAAATCAATTCTTGAGGTCAAGACTTGATAAATTGGAAAAGACCATTGGAAAGATGAAAGATTCGATTAAAGGATTTAATGGTCAAAATTTTAGATTTAGTAGGCAAGGTGCATCTATGGACAAGAAAGGTTTGGTTCACAAGCCTAAGTCCAAGGTAGATACACCTACCTACCATAGTGTTTCATATAGTTATGGAACTAGTCCTAAGTTTAGGAGTGTCAAGATTTCAAGGGAAGCTCTCCCTAGAGTTGATCTTGACAAGAGTCAAGTGACTAAGGCTTCGAAGAAGTCTAGAAAAGTCACTAAAATGGTTACAAGGAAAGTTATCCCTAGAACTAACCTTGAAGAGACCACAATGACCAAGGCTTCTAAGCCTAGGAGGGTCCATTAGAAAAGGTACTAAGGAGGTTACCCTAATGAGTACTTGGTAAATCCAAAAAACTTCAATAGATATTGGGTTCCTAGGAGTGTGATCCCTTCACACTAAATGGGTTTAGGATGTGTCAATCTTGAATGGATGAGTAGTTAACCTCACCATGATAGAGTTGATACTTTAGGATATTTTTAAGGTGATGTGATACTTGGAAATGAGGTAAGAATTATGATCCTAAAAGATTTTAGGATGTGCCAATAGAAATTATGGAAGTTGAAAAATCGATCAAAATTATCACAATTAGATTAAAGGTCAATAGTGTGTCAAAATTTAGGGATTTGACATACTCAAGGGATTAAATTGTTATTATGACAATGATGGTAGTTAATATAATTCTAGAAAATGACAATTGTATTTAAGATTTAGGTAGTCTATACCTTTGTATTTTATATATTTTTCATGCTTTGATTGTCATATAATCTATGTCATGACATCATATTTTATATGATCATTTAAAATGTCATGATAGTACTTAAATTGATTAATGCCATGACTAATACTTAGATTATGTTCATTATGTCATGACATCATGCACCATTGGAAATGTTTCAAATTATGCAAATTATATATGTCATGATCATAATTCATGCATTAAGGTTAATCAAATTGAATTTAAGAACAAATGACATTATTTGATGACTTAGATAAAGGAATCAAATGGATATGCCTAGATAATAATACATTAACCCTTAGATTTAGGGAAGAACAAAATCCACATCTCACAAAATCCATAAGATGACATGTGTGTGTACTGATATATCTTAGACACATGTGAGATGGTAGAAAAATAAGTTAAGTTCAATATGCTCATATGATGCATTTATATGAACTCAAACTCATAGCATAACATTAAAAAATTATGAGAAAAATTAATGTACAAGTCATGTACATTTAACCTATAGACCATGATTGAAATTAGGTTTTGAAAACCATTTTAGAAAATCTTGATGAAACATATCTTTTAATAACAATCACCATTGATAATATTGACACAAAGTTAGCCAAAAATATTGAAGTTTTCAATGGTTTTGAACTTTGTGTCATCTTTGAAAAATAATGGGTATTTTAAAAACTATTTTCACTCATAATGTTTGGCATAAGTAATATGCATATGAAGTTTCATAATTTTTCAAATAATGTATAATTACTTGTATTTCTAAAATCCGAATATGAAAATCTAATTTCTACAAATGCAGAAACCACTCGACTGTCACATGGAACAGTCGACTCATGGTTGACATAGTCGATTGTTGTGCCTGATTTTAGCTGAAAAATATTTATTTAGCTACTTATCAACATCCCTATGTACTCTAACCACTCACGACCCTATGATTGCTTAGAGAAGTATTATAAGGGTGAGATGTTCATTAAAAATGAATTGGAGAGTAAATTAGGGTGAAAATTAAATTTTAAGGGAGGATAAAGTTTAAGTTTGAACTTTCACTCTTATTTTTGATTGTTTAGATTTCCTATAGGCTTAGGAACTTTCTAAGGATATTGTTGGTACAATGGTCAAGGAGGAGCAAGCCTTTAGGGGGAGTTTGTCCATCAAGAGATAATGATTATTTAAATTGGAGAATGAAGGATTATCTCTCATTTAGTGATTAGATTTTTATCACTAAGAAGAGTAAAAGCATCCAAGATGATTTTGGACCAAGGGGGAGAATGAAAGATCCATTGGAAGATGAGGCATGGAGAACCTTGGTAGACTTTTTGATGTATGTCAAAGGAGGAAATGAAGGGTTTAAGTTAAGAAATCTTCATTATATCTTGGCATAAGAAGAGTCAAGTTGGACTTATGGGATAACCTAACTTAAAAGTATTGTCAAATATCAAAAAGGAAGAGATTGTTAGTACAATCGTCTCAGGTCGATGTTGATCAGACTTCTCGAGTGGAATTTTGATGTTTGACAATGAGTTTAATAATAGGTTTGTCATGTGTTTCACAATACGTATGATTAGTTGACATGAGACATTTATAATCATATGATGTTGTTGATTGAGAAGTCAAGAAGGTTAGGTTGACTAGAGATTTGACTGAAAAATATCCAAGTATGGATACTTGACAATGGAGAAGTCTAAGAATATATTGTTGGCAATAAAAATTCCAAGTATGGATACTTGGCAAAGGGAAAGTCCAAGTGTGTAGTCTTGGTCGTATAAGTCCAAGTGTATAGTCTTGGCGGCGAAAGTTCAAGTATGGAGACTTAGCAAAAGGAAAAGTCCAAGGGTGTAGTCTTGGTCGTGTAAGTCCAAGTGTGTAGTCTTGGCAGCAAAAGTCCAAATTTGGAGACTTGGTAATGGAAGTCCTAGAGGCGCAACCTCTTAGCAGAGGAGACTCATTAGCATGACAAAGTCGATAGAAGCACTTAAAGGCTAGGGCCAAGGCGAGGAGTCGTCGACTTGAACCACGAGTTTGAGGCTGATAAAAGTGGCTTGAAGGTTAGGTCTAGGCTAAGGATACCCGGTAGCATGACAAAGTCGATGGAAGCATTTGAAGGCTATCATGAAGGGTGAAGAAGTCGTGAAGGACTCGGATGAACCCTGAGGGTGTGAGACTAGTGGAAGTGGCTTGAAGGCTTAGGTATAGACTATGAGTGAGTAACAAGTATAAGAAGATCATACTTGGGTTAAACCTCAATTTTGAGGTTTATCAGTCGACTAGTGGTATTAACCAGTAGACTGATCGAGTGCACGATACTCGGGAGCTCAGTTTAACTCGAGAAGTCGACTAAGATTATGACTCAGTCAACTGATCGAGTAGTTGACTGAGGCTCAATTATTGACTTGTGGCTTTGGCAATCGACTGGTAGCTTACAACAG
This sequence comes from Wurfbainia villosa, assembly GCA_025175895.1. Classification (NCBI taxonomy): domain Eukaryota; kingdom Viridiplantae; phylum Streptophyta; class Magnoliopsida; order Zingiberales; family Zingiberaceae; genus Wurfbainia; species Wurfbainia villosa. The sequence goes on along the minus strand of CM045992.1, from coordinate 811,084 downwards.
TCGACTGATTATTGACGGTCAACTGCTAAGGATGGAAGTCAACAGACATTAAGTGGTCAGGGCACAGAATGTCTTGGAGTCGACTGTCAGCTCATGACAATCGACTGATGGCTATGACAGTGGACTGTTGGGTCAGGGTAGTCGGTTGATCGGACACTTTTTGACTTGGATTAGTCCGTTGTGAGACAACAGATCGGATAAGTGAGCAGTCGACTGGTCGACGAAAAATTAATCCGATGCGGTGCTTTAAAGAGAGGACACGAGGAGTTCTACCATAATCGATTCTTGAAGCTCTTGAAGGAAAAACACTGTTACTTTCCAAACCTTCAAAGCATTTCAAAGCAACCAAAAGATCAAACAATTAAAAGCTCTCATTTCTAAAGCACTTTCATTTCTTTAGTTCTAATTTTGTTTCTGGTATAAATTCATTAAAAAAGTTTCTCCACCTCCGGATTGTTTTCGAAAATGAGAAGGTTTAGTGGTGGCATGCATCATTAGAGCTCACACTAGAGCATGGTCGTAGAATAGGAACTAGAGTTTTGAACCACGTAAAATAGTCGTGTAGTGTTTGTGGTTTGTGTGTTGTGTTTGTTTGTATTTATTGTTATGCTTTTAGTTTCCATTGCGCTAACATTATCGTAAACAAGCACAAATGCAATCGAATCAAAGAAATCGACAAACGATATCCCCCCCCCTCTAACGACGTCAACATCAACTAGGCCCTAACATAGAGTTTCATATATCGTCGTTGCCGTGTGAACGAGAGAGATCACTAAATCGCAAAAGTTATATAGGAATAGTAATTACTTTGTTAATTCATTCATGATCAATTGTGACAAAATCAAATCTAACAAAATTATATATATTATTCCAATGATGCTTAGTCATTCCTTTTCATCATCCTTTTGAGGATAGCTATTTTCATTCCGTTCCGATGACTAAATACACCCTTCAATTTCAATTAAACAAATATAAATAGATTACAGTCGTATAATTCTTAAATTTCATCGTACCAATTGAACACTACAATGTGTTACAAATAATTTTGATTATGAGTGAATCAAGAAAAATCCTCATATTTCAAAAGTGTGAGGGGAGGGGAGCATTCGAGTTTTGTATATCATATTCATTTACAATTTACAATTCGATGGCATACTCGAGTGAATTCTTTAGATCTTTTTTCCTTGTGAAAATTGACTTTAAGAAATGCCTTAATTTCTCCTAACCCTAACTTACATTTCTTATTTGTACAAATTGTTGAAGGTTCACCACCATGACGGTAATGTCATCCTTGCTACCCCTACTATAAGATAATTTTATAAGATCTTTGCTCGCCTCCACGGAGTCGTCAAAATGCTTCGAAACGACATCGACTGCCTCTTGATTACCAACCTATCGACAAATTCAATTTGAAATACAAATAGTTTGAGATGTGGATCTTCAAAAGAATGCCAATATTCACAAAGAACAACCTAAATGGAGCTAAAGATAAATGTGCATGCTTGTGAGTATATTACCTTATCCCATAAACCATCAGAGGCCATTATTAGAAACTCGCACTCCGGTGTCAAAATAATTTTGTTCACCTCAGGTTCAGAGATTATCCACTTCTTCATGTTCGCATCGCCGATTGCTCGTGACACGGCTAATGAATCTTGGACCCTCCACACTCCATTTGGGCAAGTAATATATCCGCCCTAATCAATACCAATTATACATACTTAATAACATGAATGATCTTGAATTGAATTGAATTGAATTGAGCGAGTATATATATATATATATCTTACCAAATTTTCGATCCTTTCTCTTTCGTCCTCTCTCCCAGCACGGTGGTCGATCGTTAGGGCTTTTGCGGTTCCCTTGTGGCTTAGAACAACCCTACAATCCCCCACATTAGCAACATGTAGCTCACCTTTCTTCAATAAAACAGTGGCCACACAGGCTCCACTCTTGACACCCTGAGATGGACATTACAATTGCTAATTAGCATTAATTAATTAATCCTTCAAGCTTAATTAATTTCTCAACCAAACAACTCAAATATAATTAAGTTTGACTTATTATTAAATGGTCCTATAATTATTTTACTGAAGATATTGAAGAAAATGGTATTGAATACACAGCTAAGCTCCATTATATTTTTGAAAAATTAAGTCAAATAGATCAGAAGTTTTTATAGGGAATTCATAATTAGAATATATCATATATACCTGTGCAATAAAATCCTTGTCAGTAGTAAAGTATCCTGTTTTAATTGCCAAATCAGGTTGGTTTTCTTCTTCCTCGAGAGCTGATACAATGTTCTTCCCTAGATTCTGGGATACAAAGTCAACGGCTGCACGCCCACCATGTCCATCAAAGACACCAAAAAATGCCTGTAAAAGACAAATTAATTAAATATTCTATCAATATATGCAGTTGGCGATCGATCAAGAAACTAGCTAATTAACTATTTAATTAATACCTCTATAGATATATATAGATAAAACAAATTAATGAAATAGATTAATTAAGATAGATCGATTTTTTTTTAATTAGTGCTCATCATGAGCTCATTATTAATTACACTTCTTGGACTAAATTACTTTTTCTTCTTTTTTTTTTCTCACTGAGGAGGAAAAAAAGAACTCGTAAAACCTTTTTTTTTTTTTGTTTCATTAGCCATACATGCTTAAATGAATGAATTAATCACCTGTGTTGGGTCATCATTAATGTCGGCAATCACTCCATATCCATCCTCCATCACATATTTATTGTGCCCTTTCCTCGATGCCAAACTGTATCCCTTCCCTTCGACTTCAAACTCATTAATCTTCATCATCTCTTTGTCATCATCACAAGCAAAGCCTGAATCTGCAGCACTGCAAGGCTCCGGAATCAGCAGCCTCAATGGCCTCCTCTTCATGACTCTCCTGATCTGGCCGCCCTGCAGGTCATCATGGCACTCCTTCACCCTCTTGCCGGCTTCGAACACGGCAGCCGGTCCCTCATGCGCCGGCCTCTTCAAATTAGGCGCCACCGCCAGGCCGGAAGACACAGCCATAGAGGAGTAGCTGCAGCAATCGCTCCGGAGATGGAGAAGCTGAACGAGGTTGCTGCAGAGTTGTACCTCGACTGGCTCCGCCATTTCCGATTGCATGCACCACCACTCGATCGGAATTAATGAAACAATTAATGGACGGCTTGGCCGTAGCTCGATCGTCGAAGGATTACTTATACGAGGAGATGGAGGGGGAGGAAGTGGACCGACAAATAGGGTAAGTTTGAGAATGCCGGAAATGTTCTATCTTGGTTGATATCGGTGAGACTCAGTCACTGTTGGACTTGGCAGCTGATCGATGCAACGTTACGACGTTAAAAATGATATGGTGCAGCTTTGGTGTTTTGGTTGGAAAAGGTCCATTATATAATATATAATATATAATGTATATCGTTGTCTTTTTTGACTTGAATAATATAATTAAAGCAAATGTACTGTTTGTTGATTGGTTCAATTAACGTCTGCATACGTATAAAAAATGGACAGGTATATTAAGCTGTACATGTCATGAGGGCCGCCCATGGGGATCGAGTGAAGGACGTACGACTTGGTCAGCTAGCTAGCGACGACTGATCGATTGTGTGGTTAATTAGTTTGACACCTTCCCAATATCTGTGTGCCTTTGTTTATTGAACAAGTTGGAATTGAAGAGGTTGATTTCTAGAAGGTGGTTTTCATTTACGCAAGGGAAATAATGTTCGACATGGTGTTTGGTGCGTAACCGAATGAAGAGGTTGTAGAGATTTAATTATTATTATTATTATTTTATTTATTTTACAAAAAAATTGGAACCGTCAATCTAGCTCTCTCTATCGACCTGTCCACGACCATTATGAGGGAGGTAAATCACGAAGAGCTCTATGAATCTTGATGTGGTGGTCAAAATACGTGGAGGTCATCTGAATCCAAAAAAAAAACTTTAGACTTCTTCCGGAATCGATCTATGTCACTTTTACAAACACCGTCGTGCCTTAGCCACCACGTTATCACGTGGGAACTGTTAATTATTATTATGATCAATATTGAGAAAGTTAAAAAAAAATATTTATCCAAAATATCGAGATGAAATGATCAATTAAAAAAAAAAAGGTCAATTTCAAACATAATATTTATTAATGAATTATTATTTTATTTTTTAAAAAAAAAATATGTAAGTAAATCAATAAAATAAGTTAAATTTTCAAGATGGATGGGTCAATCAAATCGACCGAGCTAGGCTAATTAACCACATAAGTTGAGTGGACTAAATGTGTCGAGTAATTGTCAATCAAATTATTAATTAGAACTAGTTAGAACTATACCATGTCGATGCATTAGGTGGACCGAGCTAATCGAGTTGATTGAACAAGAAGATCGAGTTCTTTAACCAAACCGCTACATCGATTAAGTTGTGCAAATTGATCAAGCGGACAATCATGCCAATTAAGTAGACCAATTGGGTCATTCAAAACTAGTTGAGCTAGTTAGAACGACGAATTGGGTGAGATGAGTGGGTTGAAAAAGCAAAGAGAGTCTCACGAACTTGAAAAGTTAAGTAAGGTAGATCAGTTGAGTCTGATGGATCAAGCAGTCGAGCCAAGCAAATCAAATGGGACTAAGGAAGTTGGTTAGACGTCGACAGGGTGAACTAGACAGGTTAAAAAGGACAATAATGCTATCTAAACTAGTTGCGGTGGGTGTCTTAATAATCAAACAAGTAAACTAATCAGGTAATTAAGATGGGCCAAGTGAACATGTTAGGTCAAGTAGATCTCGTGGACTAAGTGAACTGATTAGGTTAGAAAAACTAAAAATATCAAGCAAAGTGATTGAATTAGTCAAATTGAAAAAAAAAAATGAAATGGATAGAATTAGTGACTCATCATTTCTTAAGTTAATCATGTTAGATAATTAGATGAAAAGGATAGTTGAGTTCGTTGAGTAACCAATCAAACTATATCATCTTAAGTCATCTTTTTATTGTATATTCGGATCAAAATCTATATTCTTATTCATCGTTAACTATACTTAATAGGTGGAACGTAAATGATCATAAAAATGAATTAAACAATAATAAGATGAAACGATCGTTTAAAAAAGATTCATTCTATTCGAATATAAATATTTGAGATGTTTTCCCTTCACTAAGTCAATTAATTAATTAAGTTAGTAAGGCCAACTAGGAAAGAAGAGACGCACAAGGCGAAAAGGATTACTATAACATAAAGTCTAACATACAAGCATACTTATAGATCAGATCGATTAGATAGGCTAGATAAATCAAATTATAGTGAGGTGAATAAATTAAACAAATATAATCCATATTGATTAAGTTGATCACATCGTATATCCACTCTAAACATCAAATTAACCACTATTATTAATGGAGCTAGAGATTAATTTGGTAATATGCTTTATTTTCCTCGATAATTTTTATTCTTAAAAATTTGAAACGATCAAATCTATAACCGCAACCATGAAAAGCTAATTGTTTGACCAGTATAATTGCACTCCAAATATAATACGATTAGTATATATATCTTGAATTAAAAAAAAAATAGAATCGTCACATTAATGGTTCCCTTCAACTGTTTCTATCGATGGAAGAGATAAATCAGAATCTCAATTGGTAAGTGCAAAGGAAGAAAATCGATCGATGATTCAGAATGATGAATTCTTCATAAATTAGCTCCTCCTATTCACTACATACAAATCAATTTGTATTTATCAACTGGATTAGTCCTGAGATTTATATATCTTATTTAAAAAAAAAAAAAGAAATCACCACATTAACGACCCCTCTGGCTGTCCCTACCGATGAAAGAGGTAAATTAGGAATCAAATTGGCAAATACAAAGGAGGAGATCGATCGATAATTCAGGACAATGAAACCTTTGAAAATCGACTTTTGTCCATTTAAAAGTTATCCCTGTGCACTTACCAACTAAGCTAGCTCTCTGAACTATATATCTTGAATTTAAAAAATGTGAAATCGCCACATTAGCATCTCTTCCGACTGTCACTATCGATGGAGAAAATAAATCAGAAATCTAAATGGCAAGTATAAATGAAAGGGGCGATCGATAGTCTAAAATCATGACCTTTTTAAATATTGACCTCTGTCAACTTAAAAATTATTCCTTTAAATTTATCAATTATATATATTTTAAATTTAAGCTTTCGAACGTAATTGACAAAATAGAAAGAGAGAATCTTCAAATGGAGAAACCATCGAAGAGAAATAGTTAACAAGAAGAGCCTGATGGGTCCCCTAGGAGACTCTCGTGGGTCACACCTGTCTGTCATGAAAAAACCGCACTTATATTTTGAGGATGCCTTTTGTTTAAATTTTTATGTAAAATTTTAATTTCGTCACTGTCATCGTATTATCTTATATAATTTTAAAATAAAAAAATTATTCTTCTAAAATAATACGATTCCAAAATATATGCTCATACTCTATTATTTAAAAATCACTCAATATTTGATCAAATAAATTATTAATAATTATCTTCAACTAAACATATCCTCTCAAAATTTTTCACCGCCTTTGAAGAGAGAGAGAGAGAGAAAATTTATATGAAACACTCAAGCTCGATAACATTTGTGTTCATTCTTCCCATTGAAACAGTCAAGTTAATCTATGTCGAAGAGACACAATTCAGAAGTCAGAAGCTAATAAGTTTCTTAATTAGATTTAGTAATAAGTTTCTTGCTTTTAGTTATTTAATGGCATTACTTTTCATATTTACTTGGTAAAGAGTGGCATGCGCCAGAATTAAGTCAAAGGTACAAAGTCATACGCTGCCAATTCTCTCTAGATTGACTTTGGATTATTGTTGGTCAGCTTCGGGCCTGTTCTAGTTCAAATATAATATGAATTAATTGTATAACCGATAATATATAAAATCTGATTAATGCTCATTCAATTATGACAAAAAAGAAAAAAAAAATGTAGCCGACCTTAAATAATTGAAATAAAGAGGACCAGGACACATGTTGGAACTTATGAATTACAGCGGGGAAAAAAAAAATCTTCCATATATCAGGGGGAATTGGAGATGTTTTCATTGTTCCAATATTTTATTGGCCATAGACATCATTAGACCAAATAACAGAGCCAGAATGAGCCAAAATATAGTTCTCTTTCATTAGTGTGTCTTTCGTTACAAATAACATTTCTGTAAGACCTAAATCAGAAAGAATAGTTCGATAAATGGATTTGCAGCTTTTATAGCTGCCATGTGAGGGGTATGAATATATTCTTGCAGTCCAAGAACGTGTTTGAACTATAATTCAGCACAGGTAGAATTGCACTTCATTCTCCCAATTTGCCTTTATCAGGATGTAATCACTAGAAAAAAACTAAGTGAAGAATCCAATAGCAGAGTAAAACTTCCAAATTTAGAGAGAGAACTGTGAAAACTACCTGAAGAAATATTCAAAATAACCCTGACTCCTATGAATCTCACTTCAAGATTTGATCAAATGCAGGGTTCTATTTATTTCTGCAAACACAAAGTGCCAACTTGGGAATGGAACGGATACTCATTTCTCCAGGACCAACTTTTTGAATAGTGCAATGCATTCTAATGCTCGTGCAAAATCAGCACCGTCGAGGGCAAAAGTGAGACGGCAGTAGTTTGGGATTCCGGTCCATGATCCACTGTTAATGCACAGACCTGTGGCTTTTAGCATAGCTTCTCTGAAGTTGGTATCATCAAGCTTGGCGTCGAAACAATCTAACTTGAGCATCTTGCCAAGGTAAGCAGTTGGCTTTGCTACCATGGAAACACCGCTGTGGCAGCTAATGACATCCCAGCCGCAGCTTTTGAGTGTCTGTCAAGGGAAAGATAATTATCAAAGTTATGTCAAGGAGTGTGAACAGGAGTTTTTGATGAGCACAGATCATGGATAAAAGTCAAGAAATTGTCGGATAATTAATCAACAGTATGTGAGGGTGTCAGCAAGTATGTCTATGTATTTAGACGACTAATAAATATTTTTGTTAGGCGATACGTGACCATGACAAATACACAAGAAAGAAAGAGACCAAACAAGCCTTGATTTGCAATGACAAAATATAATAAAATTTATTTAAATATAGATAGGAATATAGTAGAGGATCGATCGAGCCCATTAAGTGATCAGAGAAACTGATAAGGTTACAGATTGATGGCTGGACCAGTGAACTCATTAAATCATGTTATAAATGCAACTTACACTTTTATATTGATAACATATTTTAAGAGTTTAATAAAAATACTAAAAACTGATAAGTCAATTGGTAATACCATCAATCCAGAAAATGATGTAAAAAAGAGTTATACATTTATATTCATAATATATTATACATCATTTAATAAACATACTAAATATCAAATTATTTTATAATTTAAAAAAATTATGCATTGTTAAACCTATTCAAAGTTATATATACAATCTTCACTATTGGATTTTAATGGTTGACCAACCAAAATAAATAGAGAAACTCCACCACTATAGCAAGAACCAAGTTGTATACAGTTTCACTGGTTGCCACTTTTTTAACATTTTTTTTTAATTTTCACTGGCAGTTTAGTCAACCCAGACCAAATTATCTTCCGGTTCTCAGTGAAACCAGTTGAACAATCTAGTCCCGTCAAGTTGCAAAAATACTAGCATAAACTGTAGATTATTATGTTTTTATTTATTTAAAGAATGTAAAGTTAATATTCCTTGTATTATAAGAGAATATGGAAATGTTGGTGCAGTAGGCACCAGATAATCGAACCTGAGTTTTAATTATGGCAAAGACCCAAAGTTAAGGTCATATGTTGTCTAACGAGCTGAACAAATGTGCAGGAATAGTTAAGCTGAGCTGAAGGTCGGCGACACCCGGAAAATCCCAAGTCGGGAAATCGTGGTGGTCGGGCGACACCGGGAGAACTTCGGAGGGAGTCGAAGAACCCAAGTGGAGACTGGAAGCAAAGCTACAAGTCACAAAGGACCTAAGGTAAGCTCGTGTGTGTGAGAGAAGGTAAGTTCGGGTCCTCCGTACAGGGGCGTCCTTAGACGGCGATCCGATTAAGACTTCTCATGGAAGGTCCAGGTCGAGATCGGACGGTAAGTGGCCGTCAAATTTACCTTCATTACTTTCATTTTGAGCTAACTTGTTGTTGCAGCTGGATACCCTAGCCAACAGTCGACTGTTGGCTATTGGCAGTCGACTGCTGGTGGCATCAGTCGATTGGAAGGGTTCATCAGTCGACTGTCATTCAAATTCCAACTTCGATGAGAGTCAAACCTCATCCCCTTATCTTGGGGTGAGGTGACCTTCTTGATAGAATCTCAAGCTCAACGTCCACCAGGTTGAAGGGCTATAAAATGAGGAGTGTTTCACACTATTTTCAATCATTCCAAGCCTTCGAAACACTCCCGCAACGCCGCTCTTCTACTACGACTCTACGACGCCGAAGTACTGCCGAAACGCCGACGACACGAGCTCAACCTCCATTTCCCTAGTCGTTGGTATCAGTTCATTTTGTCGTCATCTTTAAACATTGTATTTCAAATATTTATCGAGCTCTTATCGTAACGAGGAGAGGGGGTTTGTCTCTCTACCTCGAGATTTTCGAAGTTTTGTAATCGTTGTCTCCTACCTCCAACGAGGAGGAGACTAGTTTAGTGAATTACCCTCCGTACGCGATCTCGGATCATAAGGGCCTTGAATTAGCAACCGGTAGGCTGTGAACCAAATAAAACCAAACTTTGTCATTTACATTTCCGCTGTGTATTTACTCTTACTATTGTTTTAATCGAATCGAACGAAAAAAAAACGAGAGATTTACGTGCGCTATTCCCCCCTCCCCCTCTATCGCTCTTTTTCGATCCAACAGGAAACTCCTAAAATTTACATGTACTTTAAGCTTAAACGCAGAAGGCACTGCATTCTACCAGCCAATAAAAGAACTAAATGCCACTTGGTTTCCTTCAGTATTGAACCAACTACTGGTCCTTTGGCAGATGGCTATGACACCAGTAAGAAACTGTTGATTGAGGCCTAAAACTATGGTAATAGTGGCTATAGTCATTATATGAGAAATACACACAATTAACATCATATGATCCTTGTGAATTTTATCAAGCTTAAATATTAGATATTTCAGCTCATCTAAAGTGACAACCAAAGTATTCTAAATAATCCTATGGCACAGGTTAAGAACTCGAATTAATTTGAAATTCTAAAACCAACCTGCATCAGGCAATCAGACTGCCTCTTAAGAATATCTTTCTGCTCGTTCATGACCTGACAGAATGATTGAGACTTCTGCTGTCGAAGACCCAACAATTTTTTTATAGCATACTCAATGGTTCGATGCGGCCGACTCAAGCTTGGTAGTGCAGAAAAAGCATCGCCCAAAGTTGGATCATTCAAAACCAAGTAAGCAAATTCAAGACCCCCAGTAAGCAACTCAAATGACAGGCCACCGAGAAGAGAGACACAGAAAGATGAATTGATGCAAGTAAGAGATGAAAGACAAGCTTGCAAATCCCATCTACTCCAACCATCAGTGCAGAAGTCAAGACCTGAGAATGAAGCATCAATAACCACCTTGGCTCCATACTTGGCGCAGACAGAAAGAATTTCTTTGATCTCATTGTTGCTATATAACAATCCTGTAGGATTAACAGTGGGCCCACATAAGTACAACCATGGCTTCCTTACAGTTCCAAGCAAGCTGGAAAGTGAATCTGGCACGAGCTTAAAACCTACTTCTAATTTTGTGGGGACAATAACAACATCAGCACTCATGAACTTTGCTGCGGAGACATAGCTACCATTTGTGCCTGAGGGGAAAAGGAAGGTTCCTTGTTCCTCGATACAACAAAGAACAAGCTTGTTGAAAAGGGATAGATGAGAGTTTGCAAAAATGAACTCTGAAGAACCATCACATTGGAAACCATAGGTACTCTGTACCAGCTGCTCAATTGCAGGACGAACATTAGTCTCAGACTGAACCATATTTTGTCTAGAAAAGCTCTCAAAGATGAATGCCTTTGCAACCGAAGGTAATGGCAAGAAGTTTTGATCTACATCCATGTGAATCAACGGAGGGTTCTTTTCATCATTAACAGAAAGTTCTGCTGTATTTAGGGCCGAAATAGCAGAACTTGCAAATCCTATCAACTTAGCTAAGTTGCTGTTATCAGACTCCCTCTGCAAAATAAACAAGACACATCGAGATAAGACTAAATCCAGCATATTAAGTAATATTCTTGCACAATAATTCAAAACAATTCAAGTAACTATAAGCATTTATGTGTTGTGTTTGTCTTGTGTATTCATGAGCAAGCATCGAAACGAGAGAGGAAGAGAACCTCTGCAAGTGGATGACGATCAGGTAGCTGAAAAGCAAGCAACTCATGGAAAATACAGCCGTAGTAGTACTGACTAAACAATGCTGTATGTCCTTCCATTAACTCCACGGTCTTTGATAAGGTCTTGTAGACGGTGCAATTTTCAGATATAGTAAATGCCACTTCCAAATCAGAATAAACCTGAGACGTTCAATTACACAATCCAGAAGTGAGATCTTTAATGCTATGATCTCAAAAATGTAATGATATATATTCATGCATGTTTACAAACAACAAAAACTACTTAGCATAACACAATTTCAACTGTTGAAGAACATGACGATACTAAACATGGGCATTTACCTGATTTTTCACTAGGCCACACAGGATAACTGCATGTGATGGAAGACATTTTCCAGCTAAATATTTCAAAACCCCATTTGTTCCAGGAAGACTAGAAAGCTCAAAGTAGTCTGATATATCAAGAAATAGCCGAGTTCCAATATCTCTCGTTGTATTCAGCAAATTTTCAAATGAAGAACTTGTAATGGACTCAAATTGAGCCATGCCAGTGATAACAACCTGAGGTCTCAGTTTTTTTATCAATTCAATCATCAGATCAGATTGGCATGGTGCCTCAATTACTGTAATGGCCTTTTGATCATCTCCAGTTCCCTGAAAAATGTTAAAAAAATTAGTATAGTCAAAAGGCCTGTATGTATAAACTCTGTTAGCTTCCAGTAATACAAATAGCACTAGCAACCCTGATCTCTCTGCTGTAAAACTGATTACACTGATTCCAAACTGTCACCTAGCCAAAGTTTCCACTAAGCAGACAATTCCAGATTTAGAATTTAATCAATCAAATTGATTAAAAGAACAATTCTTTCAGAATTGCATGCTGGTGATGTAATTTGTGAGAACAGAGAAAAGTATTACTAGCGTGGCACAATCCACCAACAAGAAATTTGTATGCACATGGAGATGATAGTAATGATGGGATAGGGTTATAGAATAAACTACAATTTCTAGTTCACAAATACATAGGAAAGAGGGATACTCATCCCGACAGCTAGGGATATAGAAAAATAGGAATGAATATCAACAGGAAATGTGCAAACTAAGGGAGATACAATTTCACTTGTCTTATAGAAAATGTCTTCTTCTTTTTTTGTAACTCGTTATATTGGATTTGATCCACCAATAGATCCAATACCAACTTCACAAGTATTGTTCATGTAACTTAGATTTGAATATGAGTACTTGATACATGTATGAATCTACATGTTTGTATGGTCAATGGTGGAGTCAAAAAAGTGGCTTGGGTGCGAGTATCAAGAGTAATAGGCACTCAACATGTGTTTGATAGAAGGTTCTGCATATTAGAGAGTATTGCATAACTATACACTCTTTTATCCAAGAGTCGTCAAATTTTGGTTCAATTCCATGAGGTTTTTTGGATTATGTCTAGCAAAAATGTATCTTTTAAGCTTTCAAAGATTTTGAGCAGTTCAAACGTTTATCTGCACCACTCTGCCTTTTCTGATAATTAATAACCAGTAACCAAGAGATGACTTTTGGTAACTACAAAGTAAGACTGACGTCTTTGGTACAAATAAGATGACTTATCTGTATAGTGTTGGATATTTTAGACTGATGCCATGCGTGTAGGGTGTGTAGCCTTGTGGTGTGAATATAATATCTTTACAATTGTCATTTAAAAATCCAACCAATAACCTAGATCTTGGTTCTATTGGTTCAAGTGTTTTAATCTAGTAACTATAAATCTTCTAAGCTCTTTAACTTTTTCTATGAAATTCAGATTAATTATAGCTTTTTTTCACGTACTTTTTGTATGCCTAACACCTAGTAACTATATAATGGTGGGAGCTTGTTTAAATGTGCAAATATTATCCTCCAGGAGCAGTTGCTTGTTGCCAAAAATATACTTCATTAAACCTGTGAGGTTAGTTATGAATGATTCTTCATTAATCTTCATTGGTCGCTTCAATTATTTTGGACCCTCATATGATCAATTCCGATCTCGTTTTATTATATCCATAGCAATTGAGCTGACAGTACACTACTGTTCAAACCTGTAGAATAGTAAATGTAGTAAGCACTCTGTCATTTCTCACTATATATACCTTAATCTTGTGGTTTGTTGAACTTTTTGACACCAAAAATCACCATTACCAGTCCAGAAGACAGACTATCCTAATTACAACACCAATGTGGCTTTCATATAGAAAACCTAACTCAATTCATGCTGATTTTAGCCCAAATAGACTTATTTTCACTTGCTTTAAACAAATAAAAATTACAGTAAGTCATGCATGAAATGACAAATCTACTTTCTCCACAATCCCATAGCACTGTGTCTAAGTATTTTCTTCTTATAAATATTTGTTTTGATATGGTATAAAGACTCAAACAAGTTGCCAGATATTTAGTAAATGGTTTGGAATTCCACAAATGTGAAAAACACATAATTCATGTCAAGTCTAAATAATATCCTGGAGTATGGAACAAATGATACATTTGATCACAAACTTAAAATACCACTGATCCTAAACAAGAAATTATGATACGTGGAATTATAAGCCTAAGGTTGAAAAAAATGCATTCTTAATGTTCAGATTTTTTTAATGCATTTTAGCATATTTGAGGCTATGAGAGAATTTGTAGACGCACAAGCAAGTGAAGCAAGGGCTAAAGTCGATGCAAGATCAAACCTCAATTTTTAAAGATGTCAGCCATTGCTTGGGCAAGTTCCTGGTCAAATGTTCATCGACAATAGCAAGTTGTGGAGAGAATAGTCGAAGAGCATTCTCAATTGCCACAGATCTTGAGGGGAAAACTGTAACATTCTTGTAAACAAAAAGAACATATGAAATTAGTATGGCACACTACAAACAAAGAACAGGAGAATGAAGGCGTAAAAAGCCGGAACCCGAGTATAGAACAATTGGAATTGCATACATCATTGATATCTAAATGATTAATTTGTACCTAGCATTCAAGTCTCTAAGAATAATGTGACATCAAAAATTTGAGTTCAACAAGTTAGATCTCCCTACGTCATGGAGCTAAGAGAGAATAGACTTAAAGCATTCAGGGAACCTAAGTAGGTTCTGAAGGGTACTGCATATGGCATATGCCACCTAGATGCACAATTAAGAACAAATATCTCATTTGAACCAATTTAGATTGTACCAAATTGACTTGAAATCCATAAGTTATTCTATTTAAATGCTTATATATATATTCTACATTGTTAATCAATATCGATTGTTATATTTTAAGGGGTTTGGATTGTATGATTGACTTACAAATTTTACTATGGAAATATGAATTTGATGTGTCAATCATACACTTCATTGTATATATGTGAGTTGCTGTCATATTCTATGGTATGATTCAACGGTACCCAAGTGTAGCATTCGATTCATATTGTTAAATTGCAAAATTACACATTAATACAAACATAATAAGAACAATCTACAGTGAAACTTGAGTAGAAAATTAGTACTTACATCTGCAGTTATTGGAATATGATGGTAGACTTTCATGAATCCAGCTATAAGGTTCCTAAACTCTGTACTTCCTGCTGGAGGTTGATATGGTAGAAATGTATTTTCTTTTAGTACACTAGCAAGATAAGCTAGAAATGGTATCTTCTCATCAGCAACAGAATCATCATCAAATGACAAGTCCAAGGAGCTGCTGAGTTCCTGGAATCCATTTCTTATAAAATCGAATATGATTTTCACCTGCCAATAGACTTCAGATTGCAATTACATGTGCAGTACAAATTTTCGTCATAAAATAAGAACAAAATTGTGCACCTGATTTGGTTGACGAATATTACAACTATAGACTGACAAAGCATGTGAAATGCGACCACCAGACTTTGCATACGCAAAGGCTGTGCGTGCGCAAATTGGTTGATCACCAACAAGGCCCATAAAAAACTCAAATCGATGATGGCTGTTCTTCTCAATTTCAACTAAAGCTGAAATATCTGTATCAGCAGCCTAGAAAAAGGTTGAGTTTTCAGAAAGAATAGTTACTACCAAAAGCAAACCATGGAAAAAAAAAAAGTGGATATAATCTATAGGGAGCATGCCTCTAGGCATCTGTATTTCATAACTAAAATCAACAAGGCATTTAGCATGATAGGAACTTTCAATTGCCTATACCTGCATAATTTTTGTCTGCCAGAGCTTTGTTATGGAGAACCCACGACGTTCAAACAAGCGTTTACAAACAACTTGCCCTGGACGCCCTCCGATATTGAATATCATGATGCCATTAGGTTTTATTACCTCAATTCCTTCCTCAACAGCTCGTGCAATTAAACCCAGGCCAAATTGGTCTTCAAGGACTCCCTAATGAATTATGTTGTGTAAGAGTTAATATACAAGGAAAATAAATACAAAAAGAGCAGTTTGGTGCACGTAGCTCCGATCAATGTGGTGTATTAGGGAAGAGTCTATTGTATGTAGTCTCATTCTATTTTGCAAGAGGTTGTTTCCATGACAAATCCATGATCTCTAAGTCACATAGCAATAACTTTACCGTTGCGTCAAGGAAAATAAATACAAAAAAAAAAAGTTCAACCGGCACAAGAACTTAAAGCAGAAGAAACAAGATTTATTTTGGGTTATAATTCTTTTATGCATGTCGTATGTAGTTAAAAATGTTGAATTAAACATCTGCATACAATGCACAATTATACAGACAACCCCCATCTCTTTTCAAAGCCTCTCAAAATACATTGGAGTGGAGGCTACATATCAATAGTCCCAGAACTTTCTGAAGATAACATCTTACTGATATAACTAGTGCTAAGAAGTCAAGGATTCTAGAAGACCGATGTCTTACTATTTATGGAAATTTTCTATCAGGTATATCATTCCTCATGAACTGAATAAATGAAATCTTGTGAGTAAATACATAAATGTATATCATGTTATCTTCACCAAATAATATGCATACTCAAATATGAATCATAGAAAGCAAAAAAAAAACTGAGTTGTCTGACAGATGGACACTTATACCAATTTCTAAACAATTACTTAAGAGTTTAATTGTAACATTGTCAAATCAAAATATCTGGAATAAGGACCTTCTTGCCATTGAGTAAGTACAAGACGAGAGGACTTGAGGAAAATTTTCTGAATAATAGAAAAAGTAAAGGAAGATATATTGTACTTATTTTATGTCCAATCTTATTCACACATGTGAGAACATTAAGCTCGACATCTGTTTGCATGACATATGAAGCATATTTAAGACGAGAACAACACCAACCAATCCTTTGTCCCATTAGGTGGATAAAGGCTACAATAGGCATAATCCTTATGTAAGCTACAATAGGCAAATTGGTTCAAAATTCAACCAACTTAACATAATTCATTATCAGAGATGCATTCTCTTAATTAACACAAATGGCTTCATGTATAAACATCCATACCTTGTGTGAACAATGAATATCCACAATAACATAGCTATATGAACAACATAGAATGAAATGTTCCAACTATATTTTTTTCTTCCTGTCTTAATTTTAGTTCCCAATCATGCCCCCAGCTTCCATTAGTGTACTCCTAATAATAAAAAAAATTTCCTTTCAATGAATGACGTATTAGACTGTTAGAGTAATACAGGAAAAAACAGATTTCTTATGCATGATAATCCCTCTACCTATGTCTAGTAATCAATATAAAATTATATTTTAAACCTTGTAATAAAGGTGACTAGTTTTTACAATTATATGCCTAACACTCTTCCTCAAGTTGTCTCAAGGATATCATCAAAATCCATTTTATTATGGATATACTTGATCCTAGTAAGTCTCACGAACATATTTAGCAAAGTCATTAGAGCTAACAAAAAGTGTGATAATTTCATTAGATTACACCTTCTCTCCAATGAATTTGCAATTAATCTCTTATGTACTTGGGCATCTCATGGAACATTCAATTAAGGGCTATGTGCATGATAGCTTGGTTTTCATAGTACAAAATCAACTCTTTTAGAGCATATCCCAATTCAATCATTAGTTGTTTAACCCAAATTAGTTCATATGTAGCTAGGGTCATAGCCATCCACCTCTACACTTGATCTATTATAAAAAATTTCTTCTTGGTCTTTCAGGATATCAAATTTCCTCTAGAATGATGCCATGACCCAATATAGATCTTCCACCTATGGAAACATTTCTCTGGTCAACATAGTGTTCC
Organism: Wurfbainia villosa; assembly: GCA_025175895.1. NCBI lineage: Eukaryota > Viridiplantae > Streptophyta > Magnoliopsida > Zingiberales > Zingiberaceae > Wurfbainia > Wurfbainia villosa. Next base: position 793,474 of record CM045992.1, on the reverse strand, counting down.
CAGCAATCTAAAGAGGGTCTTTGTCCAAATATAGAAAACTTTTATCTTTCCCTAAAGTATTCTTCAAATACTATAGAATTCTAAATACTTCCCCTAAATGATCATAACATAAAGCCTTAAGAAATTAACAGGGCCGGCCTGGGCCAAGGCAAGTGGGGCACCCGTCCAGGGCCCAAAACTCTCTGTAACAGGATTAATACTTTTATATAGGGCCCTAAAATTTTTATGTATTAAAATTAACCATGGATCGGAGCCAATTTATAAGGGTTTTGCCCAAGGCCTCCAAATCATATGGGTCGGCTCTGGAAATTAACTAGTCATGCTCACTACAAACGCTATGTGTTTTGTAACTATGAGATAGTTTAATTTCCAATATATTTTAGATAAGTTCATGACTACCTACTATCACTTTGACATATGGAACCATTGAAGTATTAAATGGATTTGTTTCTAACATATTAGTCTGCTCCAGTAAATTAAATGTATATCTTTGTTAGGAGATATAAATGTCTCCCCTTAGTGGGTCACCTATATGCTAATAAAATATCTCAAATGACCCAGATCATTGGTTTGGCAGTGTTAATACAAATAGCCTTCTGACCCAGTGATAATAGAGCCATCACAAGTTATAATGATATGATATCATTCAGATTAATGATATGAAGGATAGCCTTCTCAAATGGAGTGCTAAAATGAAATATTAAGTGATATAAGTCCCTTCTAATCATCCCAACCTAAAGGAACGCATAACAATTTATCAAAAGATAGTCTAGGGGGTTGCTTCAAAAGAAACAAGGACGACTTCAGCTTATATACCGTAAAAATCACTGTATGAGCAACAAACTCTCAAGATTATTCTATGTATGCTTCTTCAGTAAGATCATCGTAAAGGAAGATGTTATAGATATCCAACTAGTGAAGGTTCACTACAAATGGTTGTCAAGATATGGAAGAGTCAATCTAAAGCAATGTTAGCCACAAGAAAAAAGTGACAATGTAATCCGCTGTCTCCGTTTGCCACCAATTGAGACTTTAGAGATCTATAATTAGAGAAGGTTATGTAATCATTGTAAATGCAACCTAATGTGGACTTGCCATAAAGTAGCGTTATAATTTCTCTCCTCAACCTTTAAATGTGAGGGTACCCCCCTAAAATAGCCTTAGTAACAGAGTAAGCATTCAAAGAAGCAATGAAGGTCAAATAGCTAGGTGATAAAGCAAAAAAGATAGGAATAACATATAAGATGAGAAGTAGCACAAAAGCGAGTACTTTTCCACTGAACAATAAAAAGACCCAAGCCATGTGTTTGGATCTAGATCAAGAGGTGATCTTGGGTGAGCAATGGAATCCCTAAGAGACAATTATCTAATATAGATCCCTAACAATTAAGGCTACTGTGCTAGTAGCTATGTAAGAGAAAGTGATAAAATAGACAAAGGTATAACTAGAAGCACCTCATTTGTAGATTTGAAGTAGAGAAATCTGAAAATAAGGGGTGGATATAAAAAAGGTGACATTAACAAAAAATAAATGCACATTGTGACTAGAGTGTAGCAACTATATCCCTTCTACAATCAAGTTTAGTCAAGGACAAGACACTTACCTACTCTTAAAAGATAGTCCGGTACACGAAGCTCCTTCCAATACAGAGTCCCGGAGAAGGATCTATTATATACAATCTTATCCTGCTTTGCAAAAGATTATTTTCGAGACTTGAATCGGTGACCTTTAGATCATACAGCAGCAACTTTACCATTACGCCAAGATACTTAACTACTCTTGAATTAGTTTATATATTTTGAGAGATAAGAAATGGATAAAAAAAAAGACAAATAAGATTAGTAGAAGGCAAAAAATAGGATCACGTGGAAATAAAATAATAAAGGGACCTAATCAAGGAGAACAAAAGAAAGTTGTCTCAACTAAGTGCTAAATCTTCCTTTCCGTTATTGCAGCAAAAGGTAATAATGCTCACCCTGAGCGTCTCTCCAGATCGGCTCCACAACACCTGAAGAGGAGTAAATCACGGTGACCGAGCGACCTCCTAGGTGGAAGGATATTTTTTCTCAGGAGAATTAACCCCACTGAAGATCGCCCCTTGCAAATTGCAGTAAGTCTACCACCCGAGTGCCAACTCGGCCATGCTCGTGGGTGTAGAGGAAAAAATTATACTATTATGTTAGGGTGTATGAGGAAAAGATTAGTGAAGAATACTTTGGCCAGTGATAAAGAATTGAAAGTGAGAGAAATATTTGGCATTATCACTAATTGACACCTTTACATAGGGTTTGTATGTCAACACAACAGGGAAAAAAGTTTTTAGAATGCTCATTTATCATGGAAAGTCGAGTTATTCTTGGATAGTAAAAACTAAACTACAACCCTGTGCACGAAGCTCCTTCTACACGGGGTACTAGAGAAGGAATCCATTGTACGCAACCTTACCTTGCTTTTTTGCAAGAGATTGTTTCCAGGATTTGAACCTGTGACCTCTTGGTCACAATGCAGCAATCTTACCGTTGTACCAAGGCTCCCTTTCTTGGATAGTAATCACTAAAAATAATGAAGTATTTGAAACCAAGTTTAAAAAATGCCTGAGGAAGACCTAAATATCAAAACGAGCTAATGAAAATGCAAATGCATGTTTATAGACATTGCTGGGAAACATAGATTGTGCATATTTTTCCAACTGACAAGACTCCTATAAAAGACACTTAAGATGAGATAAACTAGCACCATGCCCTGAAAAATAGAAAGACTTCAAATACCAAGGAGGTGTAAATTTGTAGAGGAAGCTTTAACGAGTTTAGCCATAAAAGCATACGAATGTGCTGAGATGGTCAATACAACCTCACAATATCGGCCATCTTTTGTATCTGTGAATCTTGAGTAAAAACAGAGTTACCAGAAATGTATGGAGCAAAATAAATATTTTTTGTGTTAAATAATCATATTTATAAAGGAAAAAAAAATCAAATAATAATGACAAAATTTAAACGGATAAAATATCAAATTTAACTTTTTTTTTTTTTAAATGTTGAACTGAACCGTTAAAAATGAAATTTGGGCATCAACTTAAGGTCGGATTGGGTTCATATTGAATCTATCATATAAGTTCGGAGATAAAAATCACGTGAGTTCAAATCCGAATTGATTTGAGTTTAATTTGATCAATTCATAGTTTAACCAAGCCAAACCAATTTAAAGAGGAAATTTGTTTCCTCCCTCCTTTCCCTTTCTTTTCTCCCGTGTTTTCTCTCCACCGCAGTCCGCCACCTCCTCCTCCTTTCCACGTGCCAATCTCCCATCTCCTCCTTATTTATTTCCTTCTCTTCTTCTTCCAGCAGCATTCCAACTCCTCTTCTCAACAGCAGCAGCAACATTGGCCGCTCCTCTTCTCCGCTGCCTTCGTCCAGTAACAACAGAGCTAGCAAGTTCCAGCTCTTCTATTCTTCTTCCTATTTCCAGCATCCAGTAGCAATTCTGCTCCTCTTCCTGTTCTTCCAGCAGCAGGCGGACATCAGCAGTGTTTTTTTATTTTTATTTTTCTTCCACCCCACAGCAGTGCCTACCTTCTCCTTTTCCAGCAACACGTCAGCAGCTATTTTCCCTTTCCCTTACTTCTTCCATCCATCAATAGCAACCAACAGCAGCTTCTCTTCCTCAATTCCAGCACCAGAATCCAGTACCAGATTTCTCCAACAGCACCTCCTCTTCCAACAGCCACTCCTTCATTTCTTCTAACCTTTTGCTGTTTTTTCCAGCAACAGACCAGCACCAATAATCTGACGGAACCGGCTGCTGCCATCCTCTCCCTTTTTCTCCCCGTGAGAACGCAACTACACATGCTTTCGTTGCAGCAGGTATTATCGCTGCTGTTCATGACAGCAAGCGCTGCTATTCCCCGATGCTTGCTGCCGGAGCCAAAGGCGACAGCCACCAGCTGTCCTGAATTGTAGGTTTTCTTTATTTTCAAACCTTCTGGTATCCTCTTTCAAGGAGGTCGTCGTTTATTAATTTGGACTAGTTACACTTCGTTGTATAGATATGATTGGCTTGAGCGAGTTCAGTACAATGAAACACTTTGTTTTATTGATCGAAGGAAAGTAATGAGGTATATATATTTTATTTTATTAATTTTTTTTATTTAGGATGGTTTTTCTAGTTTAGGATGGAGGAACAATGAGTAAATATATAAATATCATTTGATAATAGTAAGGGTGCGTTTGATTCAAGATTATCATAGATAATTTTAGTTATCCATCTAAGATTATCCATATCAAATAATGAAATATGTCCATCACATCAACAAATGAGACATGCAATTCAGAATCACATTATTTATGGGAGAATAAGATTTTTTTTTCATTCCGAAGTTAATAAATATTTTTTTTCAAAATTGTCCCTCAAATTTTATCAAATTTCAATTTCGTCCTAATATATTTAAAATCTTAGTCGATCATCCACCGTTGTCATTGTTGATCGTCACCGTCATTGATTGTCGGTCGTTGGTCGTCGATCACCGATCATCGTCGGCTCTAGACCATCGCCATCAGTTATCAGTCGTCGGTCGTCATCGTCGGCCACCAATCGTCGATCGCCGACCATCGACCGTCGTCGTAGGCAACCGATTGTTGACCGTCGCCGTCGGTCATATCGCCGATGACCGTCGACTGTATCGCCGACGACCGCCGACCGTATCGTCGACAACCGTCGAGCACCGACTGTCGTCGACCGTTGATCGCCGCCCATCGCTCGTCACTCGCCATCGGTCGTAGATTGTCGTTCGTCGGTTGTCGATCGTCGCTACCGTCGCCGCCCGCCATCGTCTCCGTTGTAGTCCGATCGTCGTCGACAGTCGATCGTCGCCCATCGCCTGTCACTAGTCGTCGATCGTTGGTCGTCGTCGTCGTTCGCCATCGCCTCCATTGTCGTTCGGCCATTGTCGAAGGATGGCAACTGCCATCGTCGATGTCGATACCGATACCATCATCTTTCAGAGTAAATGAAATCTCAGAGTTTGAACCAAGGATAATATAATAAAATATTAAATTAGGTTATACATTAAAACTTCCAAACAAATAAATTTTTATTGCATTATTTAGGATGGAACCAAACAACATAAGTTATGTTTCATTCCTCATAATCTTAATTATGTGATTATCAGATAATCACATAATTAAGGTTATGCATGATAACTTGAACCAAACACACTCTAAGGGTCTTGAGTAGGAATTCGAATTAAATTGAGATAGCGAGATCAAAATTTGATTCATTATCTTTGAACTTTAGTCATTTTTAAATTTATGTGTTATTATCATCCTTAGATATTATTTTGAGTTTTTTGAATTATTTTCGCGTTGTACTTATATAAATAAGTTCGAGTGGAGGATAGTAATTTGTTGTTTTTTATTTTATATAGAGCTGAGTAAATCTCTTTTAACTTTCATATATATATTTTTAATGAATAAATAAGAAAAATTAGATTATATATGTCTATATAATTGTTTTTTAAAAAGAGACTTAAAATAATGTTTAAAAATAATGAAATGAATTTTAAAATAATTAAATAATTAGAGGAATAAATAATTGATATTTCTTTCATATTTATATGTATTTAAATATAGATAAAAATATAATAGGAGATTAAATCTAGTAGTCTAAGAGGATTTATACAGACCATACTAAATGAGATAAATGTTTGGTTGCTATTGTTGTTTTTTTTTATATTCACATGTGTGTACATATGGGAATCAACACAGGAAGGGTTACTTTAAAAATCAAAATGGATTATTCAAAATGATCTTATATTGATCTCTCTCTTTGAATCTGCTTGACCTTCCGTACTAAATGTTCTAGATATATTCTTGTATTTTCATATTGTGTAAATCTTATTTGCAAATCATATAATAATACCTAATTAAATTAACATCATTTATATTAAAATGTTGATTTAGGTTGGCCATTTAGACTCACCGATACAATGTGAACCCAAAATAGAATACAATAATTGTAGTAAAAAAATTAAAGTAAAATAATAAAAATGTTAAATGGAGAAAAAAAATATTAAAAAGTGAAAACTCTTGTCTTAACTTTATACAAGAATACCAGCATGTGTGGTAGAGCGCGTTCATCCATTGTCAATATTTAAGGATTGTAGCTCCAATGGTTCACTTCTTTTTAAATTTGTTGATAATTGATTTGTCAAACTTTTATCGTTGATGTCATCTATACATTTTGATGCTTATATCATTAGTGATTTTTATATATGCCAGTTAGATAATAATAATTGAAAATTATTTTAATTGATAATAGAAGATGATAATACTTTAGAAATGATAGTTGTAACTCTAAATATCAATAAACAACTAAAATGAAAATAATATATAAAAATAGATATATTTATATATGTTTAAGCTAAAGAACTTAAAAGAAGAATTTAAATTATAATATGAAATTGTTACCTATTGTAGTTCCTTGATCTCATAAACGAATTAAAATTCATACACATTGTTAGAATATTATATATATGGTTAGGGATAATTATTTCTTAGGATAAGAGTTTGATTTATTCTTAGGATAGAGTTTGATTGAGTCCGTTGAATAGACCCTAACTTTATATATAAATAGGGCGTCTTCCAGGTATACTCTTTTTTATGAAATAACATGGTATCAGAGCCTTAAGGTTTCCACGTCGCACCGTTCCTTCGCGGCTTCTTGCTTCCTCAGCGCCACGTCGTCTTCCTCGGTGCAATTTCTCCTCGCGGACGCAACTTCCCTGCGTCTCTTCTGCGACATCCTTCCTTCGCGCCCGTCTTCCTTCTCACGGATGCACCATCGTCGCGAGGACCCTCCCGCCGCTTGGCTACACACCCAGCACAAGGACTCTCCGTTGCTCCTCTCAGCGCTCCTCGCCGCTACGAGCCGCCTCCCTCGCAATACGCGACAATCTGCGCGTCGCCTCCTCCCTCTGCGACACGCGACGTCTGCGCGTTGCCGTCGGCGCCTTCTGTGTGATTCCTGCTTCCACGCGCAGAAGAAGAAGAGGTCGCCGCCGCTCGCGAGGAAGAAGACTCATCTACGCGATATCACCGTCACACGCGCACCTCTTTGCAGATTCCTCCACGATCGCTTCATCCATCATTTGCGCCTCGCGAAAGCAACTGGAGCACAACCAATCGCAGCTCTTCTTCACCACGCCAGGGGTGATGATTCTAATCCATCACAGTGTAGAGAAGGGCTTCACAGTCCTGGAAAGCCACAACATCTTCTCCATCTGATCAAGATCTATTTCATCCGTCATGGCTAGCTCCGGCACTTCAAAGCCAGATTTTCCAATTTTTACCAACCACGTCATGGCACCGCTGTCATCTGAGCTCTTGGATGGTAAGAACTACTCCTCTTAGGCCTCCTACATTAAGCTTTGGCTTGTTAGACAGGGTTATGAGACACATCTAACTCAAACTGAGGAGAATATTCAAGTCGTCGATCGTCCTTTATGGAAAAAGGTCGATGCTCAGTTGTGTTGCATTATCCGAGCCATCATCCATCCATCTCTGAGGGATATCTTCCGCACTCACATGACTTGCAAGGATGTTTGGACACAGGCTCAACAATTGTTTACTAACACTTCTCGGCGACTCTATCAAGTTTGTGAAGACCATATGAATATCCTTAGTACCCATCAGATCAAGGATTCTATATCAGCCTATCTGGGATCAGTCTCTAGCCTTTTATGCGAGTTCAATAACCTGCTCCCACCTGCGGTCACTCCTGTTGCAGAGCTTGAAAATCGAAAGAAATTTTTTATGTCTCTGACCTTATATGGTCTGCCCACAGATTACTCTCATATTCGTAATCAGATCCTGGGCAACCCCATAGAGGCCACCATGGACTCTACCTGGGCAACTCTCCTCCGTGTCCCTGCAAAAGTCTTGACATTATCATCCTCCATTTCTGTTGACTCTTCAGCATTGGTCTCTCGAAACAACAACAGACCTCCACCCCGTAAGAATGGCAAAGGACGTCCATGGTGTGATCATTGTCACCGACTAGGACACACGATTGATAAATGTTGGAGTATCCACGGTTGACCTCCTCGTACTGCTCAGATCGCCAGAGTTTTGTTGCTTCTTCAGCTTCCAATTCAGTCGACTCCGGATCCAACTCCACCACTTTCCTATGATGACTTTTTGAAATGGTATGAGGATCGACAGAATTCTAATCCCCCTGCTGCCGTTACACAAGCTGGTAATTCCTTTGCTGACATATCTCGCTCTTCGGATCCTTAGATACTTGACTCTGGGGCCACCGATCATATCACGAGTAATAGATCTCTAATTTCTTCACTATCTACTTCCGGTTATTTACCCAGTGTCACCATGACAAATGGTTCTCAAACTCAGTCTCAAAGTATTAGTATTGTTCATTCTTCCTCATCTCTTCTCATTCATAATGTTTTTTATGTTCCCAGAGCTCCCTTTAATTTGTTATCAATAAGTCAGCTTATTCGGTCCCTTGATTGTGTCATCTTATTTACTAAATCTTCTGTTTCATTACAGGACCGGAGTACGGGGAGGATGATTAACTTCGGATATGAGTCTCATGGCCTATATCGACTTCAACAAAACTCTCTTGTTGGTGCGGCGGCGGTATCTCCGCTTGTTATTCATGCTCAGTTGGGACATCCTGGTCTTTATAAGTTAAAACAGTTACATCCTAGTCTGTCTCACTTAGAGTCTTTGTCTTGTGAGTCGTATCAGTTAAGCAAACATATTTGTAGTTCGTTTTCTCCTCGCATTATAAGTCGGGCTACGTCCCCCTTTGCTTTGGTTCATTCCGATGTCTGGGTTCCGAGTCGTATTGCCTCTACATTAAAGTCAAGATATTTTATTACTTTTATAGACAATTTTTCCCGTTGTACTTGGTTATATCTGATGAAGGATCGTTCGGAATTGTTTTCTATTTTCCAATCTTTTTTTAATGAAGTAAAAACACAATTTGGTATCCCTCTTCGATCCTTGCAGAGTGATAATGCACGTGAGTATCTATCTACTCCGTTTCGGACCTTCTTGGCATCTCATGGCGTATTACATCGGATGTCTTGTCCTCATATCCCCCAACAGAATGGAGTTGCAGAATGCAAGAATCGTCATCTTCTCGAGACCACCCGGACTCTTCTCCTTCACTCTCACGTTCCTCTTCGTTTTTGGATAACGTCGTACTTACTACATGTTATCTCATTAATCGCATGCCTTCCTCCACTTTACAAGGTCAAATACATCATGTACTTTATCCGAAGCAGTCCCTTCATCCTTTACCACCTAGGGTCTTTGGTTCTACATGTTTTGCTCATGCTCTTGATCCTGACATTAATAAACTCTCTCCTCGGTCGCATAAATGTGTTTTTCTTGAGTACCCACGGTCTCAGAAAGAGTATAAGTGTTATTCCCCTATACTCCGTCGATATTTCATCTCTGCTGATGTCACGTTCTTTGATTCAGTTCCTTTCTTTGGGTCTTCAGAGTCGTCGTCCGAGGTTCATCCTTCTATGCATGTACCAGTCTTTGATCCTCCGAAGGATTCTCTATTACTCCCAGCCTCAATTCCTCCTCCTTTGCAGGTTTATCAACGTCATCCTCGTCCTGCTTTGCTACCACCCAACACTGCCTCTGCCATGGGATCATCTCCGAGCGATCCTCGCTCCTTCCTTCCTCTACTCGTCTTGACTGATATTCCCATCAGACTTGGAAGGTATACGCTCCACTCGTAATTCTTCTCCTCATTATGTTTCTTTGAGTTACCATCGCCTTTCTCCTTCTTATTATTCTTGTCTTTCCTCCTCACATCTGCTTTCTCTTCCAAGATGCAGAGACGATTTGCCCATCCAGGATGAAACAAAGCTAGCCGATTTAAATGAGTGTCTTACGGAGCTGTGGGACTTGGGACCTCGTTCCTCTACCATCAGGAAAGTCAGTTGTTGGTTGTCGATGGCTATATACGGTGAAGGTTGGTCCAGATGGAACGGCCGACGGCAAGGCTCGCCTCAGCTAAAGGCTATACTCGGATCTTGGATTGGATTATGGGGACACGCTTTTCTCGCTACCAAGATATCCTCTATCGCTTATTCACGCCCATCATTATCGCGATTCAACATCGCCTTTATATCATTGGACATCAAGAATGTGTTCTACACGCGACCTACTCAAGAAGTCTATACTGAGCAACCTCCGATTTTGTTGCTCGTGGAGTCTTCCGGTCTTGTATGCCGCTTAAAAATCTTTATACGGTCTCAAAATCACCAGTACGGTTCGGTAGATTCAGTATTGTAATTCAACAGTTCGGCATAACTCGGAGCGAGGCTGACCATTCTGTCTTTTATCGCCACTCATCTATTGGTTGCATCTACCTAGTGGTTTATGTTGATGATATTATCATCACAGGTAGTGATCATCTCGGGATCTCACAGGTGAAACAACATCTTTTCAAACATTTCTAGACAAAAGATCTCGGCAGACTTAAATATTTCTTGGGGATAGAAGTAGCACAGTCCAAAAATGGGATCATTATATCCCAAAGGAAGTATGCAATGGATATTCTAGAAGAAACAAAAATGTTAAACTCAAAGACAGTTGACAACCCTATGAATCTTAATGTCAAACTCCTGCCAAATCAGGGGAGCCTCTATCAGATCCTGAACAATACAAGCGATTAGTAGGGAGACTAAGTTACCTTACTGTTACTCGTCCAGATATCTCATTTGTAGTAAGTGTAGTAAGTCAGCTTCTCAACTCTCTATGTAAAGAACATTGGGATGTTGTGATTCGCATTGTTCGATATGCTCGAAGTATATCGTCCAGAAAGAATCTTTTGTATGAAGACAAAGGACATACTGAGTCATAGGATATTCGACGCAGATCGAAAGCAGATCTCCCAAATGATAGAGATCTACTTGAGATATTATTTGTGAGGTAACCTTGCTTTCTGAAAAGCAAAAAGTCAGAGCAAGATCCAAAGGCAGAGGCGAATATCGAGCTACGGTCATACTACCAAGAGCTTATATGGCTCAGCTTTGCTTGAGCTAAGGTTTGGAGATGTTACACAAATGTCACTTATATGTGATAATCAAGCCGCCATGCATATCACCTCAAATTCAGTTTTTCATAAGAGGACAAAGCATATTGAAGTCGACTGTCACTTAGTCAGAGAGAAAGTCATATCTGGAGAAATATCTACTAGTTTTATTAACTCACATGATCAACTAGCAGATATATTTACTAAGTCACTGAGAGGTCCCCGAATTAACTACATATGTAATAAGCTGGGTGCATATAATTTATATTCTTCAGCTTGAGGGGGAGTGTTAGAATATTATATATATGGCTAGGGATAATTATTTTCTAGGATAAGAGTTTGATTTATTTTTAGGATAAGGTTTGATTGAGTCTGTTGAATAGGCCATAACTTTGTATATAAATAGGGCGTCTTCCATGCAATAGGGTGTACTCTTTTTTATGAAATAACACACATCTTTTCTACTTTTTCATTTAGCAATTTGTATCTATTGTCAGTTTTTCTTAATCTAGGTTTGAAGGCACAAGCACCCTTTTGATAAGGGTTGATTTCAGAGTTGCTCAACTAATTCCTAATTTGTTTTTCATTTCGTTATATTGTTATTTATTTCTCAAATGTTTTATCTGTACAATTTTCAATGCACTTGTAGATCAAATTTATTTTTGTACATATATAAACTTTGTTGCGGTCAATCCCAAGCTTAGATAAAGGAGGAGAATTACATTAGGTTATCAGTCAACGTTAAACTAAGATAAATGTTCAATTAATGGATAAATTAGATTATTGTACTAATACTAGATTGTTCCCTGAAGGAACTTGTTACAGGGTCCGACTGTAACATCTCAGCAATGACCGTTATATCTACAGAACTCGGATGTAGTGATAAATATGCAAGAGTTCGCGTTACAGGGTCCGACTGTAACGTATCAACAAGAACCGCTACATTTCCATGAGAACTTGGGTGTAGTGTTAAATAAGCAAGAGTTTTTACACCATAGGTCAGGTAAGAATAAATATTATAGGAAAACTAATAGTCTAAGATTTGGTACATGAAACATAAGAACCCTCACTGGTAAAGCAATGGAGGTAATATATACGATAATTAAGAGAAGAATCAATATTGTGTGCGTACAAGAGATAAAATGAGTAGGCAAAAAGGCAAAGATGATAGAGAACTCAGGTTTTAAGTTATGGTATACAGGCAAAAGTAAAATAAGAAATGGAGTTGGTATTATTGTAGATAGTTCGTTAAAGAATGAAGTTGTAAGAGTAATTAGAAAGGGGATAAAATTATAGCTCTCAAAATAGTAGTAGAGAAAAAAACTATGAACGTAATTAGTGTATATGCACCTCAAGTAGTATTAGATGAAAATATCAAATTAAAGTTTTGGGACGACCTAAATGAAGTATTACAAAATATTCTATCGAACGAAATAATTTTAATAGGAGGCGATTTAAATGGGCATGTCAGAGTGAAAAATGAGGAGTATGAGAGGGTTATGGATTTGGAACAAGAAATGAAGAAGGTAAAACTATATTGGATTTTGCGATTGCATATGATTTTATATTAGCTAATACATTTTTTAAGAAAAGAGAAGAACACTTAGTCACATTCAAAAGTGAAAATAATAAATCACCAATTGAAGTGGTTAAAAAGAGGGATAAAAAGATTTGTAAAAATTATAAAGTCATACCGAAAGAAAGCTTAACTATCCAAATAGATCAATAGTATTGGATATATACCTCAAACGTAGTATTAATAGAAGAAAAATATATATGACTCCTAGAATTAAGTGGTGGAAGTTAAAGGATAGGAAATAAAACATATTTAAAGAGAAGGTAGAAATACAAGTATTAGATGAAATATACAGTAACCCTAATACGACATGGGATAAAATGGTATCAAAGTTGAAGATTATAGCCAAGAGTGTACTCGGTGAGTCAAAGGGGCATGCACCACCAAGTAAAGAATTTTGGTGGTCGAATGAGAAAGCACAAGAGAAAGTGAAAACGCGCAACCTATAAGGAATTATATATTTATAAAAACGAGAAAACTTGAAAAATATACAATAGCTAAGAAAGCAGTGAATGACGCTAAAACTGAAACTTTTGAACGGTTATATCAAAAATTAGATAAAAAAAAAAGAGACATTTATAGAATAGCTAAAGTGAGAGAGAGGAAAACAAAAGATCTTAATCAAATAAGATGTATTAAAGATGAATACAATAGGATACTAGTAAATGATGAATAAAAAAAGAGCAGTGAAAGAGATATTTTCATCAACTTTTTAATGAGCCTTTAGATGACCAACTTAATTTAGGTAATTTAAGTAGGTCAAATGAGTATAGAAATTTAAATTTTTATCATAAAATTCAAATTTCATAAGTAGAGCAAGTTTTAAATGAAATGTAAAATGGAAAAGTCGTTGAACTAGATGATATTCCGATAGAGGCATGGAAGTGCCTAGGGAAACAAAGTATTGAATAACTTACAAAATTATTTAACATGATATTGAAAACAAAAAAAATGTCTGACCAATGAAGGATATGTACCCTAATTACCTTATATAAGAATAAGGGAGACATACGAACTTGTACAAACTATAAGGGTATTAAACTAATAAGTCATACTATGAAATTTTGGTAAAGAGTAATAAAAAAAAGATTAAGGAGACCACGGTTCTCGAAAATCAATTTAGATTCATGTCAGGAAGGTCGACAATAGAAGTTATACATCTTCTCAGACAACTAATTAAAAAATATCGGAAGTAAAAATAGGATATACACATGATATTCATTGATTTAGAAAAAACTTATGATAGAATTCCAAGAGAAATTACATGGAGAATTTTAGAAAAAAGAGGTGTTAGTGTAATATATATTGAACTAATTAAGGATATGTATGAGAAAGTAACGACTAGAGTAAAGACTTCAAGCGGATTAACTAAAATATTTCCAATAAAGATAGGGTTACATCAAGGATTAACTTTAAATCTCTATCTTTTTACATTAATCATGGATGAACTCACTGGACACATTCAAGATACAGTACCGTGGTATATGTTGTTTGCAAATGATATTGTTTTAGTAGATGAGACACCTGAAAGAGTAAATACTAAACTAGAATCTTTGCGGGAAACATTATAAGTGAAAGGATTTAGACTTAATTGAGTAAAGACAGAATATATGGAATTTAAGTTTAGCAATATTAGACGTAATGAGATAAGTATTAAGATAGGAAATGACGAGTTATCTGGAATTGAAAGTTTTAAATATTTAGGATCATTTTTGCAAGGTGATGAAGGGATTGAGAGAGATGTCTTACATAGAATACAAGCAGAATGATTAAAATAGAGAAAAACGTCGGATATTTTATGTGATCGTAAAGTACCTCTAAAACTTAAAGGAAAGTTCTACAAAACGGCAATTAGACCTGCTATGTTATATGGTGCTGAATGTTAGGCTACGATTCGAGCATATGAGCAAAAGATGAGAGTTGTAGAGATGCGGATGTTAAAGTGGATGTGCAGACATACGAGGATGGACAGAATAAGAAATAAAAGCATTAGAGAAAAAGTCAGAGTTGCATCTATTGAAGAAAAGCTTCGAGAAGCACGTTTAATGTGGTACGAACATGTACTTAGACGATCAATAAATGCTCCAATTAAGTAATATGAAACGATGACAAATATACACATCAAACGAGAAAGAGGAAGACTAAAAAAGACTTGGTCAACAATAATAAAACAAGATAAAATTTATTATAGATGATGATATAGTAGGGGATAGAGCTCAATGGCAATAAAAGGATCCATATAGCCGAGCCCACCTAGTGGGATAAGACTTGATTGTTGTTGTTGTATAAACTTTGTGAAATTCTTAGTTATCCTAAGTTAGTATTTGTTCATAGACTCTTGGTTCCCTTTGATTAACTGTCATTAAGTGGTCTATCTCTCGGTAAGTGGGAAATCACCCCCAAGGTGTGGCAAGTTGTCTATTGATTGATAATAAATTTAAAAAGAAATCAAATCATTAAAGAATAGAGAAAAATGCCAAGGATGAAGAAACAGAAAACTGCCCAATGCCTTATAGCAATATGAATGCTTGATTGGCAAGCATGACACCAGTAGGCAACCTGAGTGATGTAAGAATAGAGAATATGTGGATATTACCATACATTAGTAACTCTAAGTCAAGGATCTAAGAAAAAACTTTATCACAAATGCAGTAAGAGTACGGCTATAAGATAAGACAACAATCAACTAAGAGGAGACATCTATGATCACTTGGAACTAAAGACCGCAGGGATACTCTTCAAAGAATTTTTAAAGTAGAACTAGAACCAAAGGAGATATGAGTAGAAGAAATTCTGAGCAACTGTGACTAACTGTTGCACATGAGCAGTGTATCAGAATGGCCTAGTGGGCGGCCATGGAGGGTGTAGGAGACCTCCTTGACAAGCACAAATTTCCCACAATTAGTATATTTGAGCTTATCCTATCCACTAATATGATCTCTATTATCTACTAAGACCATTTGCAGGTTCACTGGAATCTTCTTCCATTGCCACAAGTAACTCTGGATGGCAACTGAGTGGCCATAGAAGTGTCTACTGAGGTGCCAAATGGTAGTGATAATGTAGTAGACACCCTAAGCATCATCATATAAACATTTATATAGCAGCGAAGATGATTAAAAAGATGCTTCCAAAGATCATAATCTTCATAAGGTCAACTTACAATGAACTTTATGAAAAACATAATGGTGGATTTGACGAAATGATCCTACATATCCTTAAAATCTAATATGAAGAGGAAGATAGATTAGAAATTGACAGCAATGGCCTAGATCCAAAAACATATGCTGTCATGTCAATATTAGACTTCCCTAGTTGGAAGAGACAACAATGGAATTGCAAGCTAAAGAGATGTACCCTACGTACATAACCCTAGCTTAGTCCAAGTCTTGTAGTTGAAGAAGCACGGAAGTTGTTTATGAGGCTAGGATTGATGGACCTCCAAAGAAGAGCAAGCAATCAAGCATCAATCCACTCCTACAAGCTCTGATAGACCAGAATTCTGGCATTGTGAGTAGTTAGTAAATATAAGGGCGTATCTTGAGAGTTCACGAAATATAAGGGTACCACTCAATGCAGAATAGAAATAAGCACATTTTTCCAAAAAAGAAAAGTGTTGCTAACTGTCCAAGTCTGGTGAGTCGCTGAAGAAGAATGAAGGAGTATTACAACAGGAAAAGGCAATGGATTCAATCAAGAGGAAACCCACAAGATTTGACATCAAGGAGAAGATTTACTAAATCTGGAAATAATGAGGGATACAGCAAACATCATACTCATTGAGACAACACTTTGCTAAATTTGGTAGTGAGGAGACTTGCCAAATTGCACGTGGAGAGGATCACATGGAGAGGGGAACATCTACCGTCTCCAAGGGGTCGTGGTGTGAGTGTCATTAATAAGCATAACACTCACAGAGGTCTATCCATGGACATCCTTACAAGGCATAATTTGGGCATCGCGAGCAAGGATCACAAAGGTGTGCATGTAGGGGTCTGAAGGTTGTTAGAGGTGCGAAGGAAGAAAAAACTCTATTGCCTGAAGGTTTGTGCAAGTGAGAAACTATGTTGGCTCTAATTGCTGTAAGAATAATGAGGGAAATTTGGGTTCCTTACCCATAATTGTTCCTTCTACCTCAGCTTATTATTTATTAATGTAAATTTACACTCCAAACCATATAATTAATGGTATATACAATAAGACCTCTAGTATTTATAATTAGGACAATAACATTGACAAAGAGTAGTCTAAACTTTTATCTAACATGAAATTGTTAATATCATCAAATAGAATTACATAAAGTTCCCTCTCAATATTGAATAATACAAGCATGGTGACATTTATGCCTCTTAAATCTCTAGTGAATGAGACGTTGGAAAGGATTAATGACAATTCCATTTTCATCACTTTAAGGTTAAAATGAACATCACATTCAATAATAGTGAGCCTGCAAAGAGGCATAGCAATGCCATCTAGTTACTTAATTAGAAAGGAAAAAAAAATGATGGATTCAGACCTGCAAAGCACAGTAGTTACTTAATGAGAACAAGAATTCCTCGCTTGCATTTTCAGTGATCATCTTTGACATGGCCTCTGGATTTGGATTTAGAATCTGTTAAGAAATATAAACAAGATTACAGATAATAAGAGCCTCTAAACATCTATGTAGAATAAAAAATAAAAAATAAATCAGATAAATGCAGTATCTAGTAGTTTCAGAGTTCATGCTAAAAGTGATGTTATGGTTTGGAGTGAAAATATAATAACAATCAAGTTTTATCCTACTAGATGAGATTGGTTATATAAATCCTCCTACATCATTGAGTTTTATCCCCTACTATATCATCAACTATACTTAAATAAATTTTATCTTGTTTTATCATTGTTAATCAAGTTTTTTTTTGTCTTCCACTTTCTCGTTTAATTTGCATATTTGTAATAATTTCACACCGCCTAACTGGAGCATCTACCGGTCGTCTAAGTACATATCTATATAATCTTAAACGTTTCTCCCAAAAATTTTCCTCAATAGGTGCAACTCTAACTTTCACTCTAATGTTTTCATTTCTTATTTTATCCATCCTCGTATGTCCACACATCCATCTTAACATCCTCATTTCTGCAACCCTCATCGTTTGCTCATGTGCTTGAATCATAACCCAACATTCAACTCTATATGATATAGCAAATCTAGTTGTCATTTTGTAAATTTCTCTTTAAATTTTAAAGATACTTTTTCAATTATAAAAAAAAATCTGATGTTCTCCTCCATTTCAATCATCCTACTTGTATTTTATAAAAGACATCTCTTTCAACTCTTCCATCTTTTTGCAAAAATGATTCTAAAGATTTAAAACTTTGAATTACAGATAACTCATTATTTCCTAACTTAAATAATTGTCTCATTGTATCTAACATTGCTAAATTTAAATTTCATATATTATGTTTTTACTCTAATAAGTGTAAGATCTTTCGCTTCTAACATTTTCTTTCAAAATTCAAATTTAATATTTACTTCTTTACGTGTCTCATCTACTAAAATAATATCATCTGCAAATAACAGATACCATGGTATCATATCTTGGATGTATCTAGTGAAAATGTTGATGATAATTTTAAAATTAGAATCACAAAGAAGTATGCACTAATCTAAGAAACTTGTGCCTTGGGAGTTCTCGTTCCAACTAGTTTATAGTATCTTAAATGACCGCATGAAAATGAGTGCAATTAACTTTTAAAATATAAATGTGAACATAATTCATGTTCTATGTAATAGTATAGTTGTGTGTCATTACACCGGTTGCAACTAAAAATATTCAAAGTATTTGTTTTATATCATAGAAACTTTGCTCGGTACCTGAGGAATGCACCCAATAATACGCTCTAATTGTAGCTTGTTTTGCCTGCAGTAACCTAGAAGATCCGATTCATGAAATTCCACTCTGTCAAGTAGCGTCTTTCCTTCAGCATCATAGAGAGGAACTCCGTTGTCATCTAGTGCATTTAAGAACAAATTTATCCATGATATTTTGACAGCTCTTGGATTAATATCAAGGCCATAAACCTGTAGGAGGATATATTACGTATGTAGGTGGTTTTCATGAAGAAAATTAATCAGAATATTAGGAAAATACGATAGTTGAAGCACACACAAGGAGAATGGTAAAAAAAATGCCAAACTTCTCATTTACTAGCTATTACTTCTTATTGATGCACACTGAGGAAAAATTCATGAGCTTACAACGATCAATATCTAAGCAATCTTCCATAGTAGCTTATTTCATATCTTATAGCATATGTTTATATGTATACGACATGAGAAAGCGTTTCCTCTTTATGGATACCAAGGGTCCACCATGGTTGCAACTAACAAGGATAATATTCCAGATTAGATGTTGTCCAACCTTGAAACAATAATCTAGATGCACAAAGTACGCAAGTTTGAAGTTAAAACTAAAAGATCCCAAATTATATGATTGCAATTTAGTCCATGTAGGCTTCCCATTCTAACAAGGTATGCTTGATGTTAAACATTAAATTATATCAATGAATTTAGAAAACATCTAGGATAACAAGAGTGTGGAAGGAGCTTTAAATCTATCAAAAAGAAGCAGAGCTGAACACTCAGTGATGTATGAGGAAAAAATATCAAACCTTTAAAGGAGACCATCTCTGAGCAAGTGCAATGGATATCCATCCATTCCCACAACCAAGCTCAGTAACAGTCTTGTCCTTGAACATGGAATCAGAATGACGGTTAATGCCTTCATAGAATGTAAAAGACCAATCTTCTGGAACAAAAATGCTAGGGATCTCCACCATAGTCAATTTCTTTCTCTTCTGGTTGCCTGAAGGGTAGAAAATACATTATATCATGTGAGGAAGCTAGCTAGGAGGGAAAGAACTCAAGTATAAATGCACAGAAGAGAGACGTTCTTGCAAAAACAGAAGATTGTGCACTATATTAGACTATGTTTACTGTTTTTTTTTTAAAATAAAAACAGCATTAGACTATTTTTTTATGAAAACAGAAGAGAGGTTTGCAAGTATATAAGCACATATATTTATAATGCATAAGTGTACATAGATTGTGCAAATGATCGTAATATACTAGAAAAACATATGATTGCAAGTAGCAACTGGAAGAATGAAAAGCAAAAATAACTATAAAACAGAAAGTAAGAAACAGAACAATAAAATACTTCGAAAGGGATAGCTCATTTGCACAATAACCAGTGACACCTTTGTTACCTTGACACCTCTGTTACCTTGCTTAACAATATATTTGACTTGATTTCGTGTTCAGATTATGAAGCCTCCTACTCTCTCTTTATTCCTTCCATGGTTTTATCTAGTTGCTGAAAATCCAAGAGGAAATGACGGAAAGTCCTTCAGAGCACTAGCCTTCATTGCTAATTCTCTTTTTTCTCGCTCCTATCTTTCTTCATCATGGTCAATTCTCAAACAACCATTTCCAGCAATCCTAGCCAATCTATTTTGTCTGATGACTACAGTTCAGTTCAGAAAATTGGCGATCTGCATAATATTCGAACCTCCAATAGATTGTCCCCAGGGGATGGAGTGGTGGCTAAGGCACGACGGAGCTTGCGGATAAGACAAGGGTCGATTCCGGAGGAGGTCTAAAGCCCTTTCTTGGATTCAAATCACCCCCACGTGTCTTGGCCACCACTTCGAGGCTCATAGGGCCCTTCATGATTTACCTCCCTCACAATGGCCGTGAGACAGATCGGTGGGGGCCGCTAGGTTGGCGGATTCCAACCTTTAGCGGAACCTCCAATAGATTCAACAGGAATAACTACTTGAAATGGTCTTAGGTCGTTCGTACCTTCCTCAAGCGCAAAGGGAAACTTAGCCATATCCTTGGGACGGGACCTCCACTCTCTGAGGCATGGGATGAAGAAGACTCTATGATTATGTCTTGGTTATGGGATTCCACGGAACCATCCATCAGTGATACATGTATGTTTCTCACTACTGCTAACAAAATTTGGGACTGCATTACTCAACCTTACTCAAAAGCCCGTAATGTTGTCCAAGTTTATGAACTCAAAGTCAAAGTAGGTGCTAATAAGCAGGGAGATAAAACAGTCACTGAATATGCCGTTGTTTTGCAAAATTTGTGGCACAAACTGAATTACTACCAATTAATTGAGATGAAATGTGCTGCTTTGAAGAATTTCATTAAAAAGGATCGTGTATATGATTTTTTTGTTGGCTTAAATCTTAAATTTGATCAGGTCCGAATATCGTCCCTAGCCGAGAAGATTTCCCTGCTCTGGGCCGAGGAAAGTCGACCAAGTGTGATGCTTGAGCCCCAACCCAATGCTAGATCAGCCCTCGCTGCTAAAACTGATTTGCAGGAGAAAGATAAGAGTGATTTGCCTCCAGTTAAAGACAATAAAACCCATCTTTGGTGCAATTACTATAAGAAATCGTGTCACACCAAAGAGACATGTTGGCCGAGCAATCCCATACTGAAGACAATCCAATCCTAGGCGGATTCAACAATGTAGAAATCGAGAAACTTCAAGGATTGTTGAGTTCTCTTGATAAATTATCTAGCGCGTGCTCTTTGACTCTCTCAGGTATCCCCTCACTTTCTTTTTGCATGAATACCTCAAATAGTTTCTTTTTCACATAAAATCACAGCCTAAGTAACAGAAAAATTATAGTAGTTAATGGATCTTTAGCTACTATTGCTGGTTTTAGAGATGTTCACCTTACCCCTAGTATTATCCTTAAAAATGTCCTCCATATACCAAAATTATCTGCTAACCTTGTTTCCATACAAAAATTAACTATTTAACTTCACTGTCATGCCGTTTTTCCCCTTATTATTACTTTCTCCAAGATCAAGACTCAGGGAGGAGGATTAGCCTTGCTAAAGAACATAGTGGTCTTTACTACCTTGAATCCACTAAGAAGATTAGGAATAATTTGTCTTTATCCTTTCACAGTTCTTCTAATAAAGACAACATTTGGTTGTATCACAAAAGTCTTGGTCATCCCTTTTTTAGGGTTTTAAAAGTCACGTTTCCTCATTTTTTTTAAGGATTGAATATCTCTGAGTTTCAATGTGATGTTTGTGAAGTGACAAAACATTCTCGTGTACCCTTTCCTATTAGCAATAAAAAAAGTTCTACTCCCTTTCATCTGATTCACAGTGACATATGAGATCCTTCTAATATTTCCAATGTTTCTAGGGCTCGATGGTTCGTCTCCTTAATTGATGATTGCACTCGGGTTATATGGTTATTTCTCCTCAAACAAAAATCTGATGTCAGCATTGTTATTCCTAATTTTCACTCAATGATTCAAAATCAATTTGGAGTGAAAATCAAAAGTTTTAGGACCGACAATGCTAGAGATTACTTCAACCAAATCTTGTCCTCTTATTTATAATCCCAGGAGATTATTCATGACTCTTCTCATGTTCAAACACCCCAACAGAATAGAATAACAGAAAGAAAAAAATAGACATTTACTCCGCACTATCATGCCATTCTTTTGTAGAAGATTCGTTGACCGCTAAAGAGGGGTGAATAGCTCGTTTCGATACGTCGATGGAATTCGTTCGTACTTGTCTCTACAATCTTCGTTAGCGCAGCAGAATATATATAATAGCAATAACAAAAACTAAGACAAACACAAGTACGCAAGGATGTAACGTGGTTCGGAACCAAAAGGTTCCTATTCCACGGATCGAGCTCTAAAGAGCTCTAGCGATGTCAATCACACACCACTACTAAATAAACTCCTTCTCGACACAAGTCGGAGATGGAGAAACCTCGTACAAATATTCTTACAATAATAAAAATAAAATACAAGTAAATACAAGTAAGCTACACAAATATAAGTAAGGAAAACCTTTACAAATGTGAACTTGATTGCTTGATCTTTGATTGCTTGAATCGTGGTTAAAGACCCTGATTTGCACCAGCAAATCGTCTCAACAATGCTCAAGAAATCGCTGCCAAAAACCCTCTTCCGAGTTGCTTTTATAACCTACAATCGAGCTGGATTTTCGCCTATCAATCGACTGATCGAGACCATCAAAGAACATGCTGTATTCTTTGTGAGACAACGGTGTAATCCATCTTGAAAAATCCAACGGATAGGACATCGACTAATCATGTCCATCGATCGATCGAGCCTCACTCAGCTAACCCCGAATCGAGTTCGACTCAATCGTGCTCAAAATACCGAGCACGCCGGTGATCACACGATCGCCAATCGCTGAGCCAAGAATCGATTGTCCACCTCTGGCGGTCGATTGAAAGGGCACTCCATAGTCGATTGACTCACGATCATTGCCCATAAGTCTCGATCGATACACCTCAAACATGAGGTCTAACCCAAGTATGGTGCCCCTATACTTGCTAGACCACCCGTAGCCTAGACCTAAGCCTTCTAGTCACCTCCGTCAGCCTCGCGCCTATCAGATCCCTCCAAGTCATCCATGACTTGTTCATCCATACGCTAGCCTTCAGGTGCTTACATCGGCTATGTCATGCTAACGATGTCTACACCGCCAAGGCACATTAGACTTCTGCCAGACTCGCTTGGACTCTTGGACTTTGCGCCACCCCTTAGACTTTACGTTGACGATGGACTTATGCTGCCAAGACTTCACCCTTGGACTTTACGCCGCCAATATCAAACTCCTTGGACTTCTCAAATGCCAAGACTCAAGCTTGGATTTTCTCTTGCCAACCCATGTTAGACTTTTCATGCCAAGACCCATGCTTGGACTTTTCCTTGCCAAGACCCATGCTTGGACTTTACATGTCAAGTACTCAAGACTTGAACTTTCCATGACATGGTCAACCCTAGTCAACCATCAAAATCCCCCTCGAGTCAAACTCGAGTCCGGTCAATCATGACCCGGGTCGATTGCACCAACAATCTCCCCAAAACATTATCAGACATCAATGTCAAACATTAATGTCAAACCTCCATGTCAAACATCAAAACATCTCTCGAGTCAAACTCGAGTCCGATCAATCGTGACATGGGCCGATTGCACCAACAATCTCCTCCTTTTTGATGTTTGACAAAAACACATACCTTTGAGTTAGAACACTAACTCAAATCTTCTTACCAATTATCCCAAATTGGTAATCCCATAAATTTTCCCAAACATTCTCCCCCTTTTTAACTAACATCAAAAAGGTATCTCCAAGGAGGTCAATGTCTCATGTCCCAATGAGATCTTACAATCCCCCTTTGATCCAAAAATACCTAAGATGCCTACAATCTTCCCAGTGATAAGTCTCATATCACTCAAGAGAGGCAATCCTACAAACTATCCCAATTTCCAAGTTGGGTATCTCACATTCCCATTTTCCCCTTATGAGGAAAAAATACTATCCATCATCCCATAATGGACACCTCCCCCTAAAGGTTTGCTCCCCCTTGACCATTGCACCAACAATGTCCTTGGGAAGTCTCTAAGCCAATAGAAACTCTAAACCATCAAAAATAAGGTTCAAAGTTCAACATTGAACTTTCCAACCCCTTAGATTTGATACATTACCCTAACACCTCTCCTAATCCATGTCCAATGGATTTTCACCCTTTATAATGTTTCCTAAAGCATATCCTAGGGTTAAGAGTGGTTAGGGAACTTTACTATAGCTGAAAATGGGCTAAACAACCTTGTTTTATCCGAAATCGACTTAGCGATCGACTTATCGAGAGATCGATCATCTGTGTCAATCGATCATTAAACAAGAGCGCGATTGATAAAATCGAATTTGGTTATCAGAAATGAAATTCGGAAAAGCATAAATAATTATACGTAATTTGAAAAATCATGAAACTTTATACGTATAATACTTATGACCAATACAATGGGTGAAAAATATTTTAAAAATATTTTACTCATAAAATAGCAAAATTGATACAAAGTTTAAAAGTGAAGAAAAACTTCAATGTTTTAGCTCACTTTGTATCAACTTCATCAATGGTGATTGCTATCAAAAGATAGACTTTACCAAGGTTTTCTAAAATGATTTTAAAATATTTTTGAAAACCTATATTGGATCATGTTCCTTGGGCTTAATGTACATGACTTGTACACAAGTTTTCCTAATGATCCACCACTAATATAAGATGAGTTTGAGTTCATCTAGATGCAAAACTATACACTTTGAACTTAACTCATATCCTAGCATCTCACATGTACCTAAGGTGTATAAATACACATTCATGTCAATGTAATGTGAGATTTGAGTTTTGTTCATCTTAATCTAGGGCCTCCTGAATTTTCTAAGGCAACTCTACTTGATTCCCTTATACAGGGACTTCAAGTTATGTCATTGTCCTTAACTTAATTTTAATCAAATTAAATACATGAATGATCATGACATTAATGATGATATAAATAAACACATGCTCATAATCATGATGTCATGGCATAAGATGGAATCTAAGCATACATAACATTTAACCCTAATCCTAAACATGATCATGACATATTAAATAATTGAAAGTAGATATAATGTCATGGCATGTTATATAGTAAATCAAGCATGGCACATCAAATATAAGGTATAATAATATCTAAATTTTAGTATTTGTTGTCATTTGTTATAATTAAGTATATTTTGCCATATTACCCAAATTTCCCAAAATATGCCAAAAACCCAAAATGGCACATCAAGACCTATAAACCTATATTGTATCAATTTGATTGATTTTTCATAATCCCAAAATGTATTGGCACATCCTAAAATCCTTTAGGATCATAACTCAAATCAATTTCCAAGGTGTCCATAACCTTGAAAATTACCTAAAGTGTCACCTTTACTATGATTAAGTTAACTACCCATCCATTTGAAGTTGGCACACCTAAACTCATTTAGCGTGAATCGATCATGCTCTTAGGAACTCAAAATCTATTTAAGCTCCTAGGGTTTACTAGGTATTCCTTAGGGATGACCTCCCTAGATACCTTCCTAATGACCCTTCTAGGCTTGTTAGCCTTGGTCATTTTGGTTTTGTCATGGTCAACTCTAGGGGTGACTCCCCTTGTAACCTTCTTAGTGGCCACCCTAGGTTTCTTTGAAACCCTAGCCACTAGGCACATACCTTAGTCAACCTTAGGGATGACTACCCTATTGACCTTGGTCTTTCTAGACCTAGTTTGTGTCCCATAATCAAATGGAACACTATGATAAGTCACCTTAGGCTTAGGTTTATGACTCAAACCTTTCTTGTCCTTGGTTGACTCTTGTCTCCTATGCCCTAGGCCTTGACTTTTGAACCTAGACCCTTGACTTTGACCATTTGACCCTTTTGTTTGATTTTGCATAATCTTAAGGGTCTTCTCAAGTTTTTCAAGTCTTGACCTCAAGGCTTGATTTTCCTTTTCTAATTGCCCAATTTTTGAATTTTGATTTAATCTTTGGGCATTGTCCTTTCTAGGCATATACCTAGTTCATTTATAATTAAAACCTAAATGATCCTCAATTTTTCTAATAGATGTCTTAGGTGTCTTCTTGACCTCCACTTGCTCTTATGATTTCCTACATTAAAGCAAATTATATGAATTTTATTTTGAAATAAATTGCTTTGAGTCACTTAGATATTTGTGGTGGTCATGTTCTTAGACTCTTCACGGGTAGATGGCTCTTCTTGTTCTTCTTCCCATGGGATGCCTAATCTCCTAATGTCCTTAGAGTGACACTTCCACACACCACGCTTCTTCTCTTTTTAATCTTTTTGACTTGGGGCTCGCTTTCTTGTGACTTCTCTCTTCTTAGGTGTCTTAAATCTTCTTCTTGACCTTTGGTGAGCACTCGCTTATTCTTGCGATTTCCCTCCTTAAAGCAAATTATACGAATTTTATTTTTCAAATAAATCGCTTGAGTCACTTAGGTATTTTGTGGTGGTCCTGAGTGGATTCTTCATCTCTCCGAGGTAGATGGCTCTTCTCTTGCTCTTGATTTAGAATGCCCCAATCTCCTCCTCAACCTAGATGCGAGGCTTCTTCCACCTTTTCTACTTCTTCTTCCTCCGATTCGAAAGTTGACTCTTTTTCAACTTCCGACTCCTCACTTTCGTGTGAGGACGTCTAATTTCTTCTTGGTCTTTTCATCTTCTTCTTGCGTCTTTTGCGAGGCTCCTCATGAATCCGCAATTTGCTCCATAGCTCGTTGCATCCATGTAATCCCTAGCCGCAAAACGTCATTAGGAATTAAATCTTCCAAAAGTTTTGTTACCTTAACTTCGGTCTTGAACTTTTGGCGTTGCTCTTGGGTCCACCTCTTCAATTTTAGAACCTCTCCCTTCTTATCCCTCGAAGGTTCAAAGCCTTCCTACTCCACGGATCGAGCTCTAAAGAGCTCTAGCGATGTCAATCACACACAACTACTAAATAAACTCCTTTTCGACACAAGTCGGAGGCGGAGAAACCTCGTACAAATATTCTTACAACAATAAGAATAAAATACAAACAAATACAAGTAAACTACACAAATACAAGTAAGGAAAACCTTTACAAATGTGAACTTGATTGTTTGATATTTTATTCCTTGAATCGTGGTTGAAGACCTTGATTTGCAAAGAATCGCCTTCAACAATGCCAAGAAATCATTTGTCAAAAACCCTCTTACGAGCCGCTTTTATAACCTCTAATCGGGCTGGATTTTATTTATCACCATCGATCGGGACCATCGATCGGCCGATATTCTTATTCTTGTGAAACAACGGTGTAATCCACACTAGAAAAATCCAACGGATAGGACATCAGTCGACTGATCATGTCCATCAGTCGATTGATCGAGCCTTCACTCGACTGCTAACCCCAGTGATCAGACTCAATCTGCCCAAAATAGCGTCGATCGGTGATCACGATCGATCACACGATCACGATCGCTGAGCCAGCCGATCGCCGACCTGGCAATGACGCTAGGCACTCGCAATAAACCCTAGTCGACTTTCACACCACGCGCCCATAGGTCGCCGATCCGATACACCTCAAACATGAGGTTTAACCTAAGTATGGTGCCCCCATACTTGCTAGACCACCCGTAGCCTAGACCTAAGCCTTCTAGCCACCTCCGTCAACCTCGCGCCTATCGGATCCCTTCAAGTCATCCATGACTTGTTCATCCATACGCTAGCCTTCAGGTGCTTCCATCGGCTATGTCATGCTAATGGTGTCTACATCGCCAAGGCACATTGGACTTACGCTGTCAAGACTCCGCTTGGACTTTACGCCGCCAACCATTAGATTTATGCTGCCAAGACTTCACCCTTGGACTTTACGTCGCCAACCATTGATCTTATGCTGTCAAAACTTCACCCTTGGACTTTACGCCGCCAATATCAAATCCCTTGGACTTCTCAAATGCCAAGACTCAAGCTTGGACTTTCCCTTGCCAATCCATGTTGAACTTTCCATGCCAAGACTCATGCTTGGACTTTTCCTTGCCAAGACTCATGCTTGGACTTTACATGTCAAGTACTCAAGACTTGGACTTTCCATGACATGGTCAAACCTAGTCAACCATCAAAATCCCCCTCGAGTCAAACTCGAGTCCGGTCAATCATGACCCGGGTCGATTGCACCAACAATCTCCCCAAAACATTATCAGACATCAATGTCAAACCTCCATATCAAACATCAAAACATCTCTCGAGTCAAACTCAAGTCCGGTCAATCGTGACCTGAGCCAATTGCACCAACATCTTTTCCACAATAATGCCCCTAAATCATATTGGGGAGAGGCTATCCTTAATGTCATATACATGATAAATAGACTTCTCTCGCGTGTCTTATACAACAAGAGTCTCATGCAACTCCTCAACAATTTCTATCCTCATTTCCAAACCACAAATAGGTTTACTCCTAGGATTTTTGGGTGCACTGCCTTTGTCCATATCCTTGATCCACTACGAGGTAAACTAGACCCTAGTGCCATCAAATGTGTCTTCCTTGGATACTTGTCCACTCAAAAAGGGTACAAGTGTTGCACCTCAGTTGATGTTATCGTTTTTGAACATACCCCGTTCTTCTCCAAGTTCTATCCTCAAAGGGAGATTTTAGTGATAGAAGATAACACTTATGAGTCATTTGAATCCATTAACGTGCTTGATCTTCCTCCTACTCAAATTCGTATTGAATCACCTTCGATTCCATCTAGTGAGTCACCTCTATCTTCCTTTCCATTCAGTGTCCCTCGTGATACTCCAAGGATTCCTCGAGTGTACTCAAGGAGAAAGGCTGCTCCAGAAGTGATACAGGTCCAAGAACCTCACCCATAAACCTCCGACTCTGATACTGAGATCATGGAAAGATTTGGCCCATCTTTACAATCTATTGAACCATTCATTGACCTTCCCATTGTTGTTAGGAAAGGTACCAGAGAATGCACCAAACACACTCTCTGCTCTCTATCTCACTACGTTTCTCTTAAACATCTATCACCAGTCCACAAGAAATTCATTGTGAGTCTAAATACCATGATTGTTCCTAACACTGTTTTTGAGGCATTGTCAAAGAGGGAATGGAAGGATGCCATGAGAGAGGAAATGGATACATTAGAAAAGAATAAGACATGGGAGGTTGTTGATAAACTAAAGGGAAAGGACATTGTTAATTGTAAGTGGATTTTCACACTGAAATACAAAGCAAATGGATCCCTTGAGAGATATAAAGGTAGGTTGGTGGCAAAAGGATATACTCGGACTTATGGGGTAGATTAACAGGAGACCTTTGCTTCAGTTGCAAAAATGAACACTGTCAGAGTTCTACTATCTTTGGTTGCACACTTCAACTGGCAACTCCTATAGTATGATGTGAAAAATGCATTTCTCCATGGAGATTTAGATGAAGAAATTTATATGAACATCCCACTAGGATTTGCAGGGATACTGGTAATAGAGTATGTAAATTGAGGAAGACTCTTTATGGCCTAAAACAATCTCCTAAGATATGGTTCGAAAGATTTGCAATTGTCATGAAGAAATTTGAGTATAAACAAAGCCAAGGGGATCATACTCTCTTCATTAAGCACTCAACTGCAGGGAAGGTGATGATCCTTCGATCATACTCTCTTCATTAAGCACTCAACTGCAGGGAAGGTGATGATCCTTCTAGTCTATGTAGATGATATCATTGTAACTGCAAATGATGAAAAGGAAAAAAATAATCTAAAGCAGAAATTAGTGGAGGAATTTGAAATAAAGAAACTGGACAAACTGAAGTACTTCCTTTGTATCGAGGTGGCATACTCTACCAAAAAAAAAATTATTTCTCAACAGAAGAATGTGACTATTCTGTTAGCTGAAATCGAAAAGATTGGGTGTAAATCGATTTCTAGTCCAATGGATCCAAATCACAAGATAGGAGAAGCTAAGGAGGAACCAGTTGTTAACAAAAGGATGTATTAGAAGTTGGTTGGTAGACTCATATACCTTGCTCACACTCGGCCAAATATAGTATATGTTGTGAGTGAAATCAACCAATTCATGCATGATCCAAGAGAATCACACATGCAAGCTGCTTATAGAGTATTGCATTACTTGAAAGGCACTCCGGGAAATGGAATTTTGTTCAAGAAAAATGAGACACTAACTTTAGAAGCTTATACAGGTGCAGACTATGGAGGTTCTCTAGTGTATAGAAGATCAACTATAAGATATTGTACTTTCCTTAGTGGTAATCTGATGACATGGAAGAGTAAGCAAAATGCGGCGACAAGATCACTTGCAGAATCAGAGTTTAGGGTCATTGCTCAAGGATTATGTGAACTACTCTAGTTAAAAATTATTCTGAATGATTTAAAAATCAAATGGGAATGTCCTATGAAACTCTATCGTGACAATAAGTTAGATGTCAATATTGCTCATAATCCTATTCAACATGATAGGACTAAGCATATTGATTGAAATTGATATACATTCATCAAGGGAAAATTGGAGGAAGGATTAGTATGTATGTTATATGTCCCTTCGGAATTACAATTGGCTGATGTGTTAACAAAGGGACTGAACAGTTCTAGATTTCATGATATTATAGTAAAGCTGGGAATGGAAAACATTTAGGTGGCGCTTGGTTGGAGGATTTGGAATGAGGGAATGGGAATGAGAATGATATATGGTGTTTGGTTAATGGATTTGGGATTGAGATTTTGGAATGATTCCCAAATATTTGGGAATCAACGAAACCTGACCTAAACGGTGGGTTTGGGAATGATTCCCAAATAAATGATCGTTATTGGTCGACGGCCAACAATCGGCATCAATGATTGACGATCGACGCCAGCCGATCTGGCCGACGGCGATCGTGTGGCCGACGGGCGACAATGGTCGATCGACCATGGTTCGTAGGAACGGCATGCGCCATGCCAATTTTCCGACGAGGAACGATGGTTGTCATGGAACGTCATCCACGGGCATTATAACACGGAAAACAACGGATTGGAAAAGTTGGAACGGAACGGCGGAGAAAGGAAGGAGGAGGTGGAGGAAGAGTCGAGTGCGGCCGGAGTAGCGGCAACGGAGGCTACGGAGAAAGAAATTTACGGGAAGAGAAAGGAGAAAAGAAGATAGAAAAAACACACTACCCGATTTCTGCGATTTCTCCTTTTTCCAGAAATATAAAAAAAAATTGCGTGGTTATGTTGCTTTATAATTTAGAAAATTCTGAGTAGTAAAAATTAAAAGCGCTTTTTTTTATTCTCCTCTTAAAAAGGAAGGCATTTCACGTTTTTATTTTAAATAATTGTATATTTTAAGAGCAAAAATATATCTCTGACATAAATAATGCTGTCAATATTGGAGTAAAATAATAAAATATTTTTTAAAATATATATAAGGAGGAAAAGCGGCACATCTTTAAAATGAAATGCATATACAAAAAATTAAATACACTAAATATAAATATAAGCGCAATAAAAAAAATATAAAGATAAATTCAAAATGTAACAATATTCTTATAGATAAAACTGAAAACTAAAAGAGAGGAAGCGAATGGAGAGTGGACACAGCAAGATATTTCACTTATTCGTTGAAAAATTTTACTTTACCTTCGATGACTTTTTTAATTAACCCTATCATTTCATAGTTATCATCTTATCATCAATATTATAAATATAATTAAAATACCTTTTCTAACTAAAAGAACAATTTTTAAAAATATAATAATAATTAGTAATAATAAATTATAGGGCATTTCAATACTCCTGCATATCTTTTAATAGGTTCGTCTTCGATTAATCTATTTAATTAATATTTTCGACTAATTAAAATTTCAATAGACTTTTTATCAAGTAATAAAAGTCTTTATTTTTCATTTATATATTTTAATATTATTTTACTTAACTACTATTATAATTAATCTTCTTATCAAACTTTATAATTTTTGTTCTTAATTTTTCTCTTCTAGATCAATTGACTCTTTCACTTGTTAATTAGTCTATCTCTCTTCATGATGTATGATTCATTTCTTACATCAAATTTTTTCTTGCAACTACTATAACTCTAAATTTATTGGTCAATGTTAATATTTCTGGATGATTTAATAGATTTATTCTTCAATTGGATCATAAAGTAAACAATTTTATTTTAATATACTTAATAAACAATCTTATTCAAGATAAGTTTTTAATTTTTTTATTTAATATACTAAGTTATTAAGGATGTGTTGATTTTTAATGATTTTATATGTTTTTTTATTGTTAATGTAATTTATGTATTTATCTAAAAAAAAATTACTATTTTTTTATTTTTTATTTATAAAATCCGCGTCGCGACCGTTCCGTGAAATAATTTTGGAATTGGAACGGTAGAATCCGCAACCACGACCGCGACCGTTCCGACGAACCATGCGATCGACGGTCAGGAAGCGACCGATGATCGGCGACCGCCGGCGATGAGCGACCGGCGACCAACGACCACCGGCGATCGACGTCCGGCGACTGGCGAACACCGGAGGCCGGTGATCGCCGACGGTCGGCGATCAGCAATCGACGACCGCCGACGGCCAACGGCGACCGTTGGTGCCCCGACGATCGGCAGCGACCGTTGACCGGCGGCGACCGGCGACCCGACATCGACGTCATCTCCGCTTTTATTCCCAACTTATAAACCAAACAATATTATTGGAATGACTAAACTCATTCTCATTCCACTCTACTATCAAACTCATTCCTATTCCTCATCTTGAGGGGAGGGTTGAATTGTAAACAGTTGTTTACAGGAAGGAAATAAATCTGTATATAGGAAGGAAATAAAGTTGTATGCACGAAGGAAATAAAGTTACAGAGATCCCTTAAATTAAGGGATTTCGCTGTGTATAGAGATTCCTTAAATTAAGGGATTTAGTTATTTAGGAATAAGTTAGTTTCCTATTTTCTCTATTGCAATTTTGTATATAATACTGGGTATTCCCATTCTGAAATGAGTGAAAATCAATTTTTTCCATAGAAATATCTTACACCTTATTGGCTTTAAACAAAAAGATTAAGGATCCTGAACAATACGTTGCTCTCCACAAATTTCTCAAGAAAGGTGAACTTGAAGAAGAATGTTACTTCCTATGTGAGACATTTGATCATCTAATGGGAGTATTATCAATTTGTTATGTTTCATTCCTTTTCCTTCAAAACAAAGGTCAATTCAACTTTTGAATCAAAGGAAAGTAGACAGTGACTGAAAACCTAGCAACTGTAAAAAAGATGTAAAATATTTAGTGCTCAAAACATCCATTTCTTTTCTGAACAATACTTGAAAGAGTTGAAGACAGATTGTTGAGATAAAAGAAAACGAATATATCATGTTAGGCATCCATCGTGGTTGAAAAACCAAATAAAGAATGAATAAGGAGATATCAGTTCATTCAGGTAAAAACTAATGTAACATCTCAATACTTCCATATACTAATTTGGGAAGACCTTTGATATGAGCCTGACCAAGCAAGGAGTGCAAATAGATCAAGTGGAGGAATAGGTCCACAGGAAGAATGAGACAATCAACAATGTGGTAAGATCAGAAGACCGTGGCAGCAAGAGCAAGAAATTTGCAAAAAAAAATTTGACAAGGTTGTGACTGAATCTACAAAAGTAGGAAAACATGTCTTGCAAAGCACTGAATTGGCAACAACTTGATCTCGTTGTACCCCTTCTTCTGTGTCCCTTATTTCTCTTTCTTGCTCACTATCTCTACTATGTTATCATTCGCATTGAGTCCCATAATCATGTTGGATCACAAGTAAGTGTGCAAGAAACTTGACAACCATCAAAGAGATAATCCCTAAAAGAGGAACACAAATTAGCACACCAAGACAAAATGTGGTCAGCTATACCAAGAACCCAAAGGATCACCATTAATAAAGCACTTACAAAAAGCTAAAACTAGTGACTGACACTAGTACCTAAATCTAGTGATGAAGGGCAAGCATCATTTTGGAGGGGAACCAATGATATGAGCTTGAACCAAGCAAGAAGGAAGAATAGACAAACCAAAGGAATAGGTTTGGTAGAAGAATAAGACAATAAAGAAAATGGTAAGGTAAGACCAGATAACCATGGCAACCTAAAGAATAAAAAATTTACAATCAAATTTTACAGGATTATAATTGAATTTATAAAAGGAGGAAAGCATATCACGCGAAGAATCACTAAGAAATAAATTTACCACCTTCTACCGTTTCTTCTTTGTCTATTATTTTTCTCTATGTTACCCATCATCTATACTATGCCATTAGTGTTGTTGCTTCTCTGGTTACGACCTCCTCCATAGAGGTATCATCATCGTTACTTCCCCAGTCATGATCTCCTCTCTGCAGAGATGGGCCCATAGCAATTGCCATTGTCTTTGCTCACCGTCTACACATCACTATTGTTGCTCCCTCAAGCTGCAATTTCTCTACAAAGGAAACCTTGTTGTTCTTACCATTAAGTGTGCACCCTTGAACTAAACTTCCACCCAAGCCACGACCCGAGGGTCATGATTCTCCTCGTAGTGCCTATCAAAAGCTATAGATGGAAATTGAGTCGGGGTGCAGACTAGGCATGACCCAAACATAGATGAGTCCGGTGCATTTGGGTCATGTCTGAGCAACAATTAGGTTTCTGTCAAGTGTTACCTTTGTAGGCACAGACCTAGCTAAGCCTAGCCTAGCATGGCATGCCTACTAGCATGTTGGTCAACGCAAGCACGACCTAGTACCCAACCCGCTAATATTTTTCCTCATCTACCCGTATCAAATAGGTACCAAATGGCCAAATTGTCTTTATAATAGTCCAAAACACTTAAATTGGAAAGTGCATTTTGTGCTTTTGGCCCTAAAATTATTAAAATACCCTAAAAAATCTATAAAAATTTTTAAAATTTCTTGATTAATGTCTTGCACCTCATCCCTTTTCCAAAGTTAATCTTCATACAATCCACTTTGATCTCCATAAGCTTCACGCTGAGCTCCAAAGTTGATATTCAATTCAATCAGGGGTGCTTTCATTGTGAAATCAATAGCACTTAATCAACAGATAGAGTTGTGCATACACAATAAAGATCAAAGTAGGTGCAGCGGCAAAAGCGGAGAGACATCCTACAGAAGAACACAATTCGATCTTTTACTGCAACATCGCTCGACGGCGAATTTAGAAAAAATTCATTCGGGCGACCCTAGGGCCTAGGAGTTTGCCCGGTGGACAGAGTACGACTTCGGCGTTGGACCGTCGTTCAAGAATGACGCGACTGCGGAGTCCAAACTGAACCGTGAAAAAGTCGTGAGCGCTTTCCTGATTTACCCTTAGTGGCCGGTGGAGGTCACTTGGGTTCCGACCTTACCCGGCTCAATTGTTGGCGAGGCATTCCGAAAGTCCCTAGGGCAAGGTCAGTCACTCTCAGGGATTAATTGAACCGAAGGTTCGAATACCCTAGTGTCAATCAAAAAAAAAAAAATAGAGTGATTGAGTCCCCACGGGGATGGTGTATTGGTAAGTGCGGTGCAGAATTTGCACAAGGAGCAAGGTTCAATCCCTCACGTAGGGCTGTAAACGAGCCAAGTCAAGCCAAGTTTTGTAGTGTTCAGACTTGTTTGATAAGATAATCAAGCCGAGCCGAGCCTAAAATTAACCAAGCTACTGAAAAACTTGTTCAAGTTTGACTTGGTTTTTTTTTTTTTGAGCTTGAGCTAGGCTTGAGCTTGAATTGAGCTTGGTTTGTTTAATGGGTATCAAGCTTTTAATCAAGCTTGATTCAAACTTGAATCAAGCTTGATTCAAGCTTGTTTAAATTTGATTTATTTAAACGTTATCAAACTCTTAAGTCAAACTTGTTTATTTATTTAAAATTTTACTAATTTAATCCTAATTTAAAAATGAGTATAAATAAATTCAAAAATAATTTTTAAAATAATATAATCATAATAACATCGTTGTACGAACTGCTCACTTAACATTGCTTCATGAACATTAATGTTCACATACGTTGTCGCTTGTTTATTTAATTTATCAAGTTGTTCAAGCTTGTTTATTAATTAACTTTGATGTATATTGAACGAACGTAAGCGAGCTCTTACCGAGTCGAACACCAAGCTCGTTCATGAACGCTTGGTTCATTTACAGCCCCACCCTCACGTCAACAGGCTGTTTAATGCCTGCGTCGGGTCATGTCCTCCGCCGCACTTATCATCGCACTAAGGTCGGTGACCACCCGTGATTTACTCCCTCTCATACTTATGGAACCGGAGTAAGGGGTCACTAGATTGGCGGTTCCAATCTTTTGCACAAAGTAGAGTGATTGATCATAAATTGAAATATCTCCCATATTTCCAAGCAACACTCAACTTTCATCTCTATATTTGTACTCAGGTGGCATTTGGTTGGAAGGTGGGAATAGGAATGGGAATGGGTTTGATAGTAGACGGGAATGGGAATGGATTTTGTCATTCCAATAATGTTGTTTGGTTTATAAGTTGGGAATGGGAGCGATCGACGGCCGTGATGGCGACGCGGCTCGATCGCCAGACGGCCGACGGCGATCGGCGGCATCGGCGGCCGGCTGGCCGATCGACGCATCGGCGCGGCGACGATCGACGACCGGCGATGATCGACAGCCGGCATCGACGCGATCGACGGCGGTCGGCGGCCGGCGGCCGGCGACGATCGGCCGGCCGGCGATCGGCGGCCGTGATGGCGGCGACCAACGGCTGCGAATCGACGATCAACGACCGTAGCGGCGGCGGCGCGACAGCGAATGAACGAATGAAACCCAAACCCCCCATGTGAGATGGGTTTTGTTGATTCCCAATTATTTAGAATTGATTCCCAAACTCTCCTTCCTAAAACCATTAACCAAACACTCTATATGATTCTCATTCCCATTTTCTCATTCCAAACCCACCAACCAAACCCACCAATTCATTAAATGATGCTTTCCTTTGCGAAATCAACATTTATTTTGCAATTGTGCCTCACCAACGACGGTGGCCAATTGCTGAGCATCGATTATGGAGAAAAAAGTGGAGTGTCTGGTCATAAAGTGAAATTTGAAATTTCTATAATTCTATCTTTTTTCCCCAATCTTATTTTTTATATTTTCCTCTTAAATTTTACAAAATTTATTTTACTTTAGTTTTTTTTTTTTTTTTGATATTTTGAAGTTCAATTTTGCAGAAATGAAATTGTTTTATTTTTAGGATTTTTCACATTTTTAGATTTTAAAAACTACCATTTGATTTTAAAAACTAACAGAACCTGTCTACCACAAGCTAGGTTGAGGTCCCGACCTACCAGCCCGGAAACAGATAAGCCTGTTTTGATGGCTTCCGAATGAGGGTAAAGGCTTATTGACCAACCACTATCGAGCTAGTTCAGAAGTTGTACTTTCCGTTGTCTCCATCCTAATTCCTACGCATGCTACCATAGAAGCCTGACTCTCGTGTAGATTCGAAGGAACGATCGAAATCATCATAAAGACCACAAAGCACATAAATCGAAAACAAACTAAACAAAAGAATCTAGCTTGGTCCGACAACAAAACAAAAGGAAATCTCTTGCATCAGCTTCAATCGCAAATGAAGCAAACAGATCAGAAATCAAAGCTAAATTGATAGAGTGCGCCGAATGCCACCTTGGAAATCATGGAGGAGGACGTCGTGGATGCGGAAGTGGTAGGTGCGGAAGCATTGTTCGCCAGCGTCATCGGAGTCGAAGCGCCGCTGAAGTCGAGCGAAAAAGACGCGGGCGTCGGATCGGGTGGCGGGGTTCTCCAGCTTCTCCAGGAGCGACTTCAAGGCGGCGTAGGCGGCATCGCCCGACCTCTCGCATTCCTTCAGAAACCCCTCGATCTCCATTGCGATCGCCATTCGCCGAAGCGTGAGAATAAGAAGCGTCGAAGGGAGAACGAGAGGACTGGGTCTTGCCGGGGGAGGTTTTTAAAAGCCTGACCGAACAAGTTGCTGTCAACGCCGACAGTTCCGGTGACGTCAACATACCGCCAGCCTTGGCGATGCGCCGTCGATGGAAGAACGGACGGCCAGGAGCAGGCTTCTCCACCAGTTTCTTCGCCCGGGCACGATTTAAGTCGCGAATTCCCGTTTATCCTATGAACGCTGAACCCTCTTTTAATATATATATTTATGTATTTATTTTATTTATTTATTTAAAAAATTTGATTTGTTTAACATAAAAATAAATAAATTTATTTTTAATTTAATTAATTAATTAAAAATCAAAAGGACTTAAATTATGTAGATCGTGGAAAGAGTTTTTTTTTTTTTAAAAAAAAAGTCAAAAGGCTGCCTCGTTATACATTTTATATCCAAATAATTCAAAATGATTATAGTATTTGAAGATTTTTTAAATAAGATATTCATTTGATTTTTGCTCAAACAAATTTCTACGTTTCAAAGAGCTTGACTTACTTATATTATATTTTTAATGTTTCTAAGTTCAATCCAAAAGAAGAAAAGTTAGAAAAAAAAATCTAAATGATGATACAAAAATCTCATTTTTAATATTCATTTGATGTCGATTAGACGATTACTTACCCCACTGGAATAAGGAGGAAATTTCATATAAAATTTAAATTTAGGCATATATCTTAAATTGGGCAAGAGTTGAAAGCACATGACATTTATTTATTTATTTATTTACTACTAGAAAAAGAGGATGCTCGATTTTATTTTATTTTTATCTATCAACTTATATTTTTAAACTCCTTCAACTACCCACACCCTGACCTCTTCGCTTAAGATAATTTGATTCCAAAGTGCATGTTGGCAAGTGCCTAACTTGATCATTACCCTCACTTTCAAAAGCTTTTGATTGTATTATTGTATTTTCCGTAAAAGTTGAAAATCCGTCAATCTAACAATCTTTATTGGTTTGATCATAGGGGTTATCTGAATTCAGAAAAAAAATTTAAGATCTTCTTCGAAATCGATCATTGTCTTATCCGTAAACTCTGTTGTATCTTAATCACCACATTATCTCCGTGAGAACATATTATTATGTTTTCACTACTTATGCATTTTGTTGATGCTTAGGATAAACATATACGTAGTGATAAGATTGATACATTTTATATTTTAGAATTTTATGTTATCATAAAAAAATAAAATATTATGCTGGTCTTTATGGAGGGTCAATTTTAGGATTTATATTATTTGAAAATTATGCAATCGTTATTTTTTTTATTAGCATCATATATCTAAACTTTAGAGCAAGTTGATCTTTATTTTAAAATTAGA
Source organism: Wurfbainia villosa (assembly GCA_025175895.1). Taxonomy (NCBI): domain Eukaryota; kingdom Viridiplantae; phylum Streptophyta; class Magnoliopsida; order Zingiberales; family Zingiberaceae; genus Wurfbainia; species Wurfbainia villosa. The sequence goes on along the minus strand of CM045992.1, from coordinate 754,096 downwards.
TTTTAAGGTACTTAATAAAATTTAAAAGTCAAGTTTTATTTTCACTGTAAATTTTAAAAATTAAATTCTATTTAGCATTAAAATATTTTTGGACCCTGAATGAGAATCCTAGTAGCCCTCCTCCATGATTGACTTTGCTTTAGATTCAACTAATTCTGTGAATGATCGATTTTATACTACGAAAATTTTTCATCGAACATCAGGATACAAATAAAAAGTGTTCATATATATGGGCATCCTCAACGGCTGTAGCATCTTTAATTTGTCATTCTATTTGAAAAAAAAATTTACAAATACATCATGACTAAAGATTGACCTGTAAATATATGAAAACCGAATTTAATGCTCTATCACTACCATCATCCTACTACCGGAGATCTAGAAGGTGCTCCGCGAGATAATGTAAGTTTTTGATGAAATTATTAAGTGCGTCAAAATTGTAAATAGAGGTAATTTGCGTTTTATACATATTTTTGTCTTAAGTTTATAGAATAATTTTATAAAAATTGTTAATTGGTCCCAAATTACACAAATGTTAAATATGAAATTGGATATATATTGCATGCTTTATCTTTGCAAATTTGAACATTATAAATTAATATAAAATTTTTAATAAAATTATTGAATGAATTTAAATTTTTTTTTTTAAATCTCAAACGTATACCCCGATTGTATTAGCAATTTCAATAAAAATATATTACATAGACTTGAATTTTTAAATCTCAAAGTTACTGTATTCCTTAAATTCATTAGACTCGTACAATATTTTTCTTTTTAATTTTATTAAATTTAAGTTAAATGTAACAATTTTTCTCAAAACTACTACATAAATATATATTATTGAAATTTGACAAAAGGCATCCTTTTGTAAGAGTCATTCTATGTTTTTTTTAAATTTAGACTAGTTTACATCTATATAATAAATTTTTAGCAAAAAATATTATATGTCTATGCGATAGAATTACCTTCCACCGGATGACAAGGTCAGATCAACAATTAAGCTGACATATAACTTAGATTGGAACCTGGTCAAGTAATGTGAGAGTCAACTCAAGTCCATCTAAAGTACACCCGAGGTCGGCTCGATAATTAGACCATCCCAACCTCTTGAGTTCAGATTTTTCGAAATCAATTCGATGTTTATATCATCCTGGTCTCTTTAGCTTAGATCAGCCAGATCTCCTACTCGAGTTCAGTTCATCCGTTGGATCTCCCAAGCTCAATTAGGCAGACGACCATTCGAGATTATTTCGACAATTAGATCAGTACATCTTCATGATCTTCTTCAGGAAGTAACATCTCCATGATCTTCTCCATGAAGCTACGTCTCCATAATCTTCTTTAGGAAGTCACGTCTCCATGTTCTTCTCTAGAAAATCACTTCTCCACAATCTTATCTAGAAAGCTACATCTCTCCATCATACCTTTACACCACGTCTCCATCAAAAAGATACGTTTTTCTCTTCCTATATAAAGCTAAGAGGAGTGGAATATTAGAATCAAATAATCTCTAATTTTCTATTCTTGCTCTTTACTTTATACATTCTCTTTACTTTTCTTCGAATTCTAACTTGGAGTATTAGAGGGACTTCGCCGAAGTATATCTCGGCCCCTCTTTTCATCCTTTTTTAAGTCCTCTCATGTCTGAAGCACTTCTCATTCTGACGACCGATCGGAAGAAGGTCAACCTACGGACACGTGATCTTCAACCTCCAAAAGTCACGTGTACACCCAACCTGACAAAACTCTGAAAAAGACCGATTCGACTAGCTTGGCATACCGAAGACAAATCTGATTTGTACTCAACCGACCGTAAGAATTCGATCATAAATATTTTATTGAGTCTCTCCGTCCTTTGATCTCAGACCGGATCATATGGATACAAATTTCTCAAATTTTACAAATAATATTTTATATATTTGTTAGGCCTTTGAAGTCATTTAATTTTTTTCCTTTTGCAATCTAAATTAATTTATGCCCACGTAACAAATTTAGTCTAAAGTATTATATGAACCAAAAGTATTCAAACTTCACAAATCACCACTTCAAAGTCATCCTACTCTTTTCGTTTTTTCAATTTAGATTGGCTTAGATTAATAAAACAATTTTGACTAAATTGCAAAAGGAGTACTCTTTTGTGTTCCATGTTTTCAATTTTTAATTGGAAGAGCAAAGTATTTTCTTTGCTGGCTGCAAAGCATTATTATGTGCTGGCTGACTAATCAACTTGACGACATCTATTAAAGCATTCTTAACCATGCTATTAAATCATACTTAACCATTCAAAAACGAAAAACAAAAATAAAAGTTATAGTATAAGTTTAAAGGTCCAAGGAATATAAAATGAATACTCCTTTTATAATTTATACTAGTTTAAATTATATAACAATTATACCAAACCTACTCCATGAACCTATATCAGTTTAAAATTAGAAATTATTTTTGGAATAATAAGATTTACATACAACATTAATTAAATATTATTTCAAAAATATTATTATTATTATTATTAGGAATTTTAAGTTCAAAAAAAATCTAAATAACATTTGACAAAGTACCTATGGATTGCACGAATTATCTAGTTAAATTTAATTTTAACAAACTTATAAGAGCCTTGGCTATAGTTCAACACAAGACTTTGAGCATTAACTTAACTCACTGGAGAATAAGAAACACATCCGGGATTTGTTTTAGTGATCTTATTTGGTGGTTTTGTTTCGTATCAAATTCAGCTCCGCGCACTGTCCAAACAATGAAAAGCAACCATTGATCTTTTTTGATCCAACTTGGACTCCTTGTTTTACCTGTGACAAACAAGAAGTTGGCCGAGCTTGGTGTTTGATTACATTGACAATGAAGTATGAAATATTTGCAACTAACAATTCTAACTTGTACCTTTTTGCTGTTGTTTTTTCTGGATTTCCAACATAGGAGTCCATTGCATCCAAGTCCTGATTTGTAATCCCTACAATATAATCATGTAGTTTTAGAACCCCATACCAGGGGACAATGAAGCATTATGAACTACAGAAAATTTTGAAATCTAGAGATACATTTGACGAGGAGTGTAGTATTGACCAGAGTTTCAGTGCGGGGATATTGAACAAAAAGGGGTGGTATGAGAAGTTTTGGATTGAATTGTCATATTCATGGTGTTCTAACTATCTTTTGAAAGTCAGAACAGCTGATAAGTAAACATTGATAAATTACAACAAATACCTTGATTTAACATAATAGATTAACTTACTGGTTCCCTTGGTGCAATGGGCTTGGAGAAAAAGGATACTGATTGGCACCCCTTGTTTTTTCATTGTGGCAGTCCTCAGCATCACATATTTTCAAAGCGTGGATTTCATGATCTAGTTCATCAATCCTAGTTTTTGATGTAGCATCAAGTGCGATAAGCGTCTGGATACTATTCTGACAAATGACTCTATTTTGCAGCCAAACTTGGTTATTCTCTGGTTTCGAGTGGCATATATATTTAGGGGTGTACTTTTCTGCAGCTTGAAGCCAAGCACTTTCTAATCTTTGGTCATCCATGATTGCTTTCTGAGATTTTTGTGCCGATCCATGTTTTCCTTCAGCTGGAACTAGGAAGCCCTCTGCAGTCTCCAGTTTGACTGCTGCTTGCTGCATTACATCTGAGTGATCCATAGTATTTGCTGACAAGTAAGATGTTCCTACAAGCCTACCTTTGTTGGAAGGACCCCTTAAAGTACCTAATTCTACCTTATTGCTGCTATCCTTTTGCGTTGAATTGCCTGTGGGAGATTCTGAAAAAGCGTCGATAATATTTTTTGATAGAAGACCCATCCTGACTTCGACATTTTCAGCAAAGACTATCTCGAATGAGTTTGTGATACTGCTCAAAAATCTCTCTGCTCTGGTCTTTATCTTATCATTCTCAAACAATAAAAGGACAACCAAGGTTCCTGAAGAAACATCAAAGTTAAGAACACTCAAGAAGACCAATTTCAATTAGGAACAAAATCAACAATTTATCTGCCACTGGACCTGTAAAAGAAAGATGATAATGAATGCACCATTATAACAAGCATATTATTCTTGTCATTTGCACTAAATTGATTTGAATAAAATCTCTAGAAGAAGAACAAAGGGAAAGCAAACTGGCAAATCCACCTGAACATCACATCTAAGTCTTGTTTGTCCCAAATATTTGAGATCCGATGTATGTCTCTCCATTAAATTCTATACAAAAGTTGTATGGATAACAATAGTCAAATTAATTAAATCATTTATTTTATTATTTTTAGTTAATACATCGACTACATGAAAAATAAAATAGCAAATTCAAAGAGGTTCCAACAAATGGATATTAACCACAAATATGCAATGAAACTATTAGGGAACTCTATGTAAATTATTTGTCCATACAACCTATTATAAGGTGCGAAGTGCAAAGATATAATAACAAACATAAATCTAGATAGTGGGTATTACCTAGTGATTATAAGGAAGAAACTCAACTTCTACCTGACATTAGAGCTATTGTGATTGGGATACCATCTAACCACAATTCTTACATTGCTTGCTTTCCAGTATGCTCTTGACTCTCGCATGAGCTCCTCCTTACAGGATTCCTGAGAGCTACTATCAAGAGCATCACTACAGTAGAAACATTGTGAGCCTCGACCCATGTGGATCCCTCCTTTGTGTGAGATCCTACTGCACAAGAGGGTGCACGAGCTTCCTGCTCAAAATTCTTACTACACTGAAGTGTATCCTGTGTTGTGATCCCTATGCCCAAGTCCCTTATGTGGATCCTCATTGGCTATCACTACTTGTGTCCAGTATACCAACATCAACAAATTCCCTCTTCCCATACTTGAAGCATAAGTCCTCCCGATTTACAGTGACAACTCCTCACATTTGGTGAATCCATAGACTTGAAGCATTCAATAAGATGCACCTTCAATTCAAAATGTCAAATTCCTCATCTATTGCCTCAATGCCTCACACTATTTTGTTGATGTTTGGAACAAACCCTAATAAGACCATCAAGGCTTACTCATTTGGGCTTTACAAGCAAAATAAAGAAATAAATGTAGTGTCAGTGGGGATCATGTCAACCCCTTTTACTTACCATAAAATAAGACAATGTAAAATAATAGCTTTAGAAAAAAAAATACATCAATATTAAACAAAAGTAATAACATGACATTAAAGTAGATCAGAGAACTTACTAGCTCACTAATTGTTATATTGTAAAGCATTCAGAATTGGATGCATCATGCACTTATTATCTGCTGGGAAATCAATTTTCCCTGGTAGTGAGTGTTAATCATGATAATTTATATTTGACAGCACATTTAAGCTAGAAGACCATATGTTATGACAATTTATTCCTAGAATTTTAGATGCTTCTCTTATCGATCATCAACTCCATAGGACTCTTGAAAAAGCTTCAGTGATAGAAAGAATGGAACAAGTGTGGAGTCACGCGAAACTTCAATCCTGAAGAAAGACATCGAGCTTGGAGAAGAATTCTTGAGTTGATCAAAATTTTTAAATTAGGTCAACCCAAGAAAGTTGAGGCAACCTAAGATATTTATTGATCGATCAAGATCTGAACATTCATGTTCAACAGTTAGAATTCCTCGAGTTGAGTCAACCTAAACAATCTAAAATTGAACACTTGAGGCCATGCCTTAAAGTTGTTTTTGGTGGTTTTTTGGCGTCAAAGGTCACATAAAAATGCCTTCAATTCTCCTACATTACACTATGGTGCCAAAGACTGTCAAGGGATTTGAAAAGCTGAATCCAAGATTTTATCCTTACAACAAAAGATCTCCTAAGTAATATCTCCTCACCAGGGTTAGATGTTTATGTATAGGGTGAGTTAGGGTGTTTTTATTTCTTGTATTTATTGTATATCTTTGGGAGAGTGATATTTCTAGAGGTATGTAAAAACGATTTTAGCATTTTGTATCATTTGCTTGAAGATATCTAACAGCAACAAGGACTTGACCAGATAGATCTCGGAGGCATCTAAGATCAACGATGAAGATCAGACTAGGAGGTGCTTATGGTCAAGGGAGGTAGTAGCTTAGTGCCTGGATTGTTACAAAGAGAATTATAGTGACAGTTTTTTAATTCGTAGAGGCTTGCTCTGTTATCTCATTTAAGAGAATGAATTAATTGATATTGTTTGGAGGTATCACATCCGATGGATATACTGAGTAGGGAAGGGCAGTTCAAAAAACACATTAAATCTCGTGTTTGCGTTTCTTACTCTTGTTTACTTGCTTCCATTTTTTACACTTTTGATAGATTATCATGATTTGTATAGCTTTACATTTGCAAGTGTCGGTATACATTTAAAAAGAAAAATAATCTTTGTGGAATAATAAACGTATACCTCAAATTGTAGATGATTCTGAAAGCTTCAAAACTGCCCAATCAATCCTCGCAGTCGAGATGATAGTCACGTAGAACAAACTACCATCGCAATCTCACAATGTCTCAACTCTAAAACCCGATGAGATGAAGGATATCTACGCTTCCTCTTCTTCTCCCTCACTGTGCAAACGTAGTTGCATCATCACCCTATACTTCTTCACAAGAAGTATATATAAGGGAGAGGATAGACCCATTATCCTCATATCCCAAATGCCCCTACGTGGGCAGTAACCAACAGCAAGAATTTAGTTCAGTTCCCTCTAGCAGGTTGTTATTTTGATCCTCCATATTATCTAATACTAGCACAAGCTAACGGTACTAACCATCGTGAGACCTGTTTGACATATATATCATATGTTATTAGAACATTAACGGCAAGTCTCAAGATTGCTAAACACAAAATAAAGTGAAATACGGGAATCCTTGCAACACAATGATCATTAGAAAGTGTACAAGAAAAAGAACTAGACGAATTCCTTAATTTTTGTTATGCATGATTTGACCTGACCTCACCTCACCTCACCATTATGACATTGGTGTTTGCCTTACCTCTTGGGGGGCTCCCTCGGGCTTTGACATTGGTGTTTGCCCTGACCTAGCCTTGCCCTACTTCTTTGCCTCATGCGTTGTTAATTACCTTCTAATTTTAAACTTCACTGTAAAGTGAATTTTTTATGTAGCATTGTAGGAAAGAGTAGTTCCAAAAACACATTGAAGTCTTGTGTTTGTCTTTCTTACTCTTGTTTACTCGCTTCCATTTTCACACTTTTGATAGATTATAATTCTTTGCATTTCGATCCTCTATATTATCTAATACTAGCACAAGATAACAGGACTAACCATCGGTAGCACGTTACCCAATCTCATACATTATTAGAACATTAACACCAAATCTCAAGATTGCTAAATGCAATATCACAGTGCAAAACGGGAATCCCTGCAACACAATGATCGTTAGAAAGTGTCTAAGAAAATGAACAAGATGAGTTTTGCCAGGTTTGCTAATTTATTTTCTGATCACTGTAATTTGTCAAAATGAACTACCTTCATTTTTGGTAATTGATACTAGCCTTCCATGGTCATGTAGCAATTGTCTCAATTTCCTGGAATGGCAATGATCAATACATCTCCTCCATATCACACCTAGCTCATCTAGGGTTGCATATGTGTATACCTTCGTATTTGTTGGGTTATTTGCTTGAAGGCTATCAATTAAGGAATTATCAATGGATCTCCTGTTCCAAGATAAGGAAACTACTTTTCATTCTCATTCTATATTTATTGAGATTGCAGAATCTAATAAAAAAGTAAATACATTCCATAATGATGAATGGAAAAAGACCTGTCCTTGCGGAATCTGGAGTTAGAGACGGTGTCAGACACCATACCATCAGAACCTCTTGTACTCGGTTTGCTGTTGTTGCATGATTGAGTGTTTTCTAAATTCTGACTAGCTCCAAGCTGAAGCAGAGCTGCTGTGAACCAAGTTGAACGCTCACAAGAATGTCGTAGTTGCCTTTCAGCATCTGATAGAATTTTCAAAGCCTGTTTTAATCTGTCTAACTCAGCTTCAGTCACTGCAGATTTGAAGGTCAAGTAATAAAAATCAAGTCCCAATGTCATAAATTGCATGTAAACATGTAAAACATAAAATAAAGAAACATTCATGAGAGAAATTATTGCACATGAATGTGTGGGGTGGGGCTTATCCTCCCCTTTTTCCAGTTGCCCTCGAAATTTAAGAACTTCGGCACAAATTATCTTCTCCTTGATTCAGGAATGCAGTTTATTCTCTTAAACAGATTTCTTGGACATAAAGAGACAAAATAGATTATAAAACAGAAATAATACACTTTCTTTGGTGGAAAAGAAAACACAATATGCACAATCACAATAATGGCGAAACATAAAACCAATTAATGCTTCCATTTGGAACAGTCCTTGCTTGAAAATCTGCTAAATTGAACATTTTAAACGTGACGAATTTCCAGGAAGAAAGCTAGCAAATTATTGGTCTTATGAAATGTGTATGCACCAATTTCACTGTTGTGTGATCAAAACAAAATCATTGCTAGTAAACAACATATTTTCCAATTTGAGCATCAAATTATCTTGATTTTGCATTCTAAGTTATTATAGTCGTATTGTTATTATTTCAACAATTTTGCATTATTTCATTTAATCAGTTCCATGACCTTCCCAAGATTTCAGCCATTGAAGTTAGTTAAGAAAATATGATGCAAAATCTTGAGACTTAGACATTCATGCCCAGTTTTTCAAAACTGTAAGAGTAAATCAAATGAACCAAAATTCAGAAAACAATTGATCAGGAACATTTTGAAAAGGCATCCAAAAAAGTCCAGAATTGAGCCAAAGTCTAGTAAATAGAACAAGAGAGGACAAAGAGTTGCAAAATGCAAAGAGAAAGACTAGTTTCAATTAGCCAACATTTAGAAATCAAATCATGGAATTAAAATTTTCTTTTCTATTTTCTTATGGCATAAGATCGTTACTTGATGGATAAAACATAAAGGTAGAAGAAAAATTTGGTCCCCTGAATATCAGATTTAATCCAAAAAATTTGGATTACTTTGATTTCAGTTCAGTTCACAGGTCAAAAAGTATTATTGTTTAGATCATGGGTTAGAAATTCATATCTAGCTCAAAATACTAATTAAGCCAACCCAACCCATGTTTAATTAAATATAAAATTTATTCAAATTTTAATAAAAATACATAACTAACCAATTTGCCATCCCTATCCCTAATTAACAGCACTAATTTGCACCATGAAATTTGTATGCTTCATGATGAAAGACTACCATTTAAAAAAAGATTTTACAGTTTTAGTATTGAAGACCAACACATTGTAAGAATATTGTTTTTTTTATTTATAATTATATTGCATTAAGTAGGTCTTTTCGTATCTCCAATTATGGATGGTTAACTTATAATATTAGAATTTCATTAAGCAAATCTTTTGTATTGACAGTAGTAATTGCTTTGATGGTGACCTAAAATCCCATAACTAGCCTGGCTTTACCCAACTCAAGTTGAATCTAATATACCATACTAGGTTTGGGAAAATTTTCAGGATATTTTTATTGATCTGAAACACTTGGGTCAGAACAAATGTCAGTTGAGAACCAACTTGATTTGCCTAAACCCCTTAACCCACATTCACCCTTAATAAAAAGGGCAGTCTGATAAACAAAGTTACCGCTATGCAGGATTCCAGGAAAGGATCTATTGTACACAGTCTTATTCTACTTTGCAAGAGACTGTTTCTAGGACTCGAATCCGTGACTTCTAGATCGTAAGACAATAACTTTACCATTGTGTCAAGGCTCTCCTTCATTCACCCTTAATAAAAAATCAATTTTATTGCAAGATAAGTAAATAACTTAGTGCACACTGCACGATTTAAAATTTTAATTATCAAATTGGCTTATGGTACAGGAATTAATACATAGAATAATCAAAATAGAACTCTCCACTATTGGATTCACAATCAAATATTGGAAGAATAATATATTTACATTTTACATGCCTGTTATATTAGTAGATGGAGAAGGGTGATCTTTGATTCTTCTATTTATACATGTTTCTGTTACTTCAAGCATGCATTCTGATGCAATTTAAAATTAGGGATAAGACTTTTAGATTTAAATTTTTACAAGTTTGTTTAGTCTGTTTCATTTTGTAAAAGGTGATATCCCCCCTTGTATAAAGGATTTTCAATTATAATAAATTTTTCCTTTTTGTGAGACACCTCTATGTGAGATTGGTTCCCTATGTGAGATATTTATCGCCATGCAACGTCAATTTTGATACCGAGAGTTTTTTGTGAGTTTGCTTTACCATCATAGCCCAAAACCTCAGCCTTAGTATGTCATGACAATTCAAAAAATAAAAAAAAAGATGACGCTTTTGACAAATTGCAATTTAATGGATAATTTGTCTGACGTGTCTACACTTCAATGATAACAGAAGCAATAATTGGAGATAGTATAAGAACATCATCAGCTTGAGCTTGATAATATAAAGATGAATTGATTTACTCACAACTGCGCTTCCCAAGAGCTGTATCATGAATTTGCAAGTTGGTTAACTCATAAGTACCAGCAATGATGTCCACTATAAGACCAGCTAATTGGGACATCAAAGCAATTGGATCAATGCCAGAATCCAGCAACTCTCTCGATCTTTTAACTGTTTCAACATTGTCTGATGACATCGCTATCTCCAGGAGATCAAGTAACTTATCATCAGAAACAACTCCAACCTGCAAGTTTTCAAATAAGAAAGAGCTAAAAGGTAAAAAGAACATACTCTTTGTACAGGTTAATCCTGCTTGATCTATACTACTGTCAAGCATAAGAGAAACTGAGTTCGTAAGAAATATAGATAAAAGGTTTAAGAAAGGAACTAGAGAAAAAAAAACTACAACCCGGTGCACGAACCTCCCTCCACGTGGGGTACCGGAGAAGAAATCCATTGTACGCAGCCTTACCTTGCTTTTTGCAAGAGACTGTTTCCAGGATTTAAACCCATAACCTCTTGGTCACAAGGCTGTTCACCTTATCGTTGTGCCAAGGCTCCCTTCTTAAAATAATACACTGATTAAATTATACATTCATCTCATTTCATGTAACAAAACTATAGAGTTCCACATGCTTAGTGCTCTGTTTGAGATTTGTGTTGCATGCCTACTAGTTTCCTAAAAATATTTCTGCCAAAGAAAATCAGCCAAGGAAAAAAAAATAATGTGTTGTCATAGAATAAAGGGCAACTAGGTACATGAAGCTCCCGCCAATGCGGGATCCCAGAAGGGTCAGACCACATTGGACCTATTATATGCAATCTTATCCTACATTATTGAAAGCGATTGTTTCAATGACTCAAACCCGTGACCTCAAAGTCACGTGACAACAACTTTATCATTGTGTCAAAGCTCCCCTTCATGTGTTGTCATAGAACACAAGGTAGAAATTCTGACAATAACATAGAATCCAAAGTGTTGAACAACTAAACTCATCATCCAAACTCATAAGCCACATACTTTATAGGAAGGAACAAAATATTCATGCTGAATTTAGATCAGCAAAAAATTAATTAATAAATTGTCATTCGCCGCCAGGTTTGGAGATATCTATAATGTGCCAAGTGCCAAAGAGCAAGGAAAATTTTCAACGGTCAAAATAAGTACAAGATAGGATCACTTTGTTTATGGAGATTGTAGAATAAAGATAAGCTAAAAGCAAACTTACAAGATCATTTACAAGTGTAGTTGTTATTCTTTTTCCCAGTAAGCTCAGTTGCTCAAGCATTGATTCTGCATCTCTTGGTGAACCATCTGAATTTAAAGCAATTAAAACTATAGCATCTGATTCAACATCAAGATGCTCTTGTTCAGAGATGCTTCTCAATCTTCTGATTATGTCAACCTCTTTGACCTTTGAAAAATTGTACTTTTGACATCTGGATGTAGCTGAGTGAGGCAAATTAGCTGGGTCACTTGTGATAAATATGAAGACTACATGAGGCATTGGTTCATCAAGATACTTCATAAACAAAGACCAAATCTTTTGAGAAATCATATGGCAATCATCAATAATGAAGACCCTATATCGAGAAGTTGGTACAGATAATGTGAGATTTTTCAATGAATGTGTAAGTTTATCTAGGCCCTTCTTATTTGTCGCATTCACTTCAAGCATCGGTGTTCTATCTCTGCTGGAAAAGGCAATGCACTCCCAACATAACCAACATGGTTTCTTTTCTTCATCAGACAAACAATTCAAAGCTGCTGTAAATACTCTTGCGACTGAAGTTTTTCCTGTTCCACAAGGACCCTGAAACAGATAGGCAGGAGCTATTCTTCTCCCCCTTAAAATGGCATTGCTAAGCGACTGAACAACAATGTTTTGACCTATAATTTCATTGAAGGATCTTGGCTTGTATTTGTGACTTAAGCTACTCTTGTCTTCAATCGCCAAGTCAGGTTCTGCAAGTTGGGTGACTCTGGTCAGTTCCAGCATATCTTGGCTTTTACAGGTAGACCATCGCCTTCCATCTAATCGGCTTACAGCCTCTAAATCAAGCTCCTCAATGTTAGTTGACAATTTATCACTGGATGTATCTACGGAGGAACTACCACCATCACAGCTATTAGTTAATAAAGGTAAACCTTGAGAACATTTTGATGTACACTTTGGCTTTCTATAACCGGAGGATCTCTTATTATACAATGAATGGCTTCTATATAGAATGTGACTGCCTTTTCTTTTTAAAGTGTCTGACAGTGAAGGAGAATTGAGGCCTCCAGTTCCTCTGTATTTAGTTCTTTTTGACCAGTAGCAACTCATGCCACACCCTTGACCATTTGGTAAATCTGGATGATCCAGTTCATCCCCATCAAATGAAGCAACTGTGGCATCACATGGATCGACCATGCTAGGGTTTTGAGCACAAAATTTGTAGTAGGAGTTGGTTGACGCTGGAGTACATGATGAAGATCCTTGCCTTTGCATCATTCTAAAGATTTTGGAGGAACAAGACAAAGTGCCACAGCCAGAATCACTGAATAATGGTGAAGGAGAGCGAGATGGGCAATCACTCTTTTGGGATAGCTCATGATCCAATTGTAAATCTTTGGACTTGTAGTTGTCAGTATCATCAGATTTCTCACCTGAGTTCCCTGTACCTAGTAAAGTCAAGATTGCTGCATGATTAACCATACCTTTTTTTGCTTTGGAGCTTCTTGAGGCTATATCAATTCTACTGTTTAGAATGTCTGAATCTGTGCGTGGGAGTTTATATATGCTTGCAGGAAATTCAGGATATGAATCACCAAAAGAATCCAAAACATGATGATTACTGAAGTTGTCTTCTGAAGATTCCAAGACTGATAGTTGATTTTCTTCAACTTTTACTCCATCATCAATGCATTTAATAGATGGATGCTTCCAATTATGAAGACATACCTTGTTACTCTTTTCTTCAATACCTTTACTGTTTTTTCTTTTTATACCAGTAGCTTTTTGGATTCTGGAGTTTAGATTGGAAGTAGCAATACATGATCTAGAGCTAGCAGGAGACTTCCAAGAAGAACATGTTTCAGGGTCACGTAAGAACCGAGCCTTTTGGAGAGCAGTAAGCTCCTTCTTCAAATGAAGTTCACTTGGACCAACACAAATTTCCGCCATCGGTGCACCAAAATTAGTTAACTCAGCAAGAGCAACTCATAAACCTGGTCAAAGATGAATTCAGCTCAAAGCATATATCATCACTTACCTACAAATAAAATGACTTCAATAATCTAGAAAATAAAATTAATACAAAGGTACTTTACTGACATTATAAACAAATTTCCCCATCAAGTAATGAGCTAAAGGTTTGTGGAACAAAAGGAAATCCTATACCAATAAAAAATTGTGCATTAAAATTGAGATTGATATTGACTATAGTCAGATGAGCCATGAGTTAGGATAGTCATTAGTATTGAGCAATCGATTAATAATCGAACCGATTAAATCGAAACCGAACAAATCAAACTTTTTTGGACAAATCAAAACGACCAAACTTTCCTACGAAAATTGAATAAACCAAACCGATAAAAAATTAATTAATTTGGTCTAAAACTAAAATGGCTGAATATTTCATCACTGATCAATTGATGATGGACAGTCAAATCCACCAATCAATTTAGGTATACTATTCCACAACGGTTGAAGGACATCAGTCAACTACTTACAATATAATAATAGTCGACTGATATCCCAGATTTGGTTTAATCGATTTCTGAATTACAAAACCAAAACCAAACCAAAATATCTAATTTTTTTTTTTTAAATAATTTCCAAATTAATAGAACTGAACTTCCAATTTTGGTCGGTTTAGTCTGTTAATTCGATTTAACCTATATTTTGCTCATCCCTAGTCATCAGATCCATGACATTCAGCGACACAAATTGCCAAACCAATTCACAATTCAGAAGAGTAAAAAAACTGATCAACTTAATGCACCACATTGGCAGGAATTAAAAAAGGCATTACCAAATCAAAGATCATTAACAATATCGGAGGTGAAAAACAATTATATCCATGGGAATTGCATTAAATTGTTCTTGAATTGAGGTAGAGCCTATTCCATCCCAAATAACTAGATATTTTAGAAAGCGGACACCCTCTCATCATAGAGACTTAATGGTCATTTTCTGAACAAAAAAAAGATAGAAAATAAATAAGTTGTCATTAATTTTTTATAAGTCAAATACAATGTACATGCACCAGTTCTCAAACGCAACTGAAAACTGTGATTATACAGAAAAACATAGTTAAGACATGTGAGCCAGTAACAGGAACCACAGAGGCAAAAAGAACAAGTCAAATCAACAGTTACAGATGAAAACGACTACAGAAATAATTTTCGGTTAAAATATCCACACAAAAATTCAGCATATAATTTCAACTAGAAACTAACACAAATCCCTCCCTAAACACCGACGATAAAGCTTTCTTAATTCTACGCCGAAAAAAAAAACTCTTTTTACTAGTGAATGGTCGAATCCTGGAAAATAGAGTCAAATAATTTCGCACTATGCTGCTTCACGAACAAATCTGCAACAACTTCACAAAGAGTACCAGAAGAGTCTACAAGTAAGGATACCTCCGACACTCAAATCGATGGAACAATAGAACGGTAGGTAAGGGATCTCAGCAACGCGCAGGAGTCAGAAAGAATCGAAGTATCCTTCGTCTAATGAAGGCGATTCCAAATTTGCCACGCCATTTGCTCGATCCTTTTAGGGTTTTTGAGCTCAAGGCAACCCGGAATTATAAAAGATTTCCCCCTCCAACCTGCTGAGACTCCAAGATTTGGCGATCATGTTGCCATTTCCGTTTGCCATGTGATGTGTTGGCCGAAGTCGGCTCTCTCTCTCTCTCTATCTCTGTCTCTCTCTCCTTTTCCTTTTATTTTTATCGCTTCTGTATTATTATTTAAACTTTCCCTTTTTTTCCTCCTTTTTCAAAATTAAGCGCGCAAAACTACAACAATTTAGGCATTTTTCTTAAATTAGAAATTAGAATCCTCTTTCTTTCGAAAAACATTTCCAAACCCAGACATTTCCTGAAACATTTTTCTTAAATTGTATTTTTTTCCCCAATATTCTTATTATAACTTGATATTATTTAACTTTATTTCTATCCCTTTCCTCTTGCTTTTATATTTCATTTTAATAATTTTCTGTTGCCTTCAAATATAAATGCAAAACACGTAAATAATTCCAAAAGTATTAAATAAAATGTAATATCAAAAGAAAAATAATTAGGAATCTATAACTTCTCCTTGGCTTTATTTGTCTTGGCTTGTAAGCTTGTGTTCCACTTGTTAAATTAAGTTGCATTATTATGTTCTAACATTCATTTGAATGTAATGGAATATCTAAGATGGCGGAGGAAAAAAATATTAATGGAGAAAAGAATAAAAAAAAGGGAGGAAAAGAGAAAGAAGAAGAAGAGAAAAAAAAGAATGTCAAGCTAAGTGAGCTCGATCGAGACTATTAAAGTCACAGTTCACGATCAAATCATAAGCTTGCGGTAGCAATTTTACGATAATTCATGAAATCATGCACGTGAAATTTAAAATTATTCAAATAGTGTCCTATATTTTCATATTTATCAAATAGCATACTTAATTTCTTTTTTATCTCTCCTGTCAAATAGACCAGCAGCACATTGAAATTCTCGAATGTGGTGCTGAAAATTCAAATCCTAACACCACAGTTGTATTACAATCTCATCACCACCATGTGATCTTTGGAATTTGTAATTCGGCACCAAGTGGTCTTTGAGAATTCAAATCTCATCACCATGAAGTCTTTGAAATTGCGAACTTTCAACATCAATGGTGTTGAATTCAAATTCCAACACCACCGCGGTAATGGTGATGGAATTGCACCACGTGATCGAAAATTCAAATCTCAAAGACCACGATAGTCTGGAATTTCAACTTCCGATCACGATGGTGTTGGAATTATAAATTCGATCTGCGGACGGTGATGCTAGAATTGCATTACTACTGTGGTGTTAGAAATTTAAATTTCAACACCATAGTGGTGCTGAGATTTACAATTTCACCATGGTCTTTGAAATTATAAATTCTAGCGTGGTGTTGTGTTGGGATGCACCATGATCTTTGGGATTTGAATTTCCAGATGATCTGCAAATCTTTTTGACAGAAGGGGTAAAAAGGGAATTAAGTGTGCTATTTGGTAAATATGAAAGTATAGAGCGCTATTTGAGCATTTCTAAATTTCACGTGTATTGTTTGGTAAATCGTCGACAATTTTACAGTGTCAGTTGGTTATTAGAGTTGTTGTCGGTGTGAGGGTCATGGTTTCATCATTGATGACAACGACCATAATCAAAATTCATAAAAAGAGTTATTGTGAGGATGGAAAACTTGTATATTGATTTATTCTAAATGTTATAAGTTTATGATGAAGTTCTTAGAATATTCAAAAATATCAGTTTTCAAATTTTATGATTTTAAATCAAATACATAAGTAATTCTATATTGATTTTTATCCGATCAATTCCTTAATTATGGAGCAGAAAAGAAAAGGAGAGGAAGGTGGGATAAATTATAGATAAAACGCTTCGATATACGATGGCTTTAGTGTAGTCCATAACTATGACACAGGGAAACTTCATTTTCCAATTTCCATGATGCAAGTCGTCAATAATTGATATTAATAATGCATGTGGAGGAGATGACAAACACCTTCCTCCGGATTTAAAACCAATAATTGACGGTATTAATTGTGTGGTGGAGATGGGAATAAGAAATGAATGTAATCTGAAACGCATTAATTAAAGCGAGTAGTTTTTAATGATTCTTTAATCTGGCAACGTTTCGATATGCTTTCTTTTACTTTGATCTGGATTCGGTTTCTTTTTCCTTTTTTATTTAAATTTTTAATCTGATTATTTTTTGGAAGCTTCACAGAATTTTTTCCACCAAATTAAATCCGAATAGCATGCATGAACAACGAAATCAATCGATCATTCAGCGATATAAATATGTTCGAATTTCTCCCACGATTTAAATTCAAAAAAATTTTAAAAAACGACGTCGAGAAAGATCGAAGTTTTAGCGTCTGGAATAGACTTCCTTGCTAATGCTTCATATCACATCGGCCTTCGGAGATTGATAGCAAGCAGCATTATTGAGAACAAAGAAGGCAATTATACTGTTTTCAAAGAAAGCTGTGTCGGCCGCCAGGAAGGGACGGAGGAGGACAGATATGCGAAAAGAACGTTGATGGAGATGGATTTTAATAACTAATTTATCAAAGGCGCAATCAAATTCTCCAAACGGGCATCGTAAATTTAAAATTTTTTCTATCCGGCGGAGATGGTCCAGATATAGAAATATTTATAAAAATGATATGTATTAACTTTAAAAGAGGTCTAAAATTTTTTTTAGATTCAAATAATTTTCACGTATCTTGACAATCACATCAAGTTCCATAAAATTCTCTGTGATTTACTTCCTTCATAATCTTTTATGGCTAAATTTAAAATTTTCTAATATATTTAATTTCTACCTTGCCTTTTTCTTTTTTGAATGCAATAATTTTTTCTCTTAAATTAAAATGTTTTTTTTCTCTTTTATAGGCATACAGTAATCACTGTGATATTAATTTTTAAAAATCCATATAACAATTTAATTATACTAATATCACGATCATATTAGTTTTTAAAAAATAGTATCACAATGATACTAGTTTCTAAAAGTCAACATCAGGATGGTGTCGATATCGATTGTTTTAAAGTCGTAAATTTTGAAAAAAAAATTATCATTGTTGTTAATGAATTAGAGCTGATATTTTTGAGCATATATATGTTAGTACAATCGATCCAGGTCACGATTACCAAACTCGAGTGGAACTTAAGTAATATTTTGATATTTGACAATGTGCTTGAGTATGGATTGAGTATGGATGATAATATGTCTATGGGATGATATGAGACATCTATAGTCATATAGAAATGAGCGTGAAGTCAAAGAGGTCAAGGTTGATCAGATACTTGACAAGGAAAAATCCAAGTGGGATTTGGTGATGGAAAGTCCAAGAGTGGAGTCTTGATCGTGTAAGTCCAAATATATAGTCTTGAGAGCAAAAATCTAAGTATAGATACTTGACACGGGAAGAGAAAAAATCCTAGTAGGTCAAGAGTGACCGGATGACTAAGCAAGGGGAGATCCGACATGTCAAGGAGATCGTACTTGGCAAGGGAAGTCCCGACAGGTCAAAGAGATCGTGCTTGGCAAGGGAAGACTAGGTTGATCAGAGAGATTGAGCTTGACAAGAGAAGTCCTAGCAGGTCACGGTTGACTGGATGCTAAGCAAGCGAGGAAAGTCCAAGTATGAATATTTGGCAAAGGAAAAGCTCAAGGGTGGAGCCTTGGCAATGGAGAAGTCCCGGAGGCGCGACCTCTTAGCAAAGGTAGACCCGTTAGCATGACGAAGTTGACAGAAGCACTTGAAGACTAGCGCAAGGGTGAATGAGTCACGGAGAACTCGGATGGATCCTAGAGGCGTGAGGCTAATAGAAGTGGCTTGAAGGCTTATATCTAGACTAAGGTAGCATGACTAAGTCGATGAAAGCACTTGAAGGCTAGCGCAAAGGGTGAAGGAGTCGTGGAGAACTGGAATGGACCTTAGGGCGTGAGGCTAATGGAAGTGGCTTGAAGACTTAGGTCTAGACTAAAGATGAGTACCAAGTATGAAGGAATCATATTTGATATGTTAAACCTCGATTTTGAAGTTTAACAGTCGATTGGAGGATTTGCCCAGTCAACTAGTCCAATGTCGTCGACTCTCGCTATGGAGCTCGGATTTCAGACTGGGTGTTCGACACTATGCGGCTCAGGAAACAACCATGGTGCTCGACAGTCGACTGTTATTGGAGAGCAGTTGATTGGTCGATGTGTGCTCGGGAAGTCCAATGTGATGCTTGGGAAACCCGAGTGGTGGTCGGTAGTCGACTGCCCTATGCTCGAAAAGTCTGAAGGGTGGTCGAGCGACGCGAGAAATAGTAGCTCCGACCCACAATCGACTGTTGTGGTAGAGTAATCGACTAGAGGTTTGACAGCATCATATCAGAAGCAAAGCGCACTCAACCAGTGCCTCGACTGTGCGGACAACAGTCAACTGGGGTTGTGAGCAATCAACTGGTATGCATCCATTGAGTGATGATCTAGAGAAATAGTGGTGTCAGTCGCCATTGGATTTGAGCGGCAGTCGACTAAGAGTGATGAGCAGTCGATTGGTTAGCGAGAAAGTAGTTCGACGCGGAGCTTATAAAAGGAGCTTGACGAGGAGATTTCCGTAGCAGTTCTTTGGGGGATTTGAAGAGAAAGTGCAGGTGCAATTCCAGATCTTCAAAGCATTCCACAATAACTAAATCTACAAGCGATCAAAAACCCAGTGTTGTAAAGTTTTCTTTGTATTTTGTCTTTCGCTTTGTCTTGTATTTGGTTGTATTTTATTTTCTTATAGTTGTAAGATATTATAAGAGGTTTCTCTACCTCCGGTGTCATACCGAGATGGAAAAGTTCATAGTGAAGGTAGATCACTAAAGCGTCGTTGTAGAGTAGGAACCGTAGGTTCCGAACCGCATAAAAAACCTTGTCTTGTGCGTGTGATTCGTGTTTTTGTCTTATGTTTCTATTTGTATTTGTGTATTCCGTTTGCTAACCTTTGTAGTCAAGAACATGCAATCGAAGCATGACATCGAGCAAATCGCTATTCACCCCCTGCGCATCCAATTGGTCCCAATAATATAGATTCTAGGGACTTCAGAAACCAATAACACTTATAATAAATTTGATCGGATCTCTCTAGATTCATCAATGAATTTTGACTGAATCACCGAAACCCTTTAATAGATCCAAAAAAATTTTAAATTTTTTATTTAGACTTGAATTGGACTATTACGGGTTTCACTTCATAACAAATGTAGATCTCTAAATGAGATTCGATTTTAAAAAATTAAGTCTCGTTCTAATACTCAAGTAAAAAAACTATGACATCCGGAAACAGACAAGGTACGCACCAACATTGTCGTGGTATTGATTTTTCGAAATCAACATTAAGGTGGTGTTGATTCTTCGAAACTAGCACCACGGTGTGTAGGGGATCCTTTGTATGACTAGAGGGGATGAATAGTCTCTTTCGTCAATTTCTATACAAAGTCGTTAGCGAAAGCAAAAATAAAATACGAACTAAAATTGAAATCAACAAGCTAACACAATTGTTTAATGTGGTTCAGAGATGACACTCCTACTCTACGACAATTCTTAAAGTGGATTACTCCTTGCGAGCCTTCACTAATATCTCCTTTGGATAAACCCAAGGTGGAGAAATCTTTTCTTACAATGAACACTCTTCCTTTTATAAGATGATGAAGAATAAGCTTAGAATGAAGAGTTTGAGAGTTTAAGAACTTAGAAGAAGACTTGGGGAGCTTAGAGGATGAGAATTTCGTGTATAAGCATTAGCCTCAAGCTCCCAAGCCTCCCCTTATATAAACTTTCGAGCATCAGCCCATTTTAGCCCATTGAGGGTTTCGCCAGTCAACTGTCGCATACCAGTAGTCAACTGGTGTCACTGTTGACTGTATCCAACGACTTCTGACGATGCTTGATCACGATCGTCACCACTCAATGACCACCTAATCAGTTGATTGCTCATACCAGTAGTCAATTGTCGCACCACTAGTCGACTACCAGAGCTTTTGTGCTCTGGCCACTTCTGACCAGTCGACTACTCATACATGGCAGTCGACTGCCATTGACACACAGCAGCAGTCAACTACCAACCAGTCGACTAAGTCATAACCCCAATCGATTGCTCGAGTCAATCTGAGTTCTCGAGTACCAACACTTGAGACCAATCAACTGGTGCAAGAATCAGTTGATTGATACACTTCAAGTATGACTATTTCATACTTGAAACCAACCCTAAGCCTAGACTAAACTTTATAGCTCCTCCATCAACCTTGCGTTTCCAAGATCCCTCTGAGTCTATAACTCCTTCATTCTTGCGCTTGTCTTCAAGAGCTTCTTTTGGTTTTATTATGTTTTGAGTTCCTCCTTTGTCAAGGTTCGCTTGGACTTTACGTTGCCAAGACTATATGCTTGGACTTATGCTGTCAAGATCTCACCCTTGAACTTCCTTATCAAGATCCACTTGGACTTATATCGCTAAGACTATATACTTGTACTTATGTTGTCAAGTCCACATTCTTGGACTCTTCTTGCCAAGGTCTCACCCTTGGACTTTCCTTGTCAAGTTTTCACACTTGAACTTTCTTGAAATTTAATCATCCATGTTAGATCACAAACATTGTTTAACTATAAATGATTATCCAAACATCAAAATATATTAATATTTAAGACATTCTTACACCAATACAGTGGTGCTGATTGAATTACACCAGCACTATAATTGTGTTATTTTTAGAAACCAGCACCATGGTCATACTGGTTTAGAAACATTAGCACCATGGCAGTGTAGGTGTGTGTCGATTATTTACTTCCATATGTCATAACTTTTGACTCGGATATCAAAACGAGATGCAATTTTTTTAAAATCGAAACTCATTCAGAGATCTACATTTATTAATAGGTGAAATCTGTAATAGTTCAATTCAAGCCTAAAATAATTTAAAAAATTTTCGGATTTATCAAAGAGTTTCGGTCAAAATTCATTGATGGACTTAGAGAGCTCTGATCAGACTCATTCTAAGTGCTATAAGTTTTTGAAAATAGATCCGATCGAAGTTCTATAGTTCCATTAATGAAGGTTGATTGAAATCTCTCGATGGATCCTAAAATTATATATCATTATGAAACCCAAGTCAAAAGTTATAGCCTTCATAATCAATACATACCAACACTATTATGATGCTGATTTTTCTAAAATATCACCACCGTGATGTTGATTTTTAGAAATCAACATCACGACCGTCTTAATGTATGTCAATCATATGTATTCGAATATCATAATTTTTTACTAGGAATTAAAATGTGATTGATTACTGTATACATGCAACGGAGAGAAAAATAATTTAATTTAAAACGAAAGAAAAGAGAAATTATTTAAGAAATTAAAGATAAGTAAAAAAAATCTACTTTGATAGTGGATAATATAAGAATTAAATGAGTCTTTTGAAAATATAATATGTTTTTTGATAATTCGATTATGCGCCTACCATAACTTATATATTGTTTTAATATTCTGACGATTTTTTTTAAATATTCTGGGAAGGGATATAATTCCAATAGTATATTTTTAATGCTACATGAAAAAGTTAAGATGATTATTAAATGTTGAATTTAAGTGAAATCTAATTCATTTTAAAATAATTTGTCATTTCCGGAAAAAAAAATCTCTCAAGTCTATATAATATATATAGACAATAATAAGAATAATGATATAGAACGTCTTAACTAATACGTTTCTATGCTTATCATAATACAAAGATACAAGTGTAACTACCATACTGGATGGGCCTAAAAATAACTGCACATGATAAATTAAAATAATTCATTTGTAATATACTCTGCACAACTTGTGGGTATCACAAGCTAAATAAATAGAGTGATTTGAGACAATGGAGAAATTCTACTGGTTTCTTAAAATGTCAGCATTAACAGTGCTAGAATGGCCTGAATCATGATTCCAAGGGCTTCAAGACGGACTGAGCAAAATGACAAGGTTCTCATAACTTAAAAAGCAAATTCTTTTCATGTCTTGGTTTTCAAATTAAGTTGGATCTACTTAAGCCTAAGTACTATCAATCTCAAAACAAGAACAAACTAAGGCAAAACATACTTTTGATGTGGTTCGTTGCAAGTATAACAACCAGGCTCCATCATTATTGTATGGTGAATGAAATCCCTACTGTATGAGCACGAGCGATGAGACTAGTAGGTACAATATGCATGCCCAGCAACAGGTTTATCGACAAATTGATCACTATACCTTATCAGAATACAACATTGCTATGTACATATTTCACTCGCAGAATAGGTGTTGGAGAATGATACAAAAGTGACAGAATATGGAAAATGTACACTCAAGAAAGTTCAAATCCGGTATTTGAACTGATGGCATAAAGTAGCTTGTTCCTTAAAGTACTTGACCGTTTATATGTCGGAAGCTGCCACAATCACATTAATACTCCAATTATCATGTAGCTAGGAGTTATCATTAAATAAGAAGCAATCAAAGATAAGTCCTACCTTCAGTGTATTGTAGCAGGTGGAAGCAGAGGGAAGCCGTTCTACATCTTGTCCGCCTAGTGTAGCCCATAGAGGTGTATCACAGGCAACCTCCAGAAATAAATTCAAAACAAGCTAGAATAAAGTAATGAAGAAATTTTGGGGAAATGATATTAATTACTGACTGCAAAAATTGTCCAGTGGAACTATTATATTTAACTTCCATGGAGTAACCATCAATCACATCATTGGCATTGCTATATATATATAATCCTACACAATTCATCCGTGAACACCTCCATTATCCACCGTCCGATCCCCTAGGATTCAAAAATTGAACTATAAGGTACACCCGATCGGAAGGTAGATAATGGGAGTGCTCACGGATGAATTATATAGGATAACATTTCTCTTTTTATATATATATATATACACGTTTTTGTTCTGCCGTGCAACTGAAACATCCGCGACCGTCCGCGATGCGCCGAGCCACCGCCGTTGCCGCCATCGTCGCCGCGCCGTCCGGCCACCTCCGGCCGCCGGACCTGGCGCGATCGACGCCCAGGTCACCGGCGGTCCGGAGGGGCTCGGGCGGCGCCGGATTCCGACCGCGATTCGGCTGAAATCCGGCGAATTCACATGAACACTAACAGTAGATGAAGATGGAAACATCTTGGTTCTAGAAAAATCGACAGATGAACACATGAACTTTATGAACACAGAATCAACAACCACATCTAAGGCTCATACTTTCTGGGTAAGTATGGGCCTTAGATGTGGCTGTTGATTCTGTGTTCATAAAGTTCATGTGCCGATTTTTCTAGAACCAAGATGTTTCCATCTTCATCTACTATTAGTGTTTCGTTTATTTTTAGTTTACCTTTGCTTTTTTCTTGTATCTCTAACTGTTCTATTTCTTTAAGTGTCATGTTGTTTTTGTCGCTAGGTTTGTATACGTATCCTCCTAGGTCGTCAAATATACCTCTGATTTCTCTGTTAATTAGGTTTGTTTCTTTTCTTTTTCTTATCCCGTCTAAGTGTTTTTTGCCTAATATTCTAAGCATTTTTGGGTAATCTATTTCTCTGTTCATTAGGTTTGTTTCGAGTTCAGGTTCTTCCTCTCCATCTTCCGTATTTGTCAGGTATCCTGAAAACCTGATGCTTAATTCTCCGCGCCTGTTTTTGTACATTATAGACTGTGTTGGTTTTGTTATTGGGTTTTCTTCTTCTAGTTTTAGGTTCCATTCTAAACTAGTCAATTCTTCTGAGCTATACTCTCTTGATTTTAAGAAATTTGTTCCCTTAGAGTTGAGAGCTTCTATCATTCCATTTATCTGTATTTTAAAATTGTTATTCATATAATTCATTGTTTTTCCTAAAAACACTATGTCTAACTGTATATTTTTGCCTTGGAAGTTTCCATAACCCTTTCCTTGAACTATTATTTTGATGTGTTTAATAAAGTCTTTTATTGTCATGTTAAAATTTGGGCATATATATGTGATTCCGCTATTGTTGTTCATATCAACCTCTATTAGTCCAATAATAGATTTCTCTTTGTCATCTGAGAATCTGGAATCATACAAGACTAATAGTACTTTGGCTCCTATCTTCATCCGGGTTAGTCCTCTAATTCCAAAGACTATTAGTCCTAAATGTATGTAATTATGCTGTTTGTGCAGTAATTGTCTTCCTGCTTCTTCTGTCATAAGGGTAAGCCGCTCTTCTCCCCCGTCAGGCAGGTGTAAGGCTTCTACCCTATAGTGTCTATAGACAGAGTTTGTGAAGGACAGTAGGTTTCGTCCATATAGTCTTCTGGGATTAAGGATGTTTAATTGTTCATTAGAGAATGTTTCCATCGTTCGATCTATATCTATGATCTCTTTTATTCTATGTTGATTTGTTGTGTTGCTTTGTAGGTTATCTAGCCAAGCTAGACTTGAGGGAGGTTCTGATAAAGATCTTCGTCCTCCGATTGTTCTGGATGTCCCAGAGAATATGTTGGCTGCTGTCCTATTCATTTTTTCTCTTGGTAGGTTATGAATGAGTATGTAGAAGGTCTTCTTCTGATTATCCCTCCAGTGGAGAGTTTTCCTAGGTCTTTACTAAGAGTCTCAATAGACTGATTCCAATTTCTTATGTTACCTACTTCTACTGTATTCCTTTCAATGTTGAGGATTTTTGTTTCTAGTACCGTGATCCTATGGTGTAGTGAGGTTAATAGTGCTATTATTATATTATTTTGTTGTATTTGGATCTGGTCTGCTTTTCCTTGTACTTCTACTTTGTTATATCCGTCTTCACGAGTTTTTGTATAGGTCTGCGCGTACTCCAAAGCTTCTTCGTAATAGGTATTTTCGAAGTTCAGTCTGTTCATTTAAGGAGGAGATCTCCTAATTGTTCTTGTAATTCTTTGAACTGACACTCTATGGTTTTTAGGAATTTTTCTACCTTAGCTAAAAGGTCCTTATTTTCAATCTCGAAATTCCTAGGCTGGTTTTGATTCAAAACCCTAGTGAGATTCAGAAGATCACTTCTTTTGGGTAAGTTTATAAAGTTGACTTGACTAATTCTTCTGTTTAGACTTTCTTGACAGATTTTTAGGTATTCGATGTTTTGACTTATTCCACTAAGCTGACTCTGTTGTTTGTTAAGAGTAGTTATTATTAGTTCTGAAGCGTGATGTAAGTCTTGGAGATTTGTTTTTGCTGACAAACTTCCTCCGATGATAAGATCGGTTATGGTATTTAGTTGAAAGTGTTCTGAATGTATTTAATGTGAAGCTTGTCTAGATCTGTGATAACAGTGATGTGTTCCTAAGTCTAATGTTTGTATTTTTCTACCAGATGTTGTGGCTAGATCTAGATATTCTAGCTTGTTGTTCATTCATCCCTAGGCTCGAAGGCTCTGATACCAAATTGATTCAGTAGGATTTTTTTTTTTTTTTATCTAGGAATATCTAGGTTTTCTCGTGAGCCTCACCTCCCTAAATCCTTCTACCCAGCCCCGATATCTAGACCCTCCTTGGTCCTATCAGCACAGGTCTTACAAGTAGATTAGCGGAGTTATCTCTTAGAAAGAGAATAAGGACTTTGAAGAACAACCTTAATATTCAGGAAAATATTATGATGCATTCAAAGGAAATTGTACTAAGAAAATTACAAAGCACACAGGAAAACAGATACAGGACTCTTGAAATAAAACACAGAGTAACTTACAATATGACGCTAGAAGAGGAAACAGACTCTGGTACTGGAAATTGGAACACTCAAACACTCATAAACTAAGGTGATAGTTCTTCGAGGGGGATGCCTCTGGATGTAGAGTGGCTTCTTCTTTTATAGCCACATTTACTTCGGAGCGAAGTAATCTGTTTAGTGCTTGTGAGGCTGTAAAGCTGACATACTTGTTTTCTTTTGACAGATGCTTTTGAGGTGTCTCTGTACGATGATTCTTTTCTGAGCTGTAAAGTCTGCAAGTTGCGTGGTGAGGTTAACTTTCCATCATGTTGTCTAGATTCCTTTCTTGTGTCGAGGTAGTGGAGCTTGGACCATCTGGTGCTGGTGGGGTTCTTGTCCTCCTTTGTTGTTCTGCCATATTTTCTCTGTATTCTTTGGCTGTAATTTGGGTGGATTTTTTTAGTATCCACTTTAGTTGTCTTTGTCTGTAGTGTTCTACTAATTCTGGATTTTGCATATTATATTTGAATGGGAAGAATTGGATTCCTATGTGTGATGGCCAATATATCTTCTCTGTGAATGTCTCTGCTACCAGTACAAATTCGTAGCTATCTCTGGCGTCGTCCCAGAGCCAATTTGTTCCTTGGAGCGAAGCTCTCCAGTGTTTTGCTTGTTCGGGAAGAGTGCGATTTGCTCCCCGATGTTATACGGATCGCTTGGGAATACGTCTTCTAAAGCGTCTGGTTTGTAAATGATTTCTCGGGACCTGAGTTTTATGACGTGCCTGGCTGGCTCTATTTTATGGTTTATCCATTCTGGTGGCGAACTTTCTATTGAGCATGTGACATAGCTCTCGAAGGTTTCTATTTCTAAGAGCATTTTGATAGCATTTCCGAGTTCGTATGGAAAAACATCTGTGATGTTGTGGGCTTTAACCCATAGTTCGTTGAGAACTCCGTGATCAAGCAGGATGAATGGAGTTATTTCTACTCCTCTAAATTTTTGTATATGATAGACACTTAGGTCTATACTTGCCTTTCTTATGGCATATTGTAATTGACATTGACAACCATGTTTTCCTGTGATGCAATCTTTGAATTTGTTTTGGCATCTTATCTTGAAGTTGTATTCGGCCTCATAGAGTACCTGATACCTGGTTGGGGGTCCATTTGTACCCATTGTAGTGCTTCTTGTAGTATGTGGAAAGTCCTCCATTCCGCCTGTTCTGCTGTCTGCCTCATGTATACGCCTAGGTCTGTTGGTAGACTGTTGAATCGACTCATATCTATCTGGCTGGTTCCGGGTTTTCTGGTGCTGGCAATAGGTTTTACCGATTTACTTTTGTCTGCAACGGTTTCTACATAAGTTGTCTGTGGGCTTGTCTTTATGAGATGTTTGTTTTTTATTGAAGAGCTTAAGAAGTAGTTTGGTCCTACTTCCTTAGGATTATACAGGCTACCTCCAGTGAGTCAAAACCTCCCAGTTCTTCTCCTTTTGCTTCATCTAGGAGAAGATTTTTAGCTTCTTCCCAGGTATATAATCCTGCATGGGGACCTGTAATAGGTGTATCTTCCTGTTTGTCTTGCTGAGCTGTGTATGTCTTTAAGATGTAATAAGTAATAGATGAGTGCATTTATTATTTATGCATTTGCTCCATGTGTGGTCTATGTTCTGTCCTGAATTGTTCCTCCATACGGGAGTATATTCTTAGCTCTTGTGGTCCGATTCTTGTGGTCTTGTATTGCCCCCCTGTTCTGGTGGGTGTAATAATTGTTTTGAGGTTTTGTCTCTCCATCTGTAAGAGCATCATGTTAATAACCTGGATAAAGTGTCTGTGAGGGAATTGTTGGTTCCCTTAATATGTTCTCATTATATTTTCATGCCTTTGTTAAGAATTGTGTCTGCAAATTTCATCCATCTTTTTGCAGAAAGAGTTCTTTTCTTTGTTTTGCTTTGTTCGTGGTATTTGACTATGGCCTCACAGTCTGTTCGTATTGTGACTTCTTTTTTGTCACATATGAACAAATAAAAAGCTTCAAGACAATATATGACTGCTAGGATTTCATAATCTAGGGATGTTAGGTGTCCTTTCTCATGAAATTTTCCTGATGCATATCTGCATAGACTTTCTTGGGCCTTTGTTTCATATTTATTGGATTTCCTGAGCAGGACTCCTCCCCATCCGGTTTCACAGCCATCTGTCTCTAGGACTAGGTAATCTGTGTCTAATGGTAAGGAGAGTGTGGGTAATTTTTTAACCTTGTCCTTTATAAGTTTAACTAACTCAATATCTTGTTGGTTAAAATGTCTTTGGCCTTTAGGGTTTGTCTTGTTGTATAGTGGTCCACTGATTTTTCCAATGTCTTTGATATACTGTCTTGCGTAGTTGAGTAGTCCTAAAAAGGCTCTAAGGTCCTTGGTGTTTTCTATTTTGTCTGGAAAATTTAGTATTTTCATAGAGATGTAGGGTTGTAGTGATATTGTACCTTTTCCTATCTCGGCTCCTAAAAATTCTCTGTGTCTGGTGGCTAATTGTAGTTTTTTTTTAGATATAATTAGGTCGTCGGTTTCTATAAGAGTAAAAACCAGCACATCGTCTATGTAGACACATGTAAAGTCTTTTGCATCTTTAAATATGTCATCCATTTTTTGTTGGAATATTTGGGGTGCTACTTTTATGTCAAAAGGCATTACCAGCCATTCAAAATGTCCTTCTGGGCAAGTGAATGTTGTCCATTCTATTGATTCTGGGTGCATTTTTACCTGTCAAAATCCTGATTTCATGTCAAATTTTGAATACCATTCTGAGTTCTGTATTTTAATGATTAGGGCTTCTTTGTCAGGTATTTTGTATCCATCATCATGGCAATTATCATTTAATCTTTTATAATTAAAGACCATTCTAGATTGTCCTCTTTTTTGTTCTGAACTTTTGTTTACTATGAAGGCTGGACTCCTGTGTCTAGAGGTAGATCTCCTTATGATTTTCATTTTAAGCATTTGTTTTATATGGAGTTTGCATTCTTCTGTTTCCCAATTTGTATATTTGAGTTCTTATGCCTTAATGGTTGTCTGGGTTAATTATACTTAACTTGCATTGTGTCTTGTTTCTGTCCCAGTATTTTGTAGGGTCATCTCCTATGATTTCGATTTTTTCCAATTTAGATACTATTGTATCTAGGTCATCTGAGGTGTTAATTTGTTTTAATATGTATGTTGTATTAATCAACTGGGGTTCTTCTATGTCTGAGTCTAGTTCTAGTTCGCTGTCTATTCCTGATTCACTATCTGTGTCCTGGTTATCTTGATAGGTGATTGTTTGTTGGTCCTTACAACTACATTCTTGTTTATCTCCTGTAGGGCATTTACATTTTCTTTCTGGGGCTCTGAATGAAGAAGGATATTCTGACAAGATGGGAGAGATTATGGGATTAGAAAGGAAAAACACATAATCTGGTGATAGAAAGAGAGCTCTATCTTTTGCCAGGAGGAATTGGAGTCCTAGAATAAGCTGGAGGTCTGGATGGTTTAAAGGTCTTACCCAGATGTGTGGTATAGATATAGCATTGCTATATTGACCACAGTTGTTGTAGATCTTAATGTGTGCATTTTTTATAAAAGTGTGACAGGCTAAGTGTTGCCCCTCAAATTGAGTACTGACCATAGGTTTTGATGTATATTTTATTACTTCTTTGGGGAGCACATTTTGTATTGCCTTAAGGTCTAGGGTCGAACTTGTTGCTCCTGTATCTAGCAAGGTTTGGATTTTTATTTCGTGTCCTTGTATGTTTAAAATACACTGTACTCTTAGGTCGACAGATTTTCCAGTGTTGCACATGCTTGGTGTTTTTACAAAAACCATATTAGTTTCTGCTGGTTGGGTTATTACATTTGCTTGTTCCTCTTCAAATCCTTCAAAAACTCATTGTTGTAGGCTTTGTCTGAGTAGTTCTATTTCATTTTCCAAGATATTGATTCTAGTTTATAACACTGATATCCTAGTTTCTAATAGGGTAGTCTTCATCGTACTTTGTCTTGTGGATGGTTCTGGTATGCTTATGTGGTGTTGTTCGAATAGGCAGTAATTACACAACTGCTGTCTACAAACTCTACAAGTTCCCCTTTTGTCTAGTGACGGAAAGTATCCACAAACGGAGCATGGTATATAGTCTGCTCCTGATCTCAGGTCCCATATGTGAGTACATGACCGGACCGGTTTTTAACATATAGTTATTTTCAAAATTGTGCAATTGGTCCCATTCTGTCTCGTCTATTTCATGGTTATAATTTTGCCTAGTTTGGTCTGCTTCTAAGAATGAATTTACCAAAGAGTAGTCCGTTGTCTGCGGGATTTCTTCTAAGTCTGCTACTGTTACTACCGAGTATATTGATGATGTATCTGAGACATCTGTCTGTACTTCAACTAGGTCTTCATTGGTACATGCTACTAGAGTTGCTTCTCTAGTAAATAAGTTTTTTCTATTGGGACATGCTGATGATAAATGTCCTTGTTGGTTACAGGCATAGCATGTTATTAGATTGGAGTATGTTTTTTTCGGATAGAATTTCCTAACATGTTTTTCTTTATTCAAATATGGTTTTCTTGCTTTACTTCTCCGGTAGTATGTTTGCTTTGGTTTTCTTTTTGGTTTTGGGTTTATCCTTTCCCTTTGTGGGTTGTTTCCATATTGCTGTGGGGTGTAGATTTGTTTACAGAAACCGTATTGTTGGTTTTTAAGTTGCTTTTGTATTTGGATATAGGTGCACTTTTCTTTAAGTTTATTTATTATGTGTTATATCCTGACGCCTACGTTGTTGTATTCTTCTGGTACATGCATTTCTGTCCATGACTTATGTATTTCTTTCCCTAATTCTCCTGGTAGTTTGCTAAAGAGTCGTTCTCCTACATCTGTATTATAATAGTTTCCTGAAATATATGCTAGATGTAAAAAATCATTGCAGAATTTCTTTATCATGGACCAAACAAAAAGTTGGATTTGTTCTAGGTCTCTCATTGCCTCTTTTTGCCTAATATCTAAACCTGTATTAGCGTCTCTTGCCGTAAGGATTCTGTGAATTGCGTAACAGAAATTTAGTATGTTGTTTCCTCTACTTGCTAACTTTACTATTTCTTCTGGGAATTTCTTTTTGTATGCCTCCCAAGATGATCGGGTTGTTTCTCCTAGATAATTTTCTCCTATTCTAAGCATGGCTTCTCCGGTTTCTACGTCAAGCTCATGTTTTGCTAAGTAATCTCTTTGTACTGATACCATCCATTGTTCTAAGTAGGTATCATATAGTTGGGTCGATTCAAGAATGTTTAATAAGATCGATCCTGTTCCAAAGAAGGTTTGTTCTGTTGGTCTCCTTCTTCCTAACGTTCTTAGGAGTGGGTTGTTATTGGCATAAGGAGGAGCTGCTCTCCTTGGGGGGTGTCCTTGTCCGTAATCTAATGTTCCCATGGTACTTTCTGGGTAAGTATGGGCCTTAGAAGTGGCTGTTGATTCTGTGTTCATAAAGTTCATGTGTTCATGTGCCGATTTTTCTAGAACCAAGATGTTTCCATCTTCATCTATTGTTAGTGTTTCGTTTATTTTTAGTTTACCTTTGCTTTTTTCTTGTATCTCTAACTGTTCTATTTCTTTAAGTGTCATGTTGTTTTTGTCGCTAGGTTTGTATACGTATCCTCCTAGGTCGTCAAATATACCTCTGATTTCTCTGTTCATTAGGTTTGTTTCTTTTCTTTTTCTTATCCCGTCTAAGTGTTTTTTGCCTAATATTCTAAGCATTTTTGGGTAATCTATTTCTCTGTTCATTAGGTTTGTTTCGAGTTCAGGTTCTTCCTCTCCATCTTCCGTATTTGTCAGGTATCCTGAAAACCTGATGCTTAATTCTCCGCGCCTGTTTTTGTACATTATAGACTGTGTTGGTTTTGTTATTGGGTTTTCTTCTTCTATTTTTAGGTTTCATTCTAAACTAGCCAATTCTTCTGAGCTATACTCTCTTGGTTTTAAGAAATTTGTTCCCTTAGAGCTGAGAGCTTCTATCATTCCATTTATCTGTATTTTAAAATTGTTATTCATATAGTTCATTGTTTTTCCTAAAAACACTATGTCTAACTGTATATTTTTGTCTTGGAAGTTTCCATAACCCTTTCCTTGAGCTATTATTTTGATGTGTTTAACAAAGTCTTTTATTGTCATGTTAAAATTTGGGCATATATATGTGATTCCGCTATTGTTGTTCATATCAACCTCTATTAGTCCAATAATAGATTTCTCTTTGTCATCTGAGAATCTGGAATCATACAAGACTAATAGTACTTTGGCTCCTATCTTCATCCGGGTTAGTCCTCTAATTCCAAAGACTATTAGTCCTAAATGTATGTAATTATGTTGTTTGTGCAGTAATTGTCTTCCTGCTTCTTCTATCATAAGGGTAAGCCGCTCTTCTCCCCCGTCAGGCAGGTGTAAGGCTTCTACCCTATGGTGTCTATGAGTAGTTTGTGAAGGTGAGGTTTCGTCCATATAGTCTTCTGGGATTAAGGATGTTTAATTGTTCATTAGAGAATATTTCCATCGTTCGATCTATATCCATGATCTCTTCTATTCTATGTTGATTTGTTGTGTTGCTTTGTAGGTTATCTAGCCAAGCTAGACTTGAGGGAGGTTCTGATAAAGATCTTCGTCCTCCGATTGTTCTGGATGTCCCAGAGAATATGTTGGCTGCTGTCCTATTCATTTTTTCTCTTGGTAGGTTATGAATATGTAGAAGGTCTTCTTCTGATTATCCCTCCAGTGGAGAGTTTTCCTAGGTCTTTACTAAGAGTCTCAATAGACTGATTCCAATTTCTTATGTTACCTACTTCTACTGTATTCCTTTCAATGTTGAGGATTTTTGTTTCTAGTACCGTGATCCTATGGTGTAGTGAGGTTAATAGTCCTATTATTGTATTATTTTATTGTATTTGGATCTGGTCTGCTTTTCCTTGTACTTCTACTTTGTTATATCCGTCTTCACGCCAGATAGTCTCCATCAGACTCAAAGCTTCTTCGTAATAGGTATTTTCGAAGTTCAGTCTGTTCATTTAAGGAGGAGATCTCCTAATTGTTCTTGTAATTCTTTGAACTGACACTCTATGGTTTTTAGGAATTTTTCTACCTTAGCTAAAAGGTCCTTATTTTCAATCTCGAAATTCCTAGGCTGGCTTTGATTCAAAACCCTAGTGAGATTCAGAAGATCACTTCTTTTGGGTAAGTTTATAAAGTTGACTTGACTAATTCTTCTGTTTAGACTTTCTTGACAGATTTTTAGGTATTCGATGTTTTGACTTAT
Organism: Wurfbainia villosa; assembly: GCA_025175895.1. Taxonomy (NCBI): domain Eukaryota; kingdom Viridiplantae; phylum Streptophyta; class Magnoliopsida; order Zingiberales; family Zingiberaceae; genus Wurfbainia; species Wurfbainia villosa. The sequence goes on along the minus strand of CM045992.1, from coordinate 719,857 downwards.
TCCACTAAGCTGACTCTGTTGTTTGTTAAGAGTAGTTATTATTAGTTCTGAAGCGTGATGTAAGTCTTGGAGATTTGTTTTTGCTGACAAACTTCCTCCGATGATAAGATCGGTTATGGCATTTAGTTGAAAGTGTTCTGAATGTATTTGATGTGAAGCTTGTCTAGATCTGTGATAACAGTGATGTGTTCCTAAGTCTAATGTTTGTATTTTTCTACCAGATGTTGTGGCTAGATCTAGGCCACTATCGGCCGCGAAATCGCCGGATTCCGGCCGATTCGCGGTCGGAATCCGGCGCCGCCCGAGCCCCTCCGGACCGTCGGCGACCTGGGCATCGATCGTGCCAGGTCCGGCGGCCGGACGGCGCGGCGACGATGGCGACAACGACGGTGGCTCGGCGCGTCGCGGACGGTCGCGGAAGTTTCAGTCGCGCGGCAGAAGATTTCTGTATATATATATATATATATATATATATATATATATATATATATATATATATATATATATAATTGATGTGTGCTTGCCCGACACTAATGCATGCATTTAGGGCAAAGGCGTCAAAGATATATATATATATATATATATATATATATAGTACCGCTCCTCGTCGTCGATGTTCTAGGATCAAATCGGCGCTATAGCCCATCGCCTGAACCCATTGGGCACCTGCATTGTTTGATCACGACTGTGATCGGTTGCGATGTCGCGACCGGATCGGGGCCAAAATCCGATCCGATCAAACCAGATTCTGACCGTAATCGAGTCGGATTCTGATCGATCATCGATGATGCCAAGCAGCGAGCCAACGGAGACGCAACATTGTGCATTCCCAGCTACTGTGCATTCTCGTAGTCGCGCACGAGTTGCACACGATAAGACGTGCAACATATCAATTCTAATATATATACAGTGCTCCGCCTCGCTCACTCGTCGCTCGACATCGCTGGCAATCGACTAGAGTTCGACTGCGATCCGGTCGAAATTCGGCCTAATCGTGACCGAATTCCGACCCAATCGCAGTCGAATTCCAGCCGTGATCGGATGGCGTAGGCGCCCGCTGGATTCAGGCAATGGAATATAGCGCGGATTCGATCCCAAGACATCTACAACGAGGAGCGGTACTATACATTCCTAGTCACGCACACGGCGCAGTATAAGTCGCGCAACATAACATACACACGTTCATATGCTTAAGATTATTGCTGAAAGGATCAAGCACAAACTTTTCCCATTTTATTGGCTTCCTTAACCACAAATTCAAGCTACAACTGCTAGTTTATCATGTCAGCCAAAGAAGAGACCCGAGACAGTAAAGGCTCAAATCATCATCATCATCGTCAATCATCAATCTACAGCTGTTCTAACTATTTGGCATCAACTACATGAACTTTCCTGCTCCATCGAATTTTATCAGTAATAGAGCTCAAGGTTCCCTTCCATTCTCTCTAACCTTCTCTTACACCTTTTAACCACATGAGCTTCCGCAATATCTCTGACTTTCTCCCTATTGGCACTGGAAGATTGGGCCACTTCATCATTCTTTCCCCATGCCAGCGATTTCTCCTAGCACTTGACTTGTTCATTCTGGAGTTGTCAGCATGGGGCCTACAGGGTCCTGAATTTATTTGAGCAATCAATTCTTCTCATCTCAGTGTCTCCCTAATTATTCTCATCTCAATGCTTCTAGCGCCTCATTCTTCAGCGCACAGTTCATCTCCTGGTGTTTCCAGTGCATCTGATTCAGATTATCTGGTGTTTCCCATTTTCCATAAAAAGAAAGAAAAGAGAATATGGTGTTTCCAGTAGTTCTCCAGGCACCAGCAACTGCTCGACCCAACTTTCTTTCAGATACAGTGTTTGCTGGCAATTCCAGATATTTCTACTTGATTCCCAGCAGTTGTCCAGCATTTTATTTTTATTCCTTCAGGGTTCTTCTTGTCTCCTAGTTTCTTAAGCAGATTTCTTCATCATATTTCTGATTAAAATTCCCATCAGGATTCTATGTCAAAAGACATCTTCTATCAGTCCACTAGTGTTTATTGTCAATTTGTGGAGATTATCACTCTCACCAGTGTGGGTTCATCTAGGGTAATTCTTCATGATGGTATTCTCAATATCAAGCCCTTCACTGCTAGATCTTTAGGTATCAATTGAGGTGCATCAATATTTTCTCAAATTAAAATTCTTGGTTTCATATAGGTAATTCAACTGCTTGCACAAAGTGATTACTAGATGAACACAAATTCCAAATTTCATAAGCATATGTATGGTATTCTCCCTGGGCAAACCAACAACCCAACCTATTCATGTCACTCTAGCAGATAGGTCACTTTGAAGTATAAGGGTGTTGGTCGGATCTCCTAAATCACTTTACTGCTCAATGATCTTTACTGCCGATTCTATTTCCATTCAGGATTCAGGAACTGAAGGTGATTGGTATAGAACATGTCCCACTGATTTTATCAGTTAACTAAGGTTGTCATTCATTTGCACTCATGTTCCTCTGAGCAACACTAATACTTGAGAAAAAAAAATAGTGCTGCTCAGAGGAAAAATAAATGGTTGAGATAGCCTGTACGCTATAACTTCATATGGGAATTCCTCTTAAACTTTAGGACAATTTGGTATTCACTGCATGCTACCTTATGAATCACATAATTTCGTCAATTCTTCAGGCCAAAATTCCTTCCAATTCTTTTCCTTTGTGATATTCTTTACTTGTTTCCACCTTATGTCTTTAGGTGTCCTTGTTTTGATTCTCTTGTCTCCAGATAAAATTCCCCCTCAAAATTGTCAAGTCTGTCTTTCTTGGTTGCACTCACATGTAGAAGAGGTACAATGTCATTCTCCAGAGGTTCCGCATGCCTTTATTTATACAATTGGGTTTACTCCCTTATTCTCTACCACACCATCTACTCTTGAGTCTGTTGTAGAAGATCTTCCTGTTCCCACTCGAATTTCTGCACCACCGTCTTCCTCTGTAATTATTTAAACACCAACTCCAACAACATTAAGGGATGTAGTCTTAGGTCTAGGGATGAGCTTGTTACTGCTACTCCTAGAAACTGCTATTTTCCTGGCAACATCACTAGTTCTGAATCTAGCTTCTTTTGATTTTGAACTCAACATTGCTTTTTTAAGGTACCCCACAAGTGCACTACTCCACATCCTCTTAATAGATATCTCTCATATCCTTATCCCTCACTTGTCTATTTTTCTTCATTTCTTCTTTAGCTTCATATTCTATTTCTACGATAGTTTTTAGACACTCTATTTGATCCAAGACAACAATAGGCTATGATTGATGAGACGACATCTTTTCAATCTAATGGTATTTGAGCGCCAGTTCCTCTTTGGCAAATCCACAGTTGGTTGTAAGTGGGTATTCAATTTCAAACCTCCAAGTACATAGTCTACAATGACTAAGATTACTTCAATTTGCCTTTTTCTTACATTGACAACTATATCCTAGTGGTCATTACAATAACTAGACACTAAAAATGTATTCCTTCACACTGATCTATATGAGGATTATATATCTAACAAATATCACAGTTTGTTACCCGGGAGAGATTGCTTTGGTGTGCAATCTGAAGAAATGTCTCTATGGGCTGAAACAATATCTAGGGCATAGTAAACTCAACTTTGTTCTTTAGTATATCCAACAAACATCTCAGTTTGTTACTCAGAAGAGATTGCTTTGGCATGTAATCTGAAGAAATATCCCTATGGCTGAAACAATAGCTTAGGGCATAATAAACTCGGCTTTGTTCTTCGGTTTGGGATGTTTAAAAGTATATAAAAAATCTCAATATTTTATTATACCTATCAAGCTAGGGCACGCCCTTTTTATTATCAATTTGGATGATATCATTGTTAGAATATTATATATATGGTTAGGGATAATTATTTCTTAGGATAAAGTTTGAATTGTTCCTAGGATAAGGTTTGATTTATTCCTTTGACTATGCCCTAATTTTCGTATATAAATAGAGTTTCCTCTATCTAATAAAGTAACTCTTTTTTATGAAATAACATGGTATCAGAGCATTAGATTTTTGGTTTCCGCCTTTCGCGTTTTTTTTCCCGCCGCTGCTCGCGTTCCTTTCCCAAACGCGACGTTCCAAGCCGCGGACGCCAGCACTGCTCCTGTTGCACAGAAGAAACCTCACAGACGCAGCTTCCTCGCCGCCGATCCACTTCTTTCTTCCCACCTTGTCTCCAGCGCAATTTCTCCCGCGACATCTTCCTCGCGCGAACGCCCCCCTTCGGCGACGATCTGCGCGTCTGTATCGATCTGCGCAATTTCTCCCACGACTATCTGCGCGTCAGCGCATCTCCACCTCCCTCCGGAGGTTGGACGGCGAGTAGGTCGCCTCCTTGGACTTGAAGACCTTCTTCACCGTCGACAGCTAGCTCGTCTTCTTCCCCATCAATCGATCTCCGGAAAATCCCCCTCCCTCGCAGCTCGCGATCAGCTTCTCCGCCTCGAACACGACGCCCTCTAAACTCCGCCAGCACCCCCTTTCCCTGCCTCCGCATCGCCCTGCAGCATCGGCCCACCGCCGCCTTCTTGCTCAGCTGCACCGGAGAGGGCTTGCACTTCAGGAGAGCCCTGCGGACGTTTTTCGGCCAGCAATTTGTAGATTTTCCGTGCAGCTATTCCTTCCGTCGGCGAGCCATCTTCTTTGTTCTGTTGGAGTTTCCCACGGTTCTGGACAGCCACAGCAGCCCCTTCTCTTCACTTGTACAACATCTTCTCCGTCTTATCAGGACCTGCTTCATTCGTCATGGCTAGCTCTGGCACTTCAAAGTCGGATTTCCCAATTTTTACCAACCACGTCATAGCACCGCTGTCATCTGAGCTCTTGGATGGTGAGAACTACTCCTCTTGGGCCTCTCACATTAAGCTTTGACTTGTTGGACAGGGTTATGAGACACATCTAACCCAAATTGAGGAAAATATTCAAGTCACCGATCGTCCTTTATGGAAAAAGGTTGATGCTCAATTGTGTTGCATTATCCGAGCCACCATCCATCCATCTCTTAGGGATGTCTTCCGCACTCACATGACTTGCAAAGATATTTGGACACAGGCTCAACAACTGTTTACTAACACTTCTCGGCGACTCTATCAAGTTTGTGAAGACCTCATGAATATCCTTAGTACCCATCAGATCAAGGATTCTATGTCATCCTATCTAGGATCAGTCTCTAGCCTTCTGTGCGAGTTCAATGACCTGCTCCCACCTGCGGTCACTCCTATTGCAGAGCTTGAAAATCGAAAGAAATTGTTTATGTCTTTGGCCTTATATGGTCTGCCCATAGATTACTCTCATACTCGTGATCAGATCCTGATCAGCCCCATAGAGGCCACCATGGACTCTACCTGGGCGACTCTCCTCCGTATCCCTCCAAAAGTCGTGACGTTGCCATCCTCCGTTCCTGTTGACTCTTCAGCTTTGGTCTCTCGAAACAACAGACTTCCACCTCGTAAGAATGGAAAAGGACGTCCTTGGTGTGATAATTGTCACCGACCAGGACACACGATTGATAAATGTTGGAGTCTCCATGGTTGACCTCCTCGTGCTGCTCAGATCGCCCAGAGTTCTATCACTTCTTCAGCTTCCACTTCACAGTCGACATCAGATCCAACTCCACCACCTTCCTATGATGACTTTATGAAATGGTATGAGGATCGATGGGATTCTAATTCCACTGCTACTGTTACACAAGCTGGTAATTCCTTTACTGGCATATCTCGCTCTTTGGGTCCCTGGGTACTTGACTCTGGGGCCACCAATCATATCACGGGTAATAGATCTCTGTTTTCTTCACTATCTACTTCCGGTTATTTAACCTGTGTTATCATGGCAAATGGTGCTCAAACTTAATCCCAAGGTGTTGGTATTATTCATCCTTCTCCATCTCTTTCCATTCATAATGTTCTTTATGTTCCTAGAGCTCCCTTTAATTTGTTATCAATAAATCAACTTACTCAGTCTCTTGACTGTGTCATCTCGTTTATTAAATCTTCTGTTTCATTATGGGACCGGAGTACGGGGAGGATGATTGACTTCGGATGTGAGTCTCATGGCCTATATCGACTTCAACAAAACTCTCTTGTTAGTGCGGCAGCAACATCTCCACTTGTTATTCATGCTCAGTTGGGACATCCTGGTCTTGATAAGTTAAAACAGTTACATCCTAATCATCTCTAAGTCATCTTGTGAGTCGTGTCAGTTAGGCAAGCATGTTCGTAGTTCGTTTTCTCCTCGCATTATAAGTCGGGCTACGTCCCCCTTTGCTTTGGTTCATTTCGATGTCTGGGGTCCGAGTCGTGTTGCCTCTTCATTAGGGTCAAGATATTTTGTTACTTTTATAAACGATTTTTTCCGTTGTACTTAGTTATATCTGATGAAGGATCGTTCGGAATTTTTTCTATTTTCCAATCTTTTTTTAATGAAGTAAAAACACAATTTGGTATCCCTCTTCGATCATTGCAGAGTGATAATGCACGTGAGTATCTATCTACTCCGTTTCAAACCTTCTTGGCATCTCATGGCGTATATCATCGAACGTCTTGTCCTCATACCCCCAACAAAATGGAGTTGCAGAACGCAAGAATCGTCATCTTCTCGAGACCACCCAGACTCTTCTCCTTCACTCTCACGTTCCTCTTCGCTGGGGGTGACGCCAGACATCGTGATATTATCTCATTAATCGCATGCCTTCCTCCACTTTACAGGTCAAATACCACATCACGTACTTTATCCGGCAGTCCCTTCATCCTTACCACCTAGGGTCTTGGTTCTACATGTTTTGCTTCATGCTCGATCCCGACATTGATAAACTCTCCTCGGCCGCATAAATGTGTTTTCCTTGGGTACCCACTACGCCTCGTAAAGGGTATAAGTGTTATTCCCTACACTCCACTCCAGATTTCATCTCCTTGATGTCCACGCTTCGATTCATTTCTTTGGGTCTTCAGAGTCGTCGTCCGAGGTTCATCCTTCTATGCTTGTACCAATCTTTGATCCTCCGGAGGATTCTCTATCACCCCCAACCTCGATTCCTCCTCCTTTGCAGGTTTATCAACGTCGTCTTCGTCCTGTTTTACTACCGCCCAACACTGACTCTGCCATGGGATCATCTCCGGAGTCAGATTCACTGCTCCTTCCTCTAGTCCAGTCTTCTGATTCTAATATTCCCATTGCACTTTGGTACGCTCCACTCGTAATCCTTCTCCTCATTATGTTTCTTTGAGTTACCATCATCTTTCTCCTTCCTATTATTCTTGTATTTCCTCCTTTGTCGCTCTGCTTTCTCCAAGACAGGAGATGCATTTGCCCATCCAGGATGGAAACAGGCTATGTTGGACGAAATGAGTGTCTTACGGAGCTGTGGGACTTGGGACCTTGTTCCTCTACCACCAGGAAAGTCAGTTGTTGGTTGTTGATGGCTATATACGGTGAAGATTGGTCCAGAAGGAATGGTTGATTGGCTTAAGGCTCGTCTCGTTGCTAAAGGCTATACTCAGGTCTTTGGATTGGATTATGGGGACACGTTTTCTCCTATTGCCAAGATGTCCTCTATACGCTTATTCATGTCCATTGCTGCGATTTAACACTGGCCCCTATATCAATTGGACATCAAGAATGCGTTCTTACATGGTGACCTACTCGAAGAAGTCTATATAGAGCAATCTCCGTGTTTTGTTGCTCAGGGGGAGTCTTCTGGTCTTGTGTGTCGCTTACAAAAATCTTTATATGGTCTCAAGCAATACCTGAGCATGGTTCTAGTAGATTGATTGTAATTCAGATTCATTGATGACTCGGAGCGAGACTGACCATTCTGTCTTTTATCGTCACTCATCTACTGGTTGCATCTGCCTAGTGGTTTATGTTGATGATATTGTCATCACATGTAGTGATCATATCGGAATCTCACAAGTGAAATAGCATCTTTTCAAACATTTCCAGACAAAGGATCTCGGCAAACTTAAATATTTCTTGGGGATAGAAGTAGTACAGTCCAGAAATGGGATTATTATATCCCAAAGGAAGTATGCAATGAATATTCTAGAAGAAACAAAAATGTTAAACTCAAAGACAGTTGACAACCCTATGGATCCTAATGTCAAGCTCTTGCTAAATCAGGAGCCTCTACGCGGATCCCGAACGATGGCGACAAGTAGGAGACTAAGTTACTTTTGTTACTCGTCCGGATATCTTATTTGCGCAGAAGTGTAGTAAGTCGCTTTTTCAACTCTCCATGTAAAGAACATCGGATCGCATGATTCGATTGATTGCTCGATATATCGAGCGCTCAGAAAAGAGTCTTCAGTATGAAGACAAAGGACATACTGAGTCGTAGGATATTCGACGTTAGATCGCGCAGATCTCCGGTGATAGAGATCCACTGCTTTTGTATATTTGTCGGAGGTAACCTTGTTTCGAAAAGCAAAAAGCGTAATATCAGGCAAAATCCAGGTGCAGAATATCGAGCTATGGCCATAGCCAGTCAAGAGCTTATATGGCTCAAACAGTTGCTTCAGGAGCTAAGGTTTAGAGATGTTACACAAATGTCACTTATATGTGATAATCAAGCTGTCATGCATATCGCCTCAAATCCAGTTTTTCATTAGAGGACAAAGCATATTGAAGTCGACTGTCACTTAGTCAGAGAGAAAGTCATATCTGGAGAAATATCTACTAGTTTTGTTAACTCACGTGATCAACTAGCAGATATATTTACTAAGTCACTGAAAGGTCCCCGAATTGACTACATATGTAACAAGCTGGGTGCATATAATTTATATTCTTCAGCTTAAGGGGAAGTGTTAGAATATTATATATATGGTTAGGAATAATTATTTCCTAGGATAAAGTTTGAATTGTTCTTAAGATATGGTTTGATTTATTCCTTTGACTATGCCCTAATTTTTGTATATAAATAGGGCTTCCTCTATGTAATAAGGTAACTCTTTTTTATGAAATAACAATCATCATTGCTAGTGATGATTCTCCAAGAATCACAGCACCAAAAGCATACCTTCACCATCAACATCAAAGATCTTGGTAACCTGCAGCACTTTCATAACATAAAGATTGTTCAATTAGGGGGAAAGATCTATGTCTCTCAATGTCTCAAGGAAGTATATACTTGACTTGCTTGAGGGGGATGGTATGTGAAGAGTAAGGCTAATTGATATTCCCATATATTCAAATGTTATATACTGATATCAGGACAAAAAGAGTTATTATCAGGTCCAAAGAAATATAAGAGAACAGATAGATGCTAAACAGCCTCACCTTCACTAGGCTTAATATTTTATTTATTGTATCTCTGATTGGTGAATTCTTGAAGCTTTGTATCGTGATCTAGAGAAGCATCCTCAAGAATTCTATGACATTTCAAAATGCTCTAAGAAGGATCCTTTAGACCATGATGATGGCCATTTACAAACTATAGGTATATCAATGCAGATCGGGCAAACTCTTCGCAGTTCACATCCATATTGTGCTCTTCTTGGAGATAACTTAATATTTTGCAAGAGCAAGAATAAAATTGTTTTGGCTAGGTCAAGTATAAAAACATATTACAAAGCTATTACTCTTGTTACATCAAAGCTTATCTTGTTCAATAATAAATTCAGTATGTAAAGCTCTTACTATATCTTTGCTTTTGCAAATTATCCTCTAAACTTTGGAATTTCATCTTCGTTTATCCCCTATACCTAATTCCATCAAAACAACAAAGGATCAATGACATGTAGCCCTATCGTCGCAACCACATTAATGGAATGACAAACTCTAGGCTCGAGGGAATCGGTCAAAACATTGCACATGACTAATGCAATGGGCTGGTTACCTCCTCTTCCTTTCTCCTACTTATTGATCCAAGAAAGCCGACACTTAATGGTTTAAAATAAACAATTAAGAAATATTATAAATTTTATGATATAATAACTAACATTGTACTTTAAGGAAAATTGTAATGAACATAGTGACTATTTGTAAGAAAACTATTTTTAAGTTGTGACATGATTTAACTAAAATTATAATTTGAGGAAATTTTTGTCTATCTATTTTTAGTAGTTCTAATAATTTGATAATTCAGTAATAATCATTATATTTTCTTATATATGCTTATTTTAAGAAAAAATCACTTTGCTAAAAAAGAACGGAAGCATCATTTGACCATCAATTTAATGCCCCATCGGCAACCACATTAGCATCACTCTAAGTTGACTACTAGTTAACTTAATGAAGTTGAGGCACAAACTAAAAGGATATTGGAAATTTGGCCAGACAAAATAATATATCTTTTTACCTAGAGATGCCCAGTAAAAGTATGAGAGGCAAAAGTGGCATTTCCCTAACAGATTAGAGTTTTTGATAGAGATGGTAAATAGACAGTTGTGCGAGATCAAATGCAGAGGCCCAATTCATAATACCTTGTGAATTGTAAAGGCAGGCTGTAGGTGTTTGAATCCAAGTAATGGAGCACGAGAACAGCTTGTCACAAACTTCAGTAGCATACATCTCTCAGCTGATTTGAAGCCTTTCACAACCTGTAAATTTGGAGATTTCATTAGCAATCATATTAAATAAGGTAATCCAATGGAAGAGTTTCTACCTGTTGAAACAAAACTAATAATTGAACTGGCTAACAGAAAATGCCATGTCAAGTTAGATATGTGAAGCGGTAAAGGTGTGAGTGATTATTAGCATTGGAAATTAGGATTTGACAGCCCTCAGCACTTCTGTCCCAGTGGTAAGGGTAATGGTTGAAGATGAATTTGGACTCCCTTTGCAAGTCAAAACAAAATATATATAAAAAATAGCCTAGTATTATGTTCTCTAGTCCAAACTTTATTCTCACTTGAGCTAAGTCTTCCTTCCTTCTCAGGAACAAATTTTCTTTTAACTACTTGAGACAATCTTCCTTCAGCTGGGACTAGGAGTCATCATTTTACAGTTTAACGGACTGAAAACTTGATCTAAACACCATTCCATCATAGAGCTGCTGAAAATGCATTGGGTGTCAGATTCAATGTCGATCCATGCTGTTGCATTTTCTACTATAAGAACCAAACAAATCAATAAGAAAACTTAGGTAAACATTGCAGATGGAAACAAATTATAATAAGATGTTAGGTCAACATCACAACAGAATTTGCTTGGGACAAATTAATTCGTGGCATCCAATATCTTTCATTAGTTCAACAACATTATCATCCCCTTACTAATTTTGCTCGTGGCCAACTGAGAGGGCCACTAATATGGCGGTGACCACGGTGATGTTGAAGTATATGATTTATAATATCATGTAAGTCACAAGCATTGATGGTGATATAATTGTTAAAGGAAGGAGAATTTTTTTAATCTCCTACCCTGCATGATTTGATCTAGTTCCCTCCTGATATATCTCAAAATCTACCTCATATTTTTTGGCATAATATAATATCATCCATTTATATTAACTACCATAATTAATAAGTTACCATGTTTATATAAGAGAACTTATATATCATAACATATTAAATGCAGATTATTCCCCAATCATCTTACTTAACATAGTCTTAGAACCACTACAGATCCTCATTTAATCTTCATCTAGTGTCAAGGGAAGGTCTCCGACATGACCATTTCAACCTCCCTCTCAATCTTCTTCCAAATCCCTCACTAACCTTTTCTTTTGCATAACCACTTTTACTTGCACAGAGTTCGAGCCCACTCTCACTATAAGTGGGCCCAAGTCACTTCATTCCACTGATGTTGCGATCCTAGAGACTCTTTTCCTCAACAATGACAACAACAGTTCGCTCCTATCATCATTGCTCCCTCTCTAATTAAGTGTTGGTCAACATCAACCACGTGCATCATCTGATGATCTCTTTATTAGTTATCTTGTCATTCCATAAGCTGCACTGCCTGCACAAATCATCTGTAAACCATATAATTTGTCTAATCTAGAGTTCGACAATAATTGAAAATTCAAGAGCATGGTACAGATATCTATCATCCTGAAATTTGTGCAGATCATTATACATGACGAGTTCTGCTCCAGGATTGTCAATTTGGAAATATATGATGTCTAGAAATCTGCATCTCTATATAATGCAAATAGAGCATTCCCGCCATCTCTAATTTGAGAGGGATGTTAAAGGAGATTATTTCTTAATATGTTAATCGATGTCGACTAATTTTGATAATCTTTGGTCCAATTCCTTCCTGATTTGTCTCTGGATATTTTTCCACTCCGCCTCAAACATTTTCTAAATTCTCCATTGATATAATACCCCACCTCAAACATTTTTTAAATCCGCCATTGATATAATACCATCTATTATAAAAGAGGGCCTATGGACAAAGAACTATTCCCTAATCATCTTATTTTATAACAATGTAACTAAATCTCTTGAAATAACATTTAAAATAAGGGTATCCTCCATAAATTTCAAATCAAACAAATCCAAAATTTTAATTCTACTTATTCTCTTGTCTTCCCAAAAACAAAATTAAAAGTTAAATTTTGGCTTAGAAAAGTTTCGATATGATTGGAGATGAGTTTGCAGAAAAAATATATATAAATAGAACAAGTAAAAAAAACTAAAAAAAATGTCTGTTTAGATTGATTAGGTTCAGCACAAAACAAATGCACACCTCTATTAGATTGTTAAAAAAACTATATATGTTATAGAAGAAGAAAAAATGCGAGGCATGTTTCATGAATTCAAATAGGCAAGTACCTCCCAGAAGAGCTTAACAGTTCTACTTGTTTCAGAATAACCACCAGAGTACTTTGTATTGCTTCGAAGATCATCGACATCAAAGTCATTTTTACCCCCTGAAAGCAGCTGCACAAGGTAATTATATATCAAAAGACCAGACAACATGCAGATTCATTAAACAAGTGAAAATTTCTTGTGCAAATACAATTTGATTTCTCGCAACAATTTTATATTAGCAAGCAACTGATCAAGCGAAATGAAAATGAATCATTTTTTACCACTTCTGTATGATTTTTAGGACACGAATAGCTAAAAAAGTATCAAAACAATACAACAAGAGGATAAGTTAAGCATGAAAAAACTGTGAGAATTAATTATAGCTTGAGTGCAAAATGTCAAACTCTATTATGAAGGCTCAGCATCAGATACTTGAAGTGTAATAAAGACATACAATATTATGAAAACAGAATCCTCTGTAAGTTATATGGATGGAATTACACCTTGCAGTAGGTTCACATCACAAGAAGAGACCATTTTAGATAACACGATTCAAATTAGAAAAGGAAAGATTTCACACCATGAAAACCACTATATTCTCCAGGTTCAAGATGATAATTCGACTTTAATATCAACTCCCAAACTAGATTGGATCGGTATCTGATGAGATTCATAAGCCAAATGTTTGTTAACTACAAATGTTTCTTAACTAATAAAGTACGATGTGATATTCTGCTAGGCGATCATAATATTAGTTTTTTGTTGTCACAAGTACAAGTAATCAAACATCCTAAAATACAAGCATAAACACTAAAATCTCCAGCTCCCGAACTCCCAAGGTAAAGAAGGTCAATTTGTAAGATAAGAAAGATCTACAAGTGAGCAGAATACCTGGTTAAATTCATTCGCATTAAATAAATGTAACCAAGATGGGGAGATCAGATCAATCAAGCCTCTATAAAATGCATTAGAAAATGGAAGTATCTGCACCACACATTTAGTGAGGATAAGCATAAGCACAAATGAACCCAGAAGAGCAATATTTATAGTGTAGCCCATGAACATACTTGGCGATTCAGTTTGTAGTCAGCCATTGCATGGACATACTGCAACTTGTTCTCATTTGTCACCGAGATATTCCTACCACCAGGTTTAAGCTCCGTAACAATCCTTTTCCCACATATCTCTTCAGTAACCGTGAAATCTAAAGATAGATCGGTGACTTCGCCTTCATAATGCTGTTGGATGTGAGAGTTAAACTTCAATAAAATAGTGACAAGAAGTCGAGTATGAAAGGAATATTATGTCAATAATTCATAATGCAGAAATAAGTAACTGGATCCTAGTACCTAAGGCAAAAAAATTTCATTTAGGCAAACAAAAACAAATGTACTATTCCACTTAGAAAATCATGGTTCCAGATAATGGTTAGGCAATAATATTTATCAAGTAGTAGTTACTGATCACGCCAACCACTGGCAAAGGAGAATTCTGTTATCACTCAATAAGGTACTCATTTCCATTGTTATTTTCTGGTGGTTGGTATATTCCAATACATACTAATGACTGCACAGAAATGGAAGGCACTGGTCAAGCTAGTATCAGGTTCTGACTAAGAGAGGAAGCAGCGACCTTTTTGAATTCAACTTCATGAAAATTTTGGATGGCACAACTGTCCTAGTTAGACTGTGACACCAGTCCAGTGCCTCTAAAGGATGAAAAGGTGGAGGCTAGAAATGTGAGAAAAATGAGTGGATGTAGATAAAAGAAAGAATCTTAGTTTTATTTTCATCCATTTATTTTCTCAGTTCCATTCTTTGAAGGAAACTGACCCGTAACCTTCAGATTGACCTGGCAGAACAAAACCCCACGGGCCATAGTTCTGTTTGCTGAAGGGACCATAAGAGACATGCCAGCAGTTGGAGGATAGCACTCAATCTGCAAGGGTATGTCATGGTCAAAGAAAAGTGACGCTAGTATCTTGTTGAGATAGTATAATGATTTTTCTGCCAATAAATATCAGCAAGACAACTTTTATGGCCTCACAAAAGACATTTTATGTTAATTTACTGAAAAATTAGAGATGGAAAGAGGAAGGAGATGAAGAAAAACAAAAGGCCAAAACAACTATACCCTTAAGTTCAAACTTTGTTTTCCGTCAAAAATGGTACCAATTTCACATTATCTTATACGGATATAAGCTATAAGAAAAATTACAAAATTATTTCAATTCATCTAGACCTGCATTTTACATGCCGATGAGTGTCAAGCATTGGCATGGAATGATCCTCATCAATATTATTGACATTATGGCATAGGAGACATTGTTTGTGCCAAGTAGTATCAAATTTCAGTAATTTATGGAAATGATACATTTCAGCTGTTTCGCCTGACATAGTACAGGATTTCAAATCATATTTAAGGCATGATTAAATGGTATTATCATATTTAGGATTTTTTTGCAATGACATGAAAACATTTGTTACAAAAATGGCCATAGGTGATCCTCAAAAAATGTGTTGAAGCAAGTTCAAAATGATGTTTAGCAATGCAATCATTAAAGTGGAAACAACATTGTAAAAAATACTCAATATTAATCCCCAAGAAAAAGATTTACCTTCACATACATGAGATTCCTATATAGCTCATAATCTAGTGTTGAAAGTTCATCAAGAAAACTATAACGTCCTAAGAGCTTCTGTACAAATACCAGTGAAAAAGTATATTCCAATAAAATGCCTTCATAAAGAGCTTTCCCAACAACCCTTCCAAGGAATTCAATCATCTCCATGCCATTCTCTAATAATCTTGCAGCCATGCTAGGAATTAAACTGCTATCTGCAGTTGATGTCTGTGAAAATAGATTGAACCTGCTCCAAACCCAAAAAAGGGGTTCAGATTTCAAGAATCAAACCTATCTAGGGGAATATAAAAGACAAACCAAATTCAAGTTACTCTGGATCAAAAGCAGCCTTGGATAAATCAGTTAAAAACTCTTTTGATAAACCACCGTAGTCAAGACCAGCCTCAGGAAGACCACTTTCACTAATAAATGACACATTGATGCATGACTTCAACTTTGGTCCAAGAAAATTCAATTGCTTGTATCCATCTTCAACAATATGATCTCGACGAACAACTAAACCAATTGAATTAGACCCTGGCTCAGATGCTTCGCCAGTCACTCTTCTGGAAACCTTGTCAAGCTTAATAAGTTCCCTAAACATTTGAACTCTGCAAAGAGGCATTAATATTAACTTTAAAATAGTCTCTGGCATAGGTAACAGGATAGCCATCAATCTAATAAATGAATAGTATACTGTTCTTATATAGTCACCGATAAAGTGCTTTTGTAAGACAATAAAACAAACAAGAAATATTCTTGAGGCAAAACAAGGTAGGCAACTAGATGTTCACTCCGATCTATATCAATCATCAAGAGAGAGAATTAAGCTTATACCTATTGATTGAGGCTAAATCTACGATCTAAAAGATACCAGACTATCTATGATTAATCCAATTGTTAAAGCATTAATTGCACTCAAAGATCCACTCTGATTAACCACCACAGCAGCCTAACAAACAAAGTGCTATTGATTAATCAAGCTCTTTGAACAAATGTGGAGCAGGGACAAGTCAGACTCTGCTAATTAAACATTTATTTATTATTGCTGCTGAATCTGGAGAAGAGATATCAGTGGTTTCCTCGTTTGGACTATGGGCAAAATTGTGTTTCTTCTGATACGAAGAAAAAAAAAAGAGTTCTTGCATAAGAGGTGGTAGCTCCACAGCATATGTAATAATATTAGAAATTGAATAAACGGTATCCTCCTCTTTCCCCCGCATGCAACTTGTAGTCAATTATTTCAAAACTTTACAATTAGACAAGGAAACTAATCCATTGTAAATATATAACTCTTTATAAAACATAAACCAGTAGACCTAGTACAAACGGCATTCTATTGGTAATCCAACTTAATCACCCACATGACAACTCCTTATCTTTTACTTCTTCTCTTCTTCAACTTTTGTCTTCTCTCTTATTTGTTTCTATTGTCCATGAGAATAGTATCAATATATTTACAATGGCATTCTTGTAAGACCCTCCCTGGGAATAAAATGACCAGAACCTCATGTCTCCTCACAGCATTTCTCCCCTCTTAATAGTATATTTCAAAGCCTTAGACCACGAGGCCAGCTCGGCTTGACAAGCTCCCCTCCATCTCTTGCCTTAGTCTACGACCCTCCTTCCACTATATACAATTAGCCCCTCTCCACCGTATTCAGTGAATCCCTCCTCAGCCCTTAATCCTTTTTTCGAGCCCAATAACTTCATTCAAGAGCCCTCCTCTGCCCTCGTAAAAGAAGGGGAATATATTTTAACCCTCTGTTCACCAAATGCAGAAATTATTCCTCTCCATAAAGAATTTTCCAATCAAATCAACCCTCAAATAATATTTTAGGCAAAGAAAATATTTTATGTAAAACAGAGTGTCTCTTATTATGTCAATCTTTTGCATTTAAAATGTTGCCTCTAAAAATTATCTCTTTATTATTCTTTATAGTGCCTATTAGTGTTAAGTTGTGTCATTGACTCTGCCACATGAACCAATTATTGGCACAATGTTGAGCAATAGCATTGTTGCATTGCTAGGTGAATGCCATCTATAGGAAAGGATCCATCTAGGCTGTTACTAGAATGATTGGAACAAAACTAGGCCAGCATAATTTCAACCGTGCTGACCCGTATTGCGCAATGATAAAGGTCAGCACTGATACCCTATCGTTCCAGCTAAACACCAAAACTGATAATGATCATGACATCAAAACTTTAAACCATGTTATACAGTCAAATAACTTAGAGAGAAATTGATCTCTTAATCTCCAAAGACTACAAAATTACTACTGCAGAAAAGAACAGACTGTGATTCACCGACTATTGAATAAGAAGCTAGATTATCAGGATTGAGTACTCTTTACATAGGAAGATATAGCATAGTGGTTTTAGTTGAGATGCTCAACAAAAGTAGACCATACACAATAAGGATTTGACAACATGAAACTAGAATCAAATAACATTTGATGAATGAAATTAAATATATTACTGTAGACATCTGGCATGTAAATTTGAAAAATAAATAAATAAGCTCAATGGAAATCTAAAGAGGACAATACCTTTCCTCAAAAGGATAGAGATGTGGTACAGTTGTTAGAATAGAGCTCACTGTTGGAATGGTGGAAACATCTACAGCTTGCAGATTTGAAAATGCAGCTTCATGAGCTCTAGCAGCTGCTGCAACTGGAATCCAACCTTTTCTAGCAGGAGCTAACCATAGACAAGATGGACAAAACTTGTGCCTGCAATCCCTTTCATACAACAAATTAAGGCATCTGACTGCTATGTCTATTATGGATTTGTAATTCTTTCCACTCTGAACCAAAGAATTGTATACAAATGTATTAAGTGAAGCTGCAATTTTTCGTTGCTGCTGAAGTGTGAAAGGAACCTATAATAGGGAATAGAAAATAACAAATAGCATGTGAAAGAGGGGAAGAAAATCAGAGAAACACCAAGGGAAAACGGCCTCTTTACTAATTTAGTATCAATTACCTGTTTTTCATAGAACTCTATATCGTCTAAAACCAACAAGTAGTGTGCATAAGTAGAGCAGAAGAGAAACAAAGCGCATGACAAATACTTAGATATGCCTTGCGCACCATGTCTCATAGCTTCAATATCCCACAACTCATAACTATCCTCAGCACTTCTGATAGGAATTTGAGGAATGTCCCTTGGACTGGCAGTTGACTCGTCATTTGACCTTCCAGCAATCTTTTGTATCACAGTAGCCCATCTATGTCCACTCTCCTTCATGCTTCGGCTTTGCCTTGTAACAGAGTTTGCTTCAGTCTGACCCTCCAAAATGATCTCTTTGTTCTGTTTGACTTCATGAGACATGTGAACAGTTCCACCACAGATGTCACATTCAAAAGCTTCCCAAAATTCCACAATGAATCCAGGAGTAAAAGAAAGTACATTAAGAATAGGTAATGAGCCATTAGCCGGATTTAAAATGGAGAATATCCGAAGAAAATAATAATAGAAGTATATGACATCTTGTAGCTTGAAACTTCCTTGATTGTCTGAGGTCTCCTTTATGAGATGACCAATAGGTGCTCCATATGAACCTTTTGCCAAGGAGAGAAGCTTCCTCAGATGCCACTGTTGATGCACAGGTTTAAGAAGATCAAAGTAGAACATAATGTCAGTACATTTATCCGAATTAGCAGAAATGGGAATAGAATCACTTGTCATGAGCATCTCATCAACATCCCGTTTCAATGAGGTTTGGTTACTCTCCAGCCAGGGAACAAACTTCTCCAAAATTCTATTAACAGCATGAGTGTAGAGTTTACAATCTAAGCCTTGGATAAAGAAGCCATAAAAACCAGAATTGTGGTCCTCAATTGCCAAATTTATGATGTTTGCAAGAGACCAACCCAAAGGAGGAATTTCTTTGGCAGCAAAATCAGACTGGTCCAACATCAGCATTTCATCAAAGATTTTATCTTCGGAAGTCTGCAAGAACCTATCCATACTTTGATCACTTTAATGAAATCAATAAAAACAGTGTAAATCTTCCAGATATGCTAGATATTAAGTTCAACAGAGTAAAAGAAACATATTGTAGGAATTATCTAATTTTCCTTCCCAGATTAAGAATGTACAAATAAACCCTCTAAAATAAACTTGGCCAGTCCGCACAGGGAAGAATGAAGTCTACATTTATTCAGAAGCATGGTTTAAAATTTGAATCGTGTCGAGATTTCGGTTCACAACCGGAACGATATGATTTCGGTATCGTATCGTGCCTTGCTAATATAGTTTCGATACTTTTTAATTATAAAATATATTAATTAAAAATAAAAATTTTAACTTAAATATTAAACAAATTAAAAATAGAAAAAAATAAAAAAAAAAGTAATTAAACATATTGAAAAAATAATTATAATAAAAAATTAATTATAATAGCACGACTAATTTAATTAATTTCAATTATATAGGATAAAAAAATAAAATTTAATAATAGAAATATTATAATCTATACTATAATATATAAATAAATAAATTTATGGAACATTTTTAAACTAATATAATAACTTGATTGATTTTATTTATTAAATCTAAACTATAGCTAGGAATTAATTGAAATTATTAACCTAAGTTTTTATTAAAATCCTAAAGCTTCGCTGTACTCATCCTCACCCAACGAGCGCTGCACAGAGGATGTGGCGATCGCCGCGACCCCACGGCAGTTGTCACGACACTGCGAAGGCCTCCGCAACCCCGGGGAGATCGTTGCAACCCCGTGGTGCCAGTGTTGTACCGATGTCGGACGTCAAACGAAACAACAAATTTCGCCAACACCGTCTGGGACAACTTGAGATTTTAAACTATGTTTAAAAGTGCATAAATAGCACACCTACTTGAAAAATGTCTAGACTTTCTGAGTTCCTATAAAGGATCAACTTTTGCAGGAGCAAAATTTTCCAAAATCTATTAGGATAAAGTGTCCTACTTTACTGATAGTACCAAATTATACACAATTCAATATAAATTAAGCAATAGGAAAGTCCAAACGACAAAAACATAAATAACAGAGTTATTATGTATAAAGCAATGCATGAAAAGATTTGCAAGTAGTGGTCTTACCAGTAAGATAGAGAAACATGGTAGTAGTACACGCTCATGCTTAAGAGCAGGTAACAGTATACTTGGTAGGTATTTAGTCAGATATGGCACTGTCATTACATAAATACAGTATTTTTTAGATGCTTCATACACATCAATACCACCAGTATCCTGATCATTTAACATCATTGAATGAAATGGGCGCACACATAATGTTATGGCACTAGCAGTAATCAGAAGATTACTTTCCGATGATGAGACAGTGTTCCTCCAGGATGAAGATTGTGGAGCATTTCTTAAAATAAACTTCCTAAAACAGCTATATATGCCATTAGTATTTGTCGTCATATATCTAATTAATCTCTTCACAGCAAGATCTGCATCCTTGATATCTCTGGTTCTAAAATTCTTCCAGGCTTTTACATCAGTCAAAGAAACAAGTAACCGCATTGACAGAGCAGTAACTGTAACCATCTCATCCTGATGACTAGAGTTGGAACAGTCGGCAAGGATAAATAAACACAATGAAACTAATCGTTGTGTTTGGTGTAGCCATGCAGATTTCTCCTGAGGCGAACCCACTGTTAATAAACAAAAGTTTTTTTGTATATCTACAAGCCAAAGAAAAATATGTCAGCAAAATAACTGAAATACATAGACTATAATAAAATCCCAGGAAAGAATTGACAATTATGATATCACTATGAATTTAGCATTCAATGTCAAAAACAATGGTGCAACCAATTCAGACTACAAAACCTAAGAAAACATTGCATACCAGTTGAGCTAATACTTTGTAAGAGAATCCCAAAACATTTCGTGATACATTTCACATTTCTAATTTGCCACCTCCACAAAATTGGTGAGTGAGTAACAAAGAAAAGAAATGGCCTTAATAAATTATTTGAGATCCATGCACTACTCATGTGATCCTCATAAGAATCAGCTAATGCTTCCCATTCTTCTCGAAGCTGTTCTGAGACCTCTTTGATGACAATATACCTCCTCCATACTCTCTGCACAGCAAGCAACAAGGGGAAAAACATAGTAAAATACTTTGTTAAGGTCAGTGAATATTGAAGCATATTATATAATATAATTCTCTAGAGAAAAAGCACATCTACACTATGGGACCACTTGTGGGGTTACATGGATGTTGAGTTCATAAGTACTAAGAATTACTTTGGATAAATCAAAGGATTGAAACTTTAACCATTGATTCAGACTACTAAACTTGAAAGAATGTAATGAGCAGACAATGTCAGCCCAAGCAGAACACAATCACAATGACTGCAGCACAAGGTTTCATTTGTATTATAAGTCAAGTACAACAAAAATTATGATGTAGGTACGGGCTCATATCTAAATTATCTCATATTTTAGCTAAACTGGGGAAAGAAAAGTAAAATCATGTCGGTTTTTTCTGCTTCGGTTTAGGAAATGGTAATGATAGTTGCAAAAAGATGACTAGTAGAGTTAACTAAGAATGTTTTACGCCCTCCAAGAAGCCAGCAAAGTCATTTATATCACAACTATGCCATACATAGTTCAGATTACAAACATAGATCATCACAAAACTATCAGTCATACAGTATCTCATAGGTTCTTAAAGACTTTATAGTTTCAATTTGGTCATCAGATTTTCAAAACATTATAGTTCATCCTTTAGATTACTTTATGTCAAGTAGCAAATGGATAGTGGCAGTCAACTAAAAATTTATACCAATTGCATGAAAGCATATTCACTAAGAATGTTGAAGCAACTCATAGTGAGACCTGTCCATGTCAACATAATCAGCAATGATGATGTAGTTGGTGACATGGTTAACTTAGAAAGAATGGCCCTATAAATTGTAAGTCACTCGACATGAACAAACTAAAAATCATCCTCATCAGAGCATCAGAGTGAATACTAAAACTATATGCAAAACAAAATGCCATAATATTTTCTGAAGTTTATCATAAGTAACAGATGTTTGGCACTCCAGAAAGCTTTATATTAGCCTTTATTAGTAAAGGAATCTTTTCAAATTATATTCTAGCTTGAACTAGAAAGTGTTTCTTTCCTTTTTTTCCAATCATAAATCTAGATTTCCGGGAGGAAATTTGAATATTATGATAAGCCTTGGTGCAACGATAAAGTTGTTGCCGTGTAACCTTTTGGTCATATATTGAAGTCGCGGAAATCGCCACTTGCAATGCAAGATAAAATTGCGTACAATAGATCCAATATGGTCTGCCCTTTCCAGAGACACTGTATTGACAGGAGCTCCGTGCATTAGACTACCCTTTATAATATAAATATACACTGTTAAACTTGTAGCCCAGTTCCGGCACATTCTAACTAGCCATCAAGCTTGTAGAATTAAAGTGGAGTCTATGAAGAATGCAAATATTATGTGCCCATCGAAGTTTTCATCTCATCGACTAGTCCAAGCTGTTATATATCTTTCTCTCTTTTTCTCTTGTATTTGACTTTAAATTATGTAACCTCCAAAATACTAACTAATGAATATAGCCTTCCTTCAATTTGAGTACATACAGAAGTAAGGATTTCCTCATTCATAAGCATCTCAAATTTCCTGCCATGAAAGAAATATACCTCAGTCAGTCACCTAACTACCAAACGTGGATAAAATTCTCGGAATCAATCGAGGATCCTAAGACCTGATGGAACTTCTACTGCACAGTTGTTTTTAACATTTTGAGGGATCGATAAAATCCTAATCATGTTTATAATGTCACGGCGAACTCGAACATCAATTCTTCCACTCAGTTGTGAAAAGAAAAACCCCGGCCGAGAGAAGCTCTTTCAATCTGTGTCTGGTCGGATTGGAGGATTTGGAGAGAAAGGAAAAAAGTATAGTAGCCCTTGTTTGGTAACTTATTTTGCAAGGAAAAGATTTATTATCCCTCCCATCCCTGCCCCATCTCTCCCATTGCTCCTCCTCGCTCAAGTATTAAGGTCAATTTTCCACAGACATTCACATCGACCAAATTACAGTGAGAAAATGATGGAAAGGGGAACAAACTAAGTTACAAACCTGGATGAAGAGGGCGGCGGCCGAGGCACGGCGCTGGTAGCTGCGCAGTTCTCTTTCATGGGCAAGCTTCTCGAGAAGGGCATCCCGTGAGATCTCCTTAACGCTAGCACCCCTCAGCGAGACCTGCGATGGCGAGTTTTTCTGCGATTTGAGCTCTTTGGGTTTCCTTTTGAGAACGCCGAGCCGGAAGAACGATTCAAATTCTGGCACAAGGATGGATCATCGAGGAGTTACCTGTCGCTCTTTCGCAGGCGCCGACATGCCGGTCGGATTCCGTCCTCCGGCTAAGCCTTCGACTTCCTCTGTCTCTCTCTCACACACACACACACAGAGGGAATGTAGCCAGCGTCGCTTCGGTTCGTTTACGATAGAAAGTCATCGAACCAGTCGCTCCCACGCAAAGCAAGAACACATCGAACCGGTTCGAAGTGTAGTGAGAATAGACCTGTAAAACGGACCGATCCATAATGGAGCAGATCAATTCATTGTAAATCTAATAATTAGTTGAGAGGGACGGGTCGGCTCGTCATCTCGACGGGTTAAAAAATTTTCAATCGAATCCAATCCAAAACAGATTGCGGGTTAGACGGGTTAATTCACAAGTCACACAAATTTAAAAATATACGATCCGTAAAGCATGATGATAATAATACGATTAAAAAATAAATATTTGAAGTAACTAAAATCATATAATTAAGATTCAATTATCGACTTACAAAATTGAGTATCGATGTTTTTGATTCCTTTCCAATGTTTCAAAATATTCAAATCTTAATAATATGTAAATGTAAATTTTTGCTCCTTTAAATAGAGATTCAATTGAGATTTTTTAACCTTAGTAATTATTTGATTTTGATATGTCATTATTTCTTATATCGATTAGAATAGTAGTAATAAAATAATAAAAAATAATTAAAGTATAAAAAATATTTTGTTATTTTTTTATTCTTAACTTCTTTATACTTTGTTGAGGTGTATGTGTGATAGAAGAATATTGTAATGGTGAAAAATTTATCTTTTGATATTTCTCAATCCGCGGATCAATCCGTGTCGCGGTGGGTTAACCCGTCTAGATCCGCAATCCGCACGGATCGATCCATTTAGGCTCGTTAAAATGATAAATTAATAAAAATTCAATCCAACTTATTTAAATTTTTTGACAGGACGAATCAATCTGACGGATCTAACTCAATTTGACAGCTCTAAACGAGAAGAACGAGGGTGAGCCTGAGTCTGGGTACCTTTCTGGGCACAAAGCACTAAACTAAATATATTAGCGTATGTCAATTAATGATCTTGAATATTAACACTTCATTGAAATTTGTTGGATTTCTAAAAAAAACATGATGATGTACTTAGGGCACAGGAATTATTTTTCAATATTTTTTCTATTTATTTAGATTTTCATATAATAAAAATTTGTATAGTTTACTATAAATTTGAAACATTATTGTTATGGATTTTTTTTTAATTCTTATACCATTCTAAAAATTATATAAAAGATATTCTTAGAGCAGAGACAAATTGAATTGAGAGAGCAAATCAAATAAAATTGAAAAACTAACTAAAAATTGGCGAGCTGATTTTAACAAATCAAACGATCCAAACTATCAAGCAAATCACACTAATTCAAATTTTCTATTTTTAGTTAATTTTAAAAAATAAAATAAAATTATTAAAATCTAAAAACTAAAACTTTATTACATTATTAAACGCAAGTAAATTGATATACATTTTATTTAACTTTAATTTTTTAAAAAAATAATACAAACTCAAAAAAGAAAATTGAATAGATTGAGATGTTAGCAGTGCAAATAAATCAACAAATGTAAACATGTTAGTTGCTTTAGCTGGTCCCATGGAGATAACGTAGTGATTAAGATACAATGGTGTAGAAGTAATATGGGTGGATTTCGAAGGAGATCTAAAATTCTTTTCTAGTTTCAGATGACTCCGACGTATTTTGGTCACCACGTCAAGATCCATAAGGTCCTTTATAATTTACCTCTCTCACAATGATCATGGGACAGATCGATGAAAACTGTTAAGTTAACGGTTCCAATCTTTTGCAAAATTAGTTTCTTGAGCTAAATGAATCGAGAGAGATCGGCAGGATCTTATTCAGTCAATTGCACCTAGCTAGACTCATTAATATCATTAGATTACCGCTAAGAATAATTCTGTATTGTTAAGATTATCTTTTGTATATTTACAATCGTATGATTCTTACATAAATATTAACATATATATTGTTATCCATTGAGACAAGGACGATGAGGTATTCGATGACGAAGGCGACAAAGGACTGGTGACTCGGATGGAAGGACGGCTAATGCGGAGGGAAAGTCGAGATGAAAGAGCCGGAGTATCAGGCGCGAGCCGAGCCGAGTGAGGCGAGACGATCGAATGGCGTATCCTGTAAGGGAAATGTGGTTAAGGGCATCGAGAGAGATCTCAACAAAGCTTCTTCGACGCTCAAGACAGGAATTAGTAAGAATAAGTGGTGGAAGTAGTGGAGAGAGTTGTGAGAATGTGAACATCTTCTCTTCCTCCTCTTCAATGAAAGTTATATAGAAGTGAATCCTCTTGTCGAGCAGTACGGTAGATATGGGCGGTATAACTTCATGATGTATTTATGTCTGCTCTAAGAGGCAATAAGGGTCATTATCCTCATAAATGTCACAGGCGTGTAGGTTGTGATTAATGTTCATCGTGTGATTGATGGGAGATATCTCCTCATTAATACGTGGGACATCCCTCTGGAGGCCAGTATGGGCATCTTTTCTCCGATTGGAGAGAACCACTGACAAGGACTATCTTGTGGACTATATGAACAGGAATACTCGTCATGTCACCTGACTAGGTAAGATAGAGCATACTTTGAGAAGTCATACATCCAATATAGTGTGCAACTGTCGAGATGCAGAGCTGAGATGAAGAATAATAGTCGAGACGCGGGGTGTCTAGAGTATAATGCGGTCGAGATGCAGAATAGACCGAGATGCGGAATGTCTAGAATATAATACGGCCAAGACGCAGGGTGCCTGGAATATAATACGATTGAGACACAGAATAAACCGAGATGCGGGATGTCTAGAATTTAACACGTCCGCGATGACCTCTTCATATGGCTCGGATGTACGGAACTGTCGGTCTTCTTCTTTCCATGGAACCGTGCTACAATGACTTGGAGTTTTGGTTGTTGTTTACTATATGACTAGTCACAAGTTAGTTCTTTCAGGTATCAAAGGCATCCCCCCTCAAGTATAGTTGAAGGATAGGCGTAGCCTGACTAACTGGATGAGTCTTATTATGTCATGATTTCCCTCTTTCGACTTAATGAGGCATGGGAGGTGGTGCCTCGGATATACCCCTCGGGAACGGAGGAGATCATGCCTTAGAGGTAGCCCATTAATGCGATGATATGATATGATTGTCTCGCTTCTCTAGGGTTCCCTCCGCCATGCCACGTGTCTATAGGATCCCAAGGAGGGGTCCTCGAGAGACGAACTGTCGCGGCTCGTCTATAAGTACCTTTCAAAACCTAGGTTTTGCGGCTCTACGCTCGACACCTCCTCCACTTCTTCTTCTCCAGCGATTTTCCTTTCCTCCTTCCACTCCGTCATGACCTCTTTTGTAAGTCTTGTGCCCTCCGTTCTCTTTTTTCTCAATGGTCAGTACCTCCGACCTATGGTTTCTTAGGACTCGCAGCACCATTACCCCTGAAAGAGCACAACGAGACTAGGTACGCTTTCCATGTTCCTCCCTCGTATAGGCTTAGAGCTCCTCAACGAGACCAGCATCCCCACGAACCTCCTCCTACCTTTACCACCTTATTCCATGACCAGCTAGCATCCGGTCTTCATTTCCCTCTTTATCATTTTTATGCCGAGCTGACTGCTTACTTTCGTATTCCCTTACAGTAACTAGCTCTTAATTCCTTTAGCCTTATTAACGGTTTCATCATTATTTTCCTTTTTTATCATCTTCCTTTATCTGCTATGGTCTTTGATTCCTACTCTATCCCGAAACGGAAAGAGGCAGGAGTGTTTTTCTTTACAGCTCGATTAGAAACTAGGTTCTTAGCAAACCTCATCACCTCCTACAAGTATTGGAAAATTCGATACTTATTTCTTAAACCCGAGACACCTTTCTCTTGGCCGAGTAGCTGGTAGCTCGAGCTACCTCCCACCATTCCTTGTGCAGCTTCAAAAAATCCTCTACCTATAAAGAAATTATCGAAGTATTTTCTGGTCTGTGCTTCGACGTCAATGTCCTACTGGAAGAAGGGATCTTATACCACTATGGTTTAAGCCTGACATAGGCTGAGCTGACCGACACATTAATTAAACTTTTATTTTTTATTCTTTTGTACTTTTAAACTCTAACTTACTTTGTCTTTCGCAGTCGAAGTCATGTTTTGTGCCTCGATCAACAAGAAACTGAAGTGGAAAAGGGCGCAAATAATTCCCCCCGTAGGTGCTCTAGCCAAAACACCAGAAGAGGGTGGATCAGAAGAACCCCCATCACCTCAGCCTTCCATGGTGGCCGAGGTGATCAGTTTCGAGGGGTCGGAGGAGCAACGACAACAACGCAAAAGGAGTCGAGCAGTCCTCTCTTCTGCGGAAGGGAGCCTTTCTCGGCAATCCTCTCCCAGCCCAAGTCTTCACAACTCGGCTGGGTCGAGTGGTGTTGGGCCCTTCGATGTCCCAACGCCTCCCGTGGAGGAGTATCTGGAGGCCCCTGCTCCTCTGACCGAGTCGTCATCTTCTCGACCGTGCAGTCCAAGCCCTCTCCCCTGGATGTCTTCTGGACATTCCGTGCCGAGACAGGAGTGGCCTGCCCGAGGCTTCCTTCAAGAAGTCTGAGATGCGGTCGGAGCGTCCGCCAGGAAGAAGTCCATCCCGACGTTAAGCGATGAGATGAATACCCACTTGGCGAAGGTAAGCATTCTTTGAGTGTTTTATGACTTCAGTTATTTTTACTAACTTCACTTCTTCCTTTGCAGTTTTGGGGCTATCACCGGGAGTTGATGTCCCACCTTCCTCCCATGACAGTGACCTTTCAGGGGATGCGGGCCTAGGTGGTGGCCCTTTCGACCTAGCTCAGGGATAAGGAAGAGGAGCTCGAGCTAGCTTAGTCTGAGGCAGTCGTTTCTCGATTGAAGTTCCTCCATTATGAGGATGACCTTCAAAGCCAAGCCCAAGAGATCGAGCACTTACGGCTTCAAGCTGCCAAGGCAGAAGAACTCAAGGCCCGCAATGAAGAAACTGAGGCCAAATTACTGAAGGTTGAGCAGACTAGGGTTGCTCAAGCAAAATTTGAGGTCAAGCAGCATGCCGAGTTAGCAGCTCAAGCGGAGGCGGCCAAAATCGAGCTAATCACTTACCGGGCTAGCAAGGAGGGCCACTGGGAGCGACGCAAGAAGGCCTTCCTCGCTTCAGAGGAGTTCTCTGACATTCTAGGAGGTCGCACCGTCGACCTCCTAGAGAAAGGTTATGAAGGGGTCATCCGGCATTTCAAAGAAGTCGGGTATCCCCTTCCCCCCAAGGGAGCCTTAGCTGAGTTCCTGGATCTGCAACGTCTAATCGATGAGACTCCAAACTCGGCTCTCGGCGGACTCCGGAAATAACTTAGTCTTTAGTTTTTAGTTTAGCAGTAGATTTTGTAGCCATATGCGACATTCCTAAACTTGTAATTTCTTTGAAATTAATACAAGTTTTTTAAGTTAAGTGTTGTCTTCCAGCTTCTTAAGAATTTAACGCAACGGACTAACTACTGTAATAATGAATAATAATCGATAACTCTAAAGTACCTTCACGATGCCCAATGATAGGGGACTTGATCGAGATGTGCCATGATAAGCAACTTAGAAATAATGTGTCGAATCATATACCGCTGGCAGCCTGTGTTACCATAACCAATCCTCTCAGCTGGAGGGTAATATTTGGAATCAGTCGTGATAAGCGATATCCAATGAAGAGTCAAATAATAGATATTTGGAACTAGCCATGATTGACGATATCTAAGGAAAAGCTGAATAATAAATACTTGGAATCAGCCGTGATAGGCGATATCCAAGGAAGAGCCAAATAATATATACTTGGAACCAGCCGTGATAGGTGATATCTAAGGAAGAGTCGAATAATATATACTTGGAGCCAGCCATGATAGACGATATCTCAGGAAGAGTCGAATAATAAATACTTAGAACCAGTTGTAATAGGTGATATCCAAGGAAGACCCGAATAATAAATACTTGGAACCAGCCATGATAGGCGATATCCAAGGAAGAACCGAATAATAAATATTTGGAACCAGCAGTGATAGGCGATATCCAAGAAAGAGTCGAATAATAAATACTTTGAACTAGCCATGATAGGCGATATCCAACGAAAAACCAAATAATAAATACTTGGAACCAACCGTGATAGACGATATCCAAGGAAGAGCCGAGCTATGAATACTTTGGACGTAAGGAGTGGTTTCATATGAATTGCATTCTGATAAGCAACTTATAGGAAAGTCTGGCTGTAATCACGAAGGAGAGCTTTTATTATGGACACCCACATTACATACCGCCTGACCCTTTAAACATAATAAGGACGCAAATAAAAAGCATTACATGGCTCGGTAAGCTCATTTCCTTCGCTATCTTGAAGATAATAAGCGTCAGAGCTGAGCTTTTTAATGATTCTGTACGGGCCCTCCCATTGGGGTGCCAATTTACGAACTTCCCCAGCTGGCTGAATTTTCTTCTATACAAAATCGCCAGGCTGGAAGGAGCAAGGTACAACTTTTTTATTATAATTTTGGGCGATCCTCCTCCAAAAGGCATTCATTCAACTAGTCACCTGGTCTCGAGTCTCAGTCACTGAGTCTAATTCTGCCAGCCTCTTTTCATCATTGTTGCCATTATCCGAGGTATAAGTAGAGACTCGAGATGATCCCATGTCAATCTCTACGGGGACGAGGGCTTCGACGTCGTAAATAAGATGAAAAGGAGTGAGGTTTGTGCTATCTTTGGGAGTAGTTATGTACTCCCATAAAATGCTAGGTAATTCTTCAACCCAACTTCCTCCCGTATAATCTAACTTGATTTTGATTCCCCGTATTAGTTCCCGGTTGGCGACTTCAGCCTGTCCATTACTCTGAGGATAAGCTACAGAGGTGAAAGCCTATTGGATTTCCAACTGCTGGCACCATTCATTTATCTTTCGGCCTTGAAATTATCGCCTATTGTCCAACACTAGCCTTCTTGTAAAGCCAAATCGGCAAACTATATTCTTCCAAAGGAATTTTAACATAACATCTTCATTTATTTTAGCCAGTGGTTCGACTTCCACCCACTTCGAGAAATAATCCATTGCGACCAACAAAAATTTCTTTTGATTCGGCCCGATTGATAGTTGTCCCACTATGTTCATTCCTCATTGGTCGAAGGGGCATGATATTACTGAGACCTTTAACAACTCAGCTGGTTGTTGAGAAAAGTTTTGATGCTTCTGACAGCTGAGACATATGCGTACGCAGTGGATGACATCCTTCTAGAGAGTCAGCCAAAAATATTCGGCCAACAGAATCTTTCGAGCAAGGGATATTCCTCCAGAATGATTTTCACATTAACCTTCGTGTACTTGTCTCATGACATAATCATGTTAGGGCAATCTCTTGCCATGATAAGGTTTTGATGTGTGTGACAAAGAGTTTAAGTTAGGTTGGTATTGTTATTTGATATGTGCGTTGGAGTCTTGCAGGACTTAGTAATTCGCACATGGAGCCTTGGCGGGTTCACCCTCACAACCTCGGTCCTTGAGTCGGTGAAGGATGACTTTGCGGAAGCCGTGCGCTTGGAGCATCCGAGGGACCGCTGGACGAGATGACTTGAAGTGAAGCCAAGGAAGCAGACTTCGGAGGCAAGAGACGCGAAGGAGCATTGCATAGTCGTGCGCCTGATGCTGCCGAGGGACGTGGCCGCGAACGAAGAGAGCTTCGGCGAGGGACTTCGAGTGAGATGAGAGAATGAGTGAAATGTAAGTAGTTCATTAGGTGAACTTGGCCGAATGGCTGAGTGTCGGAGACTTGACCGCAAGGGTTAAGGTTTACCCGACCGTCGGAAGCTCAAACTTATGTTAAGTCCGATCGCCATGTAATGGCAATATCGCTAAGTCGAGTAGTGTTCGATCGTATCCGATCGATGGGTTTATGCAATGATCGGTATCATGGAATGACAATGATCGCGAGAGGATGTCGCGCATGTAACCGCCGTGGCCGACTATGGAGGCAGTAGTCGACTGGTGAGGTCCATCAGTCGACTGCCAAGTATTCCGTTGGACTACAACGGTCGGGATCCGACGTGTTCGAGGCGCTGAGTGGCGATATTTGCCAAGGGCGTGAGTGGCGCGCCAACGGAAGAAATCAGCCCTCTCTATAAAAAGAGAGGGTGTGGAGCTTTGGGAGGTTAATGCTCTTACTCCAAACGACCATCCAAGTGCCCCACAAGCTCTAAACTCTTCTTACTTGTTTTTTACTCCATTCTATTTGTAAGAAGAGTGATCTTGATTGTAAAGGTTACCTCCACCTAGCTTAGTGCAAAGGAGAGACCAATAGTGATTGGCTTTGGAGGAGTGATTCACCTTGGACGAATCGGACCTTGGATTAGCGGCGTAGCCGTGAACCACATTACATCTCCTTTGTTAGCGTTTGTATTTTCATTTATTGCTTTATCTTTATTGTTTATGCTTCCGCTTGCGCTAACGATTGTGTAGACGAGCAAACGAACGAGAGAATTCCACCACGCAACGTAAGAGGGCTATTCACCCCCTCTAGCCGGCCGTTCGATCCCCAACAAGTGGTATCAGAGCCAAGGAAAGCTTGTCGAGGACTAACCGCCACAACAAGCAACATTCAAAATGGCCGGCTCCAACATTCATCCACCGAAGTTTGAAGGAGAATTCGCTTCGTGGAAGAAGCGAATGGAGGTATTTTTCGAAATGGATTTTGATATTATGATTACAATGGAATCCGGTTTCGTTTTACCTAGGGATGAAGAGGGGAAGCCAATAGAAAAGTCATGATGGACCAAGAGGCAAAGAGAGGAGCACCTTGCAAACTCAAAAGTCAAGCACCATCTATACAATGTGCTTCCTCAACAAGAAATAAATAGAATTGGAGAATGCCTAAGTGCCAAGGAGATGTGGGAGAAGTTAGTAGAGCTTCATGAAGGCACTTCGGAGGCAAAGCTAGCAAGAAGAGACCTCCTCCGCTCCCAACTTTCAAATATCAAGCTTGAAAAGGGAGAAAAGGTAACTTCTTTGCATTCTAGATTCAAAGAAATTTTAATTGGACTAACAAGTGTAGGAGAAAGGCTCTCCAATAGCGATATGATAATGAAGGTCATAGATGCTTTCCCCCGATCATCCAAGTGGAGTTCAATGGTGGACTCATTTTACATTTCAAAGAATCTAAAGGTAAGTACTCTAGATGAATTTTTCTCCACTATGGAATTACATGAATCTAGGCTTGAAGGAATACAAGAAGAGCCAAAAATACAACCCTCAAGAGGAGTAGCTTTGATGGCAAACAAGGGGAAGAAGAAGATAGAGATTCCCTCCTCCTTCGATGATGAAGCGTCTTCCTCCTCCTCCATGGATAGCACGGAAGAAGCGTATATGGTAAGGAGGGTAAGACGTGCTTTAAAGGGTTTTCATTTTAATAAATCTAATGATAGGAATAGAAGACCAAGGGGGAAAATCATTTGCTACAATTGCCAAGGAGAGGGACACATAAGGGATAATTGTCCCCTCTTGAACAAAAGCAAGGAGGAGAAGAGAAAGAAAGAAGAAAAGAAGAAGAAAAAGGGTAGCAAGAAGAAAAAGGAAGAAGAAAAGAAGGCAAAGGAAAAGGGGAAGGCCAAAGCATTCAAGGCCAAGACATGGGATAACCCTTCCTCATCCTCTTCACCATCATCGGAAGAGGAGAATGCCTTTGTCTCCAATTTGGCCTTAATGGCCTTTGATGACTTGGATTGCTCCTCCACCGAAAATGAAGGATCAAGCTCAAGAGGAGAGAGCTCAAGTGAAGGGGGAGCTTCTACATCCTCCTCATCCGAAGAAGAAGAAGAGGATATGGAAACTATGGTAACGAATGCCTCTCCTAAGAAAATAGTTTCCATAATT
This sequence comes from Wurfbainia villosa, assembly GCA_025175895.1. NCBI lineage: Eukaryota > Viridiplantae > Streptophyta > Magnoliopsida > Zingiberales > Zingiberaceae > Wurfbainia > Wurfbainia villosa. The sequence continues at coordinate 686,206 of CM045992.1, read as the reverse complement.
TCTAGTTTAACTAAGGACTTATTTGGAATGAAAAAGAAAATAAAAGCATGCTTAATCAAATTAAGACATTGGAAAATAAGCTAGAAAATGCATGCTTAAATGATAATATTTCTTCTAGCTTAAATGATGCATGCTCACATGATCTTTATGTGTCATTAGATGTTAATGATGCATGCATAGAGGAAAATAGAGCTTTAAGAGAGAAAGTAGACTATTTAACCAAAACCCTAGAAAAATTCACTATTGGCTCAAATACATTGAATATGATTATAGGGAGCCAAAGAGCTAGCTTTAACAAAAAGGGCCTAGGATACAAAGAAAAGAAAAATGAAAAGGCCTATAAATGCCTAATAGCTAGGGGACAAGATAAGAAGAAGGTAATTGCTAAGAAATGGATCCCCAAGGAGTATCTAGTGAACCTCATATGCAAGAACTTATTTTGGGTTCCAAAATTCATCCTTAAGGGTTAGGATAACCCTAGGGTAGTCAACCATATACAATTGACCTATATCATATTTTGGTTGACTTAGGATGGCGGGACAACATTTTTAGAATAGTGTTGGGTGATGATAATGTGCCCATAAATAGTTAATAATGCTTAAATCATGATAATTAATGTAATTGCTATGTATGTTTGCAATCATGATTTATGATTTTGAAATTTGGCACGTCATCATGAGAAATAGGGTTAAATCATGCTTTAGGTGATAATTTATTTATTATCATGACATAATACCTAATGCATGATAACAATTCAATGAATACATGTGTTTCATGATCATAATGTAAAATTAAGATATGTCTTTATGATCATGTGGATTGTTAGGATGATACTTAACCTTAATAGAATTGTATGAATATAATGGTTAAGTATATACAAATACCCTCTAGGATACATCTCACACTCACAATAGGCTACCATGATTGAAAACTTAGCATGGGTGAGATGTTAGGATGATACAAATATTCACTAATGCCTATGACATTTAGATGGTCATTTTGAGTATCAAAATAGCAATAATAGACCAATCATGGGGAATGCTTATGTTTAATTCATAGATATATTGCCCAAAGATCATGGTTGGATATTTCATAAGTTTTCAAAACAATTTCTTACTTTAAAATCTGTGTATTCATGTTTTGAAACAATTGGGTACAAAACAAGGTGTTAAAATGGATACTAACATGCTCAAAAACTAGTGATTTTTAAAGCTTTTGGAATTTTGGCAAATCTAGGAAAATATAATGATTTTTCTTGAAAAACTATTTTTCATTGATAGATATACTTACAAGAAATATGTTCCCCAAATCTCATGATTTTTTGATTTTTCTGGATTTTTTAATGCATTTCTGAAATTCATCCGTAAAATCGAAATTGATTTCTTGTGCCGATCATTACATCGATAGCAATGACGTGATGGATATGAACAAGCACAGTAACCTAATTTTATCAGGTTTTGACTGATTTTAATGTGCGTTTCTCTGTATACTTGATGTCATGAGTTTATAACTTAGTATTAATATTTTTGATGGTGTCAAAGAGGGAGAAATGATTATGTTTAAGTTAATTATGATAGGGGGAGAAATTTATGTGGGGAGTTTCATGGATTAAGGGGGAATTGCATGTTGCTATATCATGTTTATGTTTACATGTTTTCTTACCTTAGAATTTATATCAAATATTTTACCTAACTTAAACGGATTGCCACACATCAAAAAGGGAGAGATTGTTAGGGCAATCTCTTGCCATGATAAGGTTTTGATGTGTGTGGCAAAGGGTTTAAGTTAGGTTGGTATTGTTATTTGATATGTGCGTTGGAGTCTTGCAGGACTTAGTAATTCGCACATGGAGCCTTGGCGGGTTCACCCTCACAACCTCGGTCCTTGAGTCGGTGAAGGATGACTTTGCGGAAGCCGTGCGCTTGGAGCATCCGAGGGACCGCTGGACGAGATGACTTGAAGTGAAGCCAAGGAATTAGACTTCGGAGGCAAGAGACGCGAAGGAGCATTGCAGTAGTCGCGGCGCTGATGCCGAGGGACGGGTGCGAACGAAGAGAGCGAGGGACTTCGAGTGAGATGAGAGAATGAGTGAAATGTAAGTAGTTCATTTGACCGCCAAGGGTTAAGGTTTACCCGACCTTGTCCTTCTCTGGCCGAAGTGTAACTCTTCTGCTTTAGATAAACTTATGTTAAGTTTGAGTTCTGTTCGGCTCGATCGGCACAGTCGTACGTCCATGTAATGGCGATGTTCGGCTTTACTTCTCGTCGAGTAATGTTGGTAATTCATCCGGCCCGATGGGTTTATGTCCGGCCGATCATTTGCTTGAAGGAATGTCAGCGAACGCGAGAACCACTCATGTACGGGCTGGGCGGTCGACTCTACGAAGCCCGTGCGATCGGTGGTGAGTCCATCGTTCGTCCCCGTCCTATTCCGTTGGACTAGCGACGGGGATCGAGCGTGTTAGGAGGCCGTTGGAGTGTGACGATCGGCGCCAAAGAGCGGTGATCGTAGTGACGCGGGAAGAAATCAGCCCTCTCTATAAAAAGAGAGGGTGTGGAGCTTTGGGAGGTTAATGCTCTTACTCCAAACGACCATCCAAGTGCCCCACAAGCTCTAAACTCTTCTTACTTGTTTTTTACTCCATTCTATTTGTAAGAAGAGTGATCTTGATTGTAAAGATTACCTCCACCTAGCTTAGTGCAAAGGAGAGACCAATAGTGATTGGCTTTGGAGGAGTGATTCACCTTGGACGAATCGGACTGTGGATTAGCGGCATAGCCGTGAACCACGTTACATCTCCTTTCTTAGCATTTGTATTTTCGTTTATTGCTTTGTCTTTATTGTTTATGCTTCCGCTTGCGCTAACGATTGTGTAGACGAGCAAACGAACGAGAGAATTCCACCACGCAACGTAAGAGGGCTATTCACCCCCCTCTAGCCGGCCATTCGATCCCCAACAAATCAACTTCCTTCGGGCTGAGACACTTAAGCAAAGGTCGAACGAAAGCTCGTTTGTATATGATGTCGCCAACTAAGACGAAACAAGTACTTCTTTTCTTGATGTTTTGTGCCTCGGCTCGGTCATTCGACAGTATCCCCCTTTTCAGATAATCAACGAGGGGGTCCTCCAATCCGACAGATTTTGAGATGCCCTCAGATCTTGATCTATATTAGCAACGAACTGTGTCTCGGCCAGCGAATCCTCCAATCTCCAAGTAGTAAGAGCACTGGTCATGTGAGCCAACTCGTCAGTCTTCTAATTGTTTGCTCGAGGAATTTTATGGAGGATAACCCCTTGAAATTCTGAAGATAGCTTGCGGTAAACTTGTATATAGCACTGAAGCCATTGGTTGTTGGTGTTAAATGATCCTTTGACTTGCTCCACCACTAACTGCAAGTCGAAATATAAAGAAATCCGAGTAACTCCAACATGCTGAGTTGCCCGCAATCTAGCTAATAAGGCTTCGTATTCGGCTTCATTGTTGGAGGCTCAGAAGTTGAGTTGCACAGTTATCCGGATCGTATCTCCTTGAGGGGATATTAATAATTCTTCTACTCCACTTTCTTGCTTAGTTGTCGAACTATTCACATATATTTTCCATTCCTCATTTCTCTCAACCCCTAGTGTCTCGGCTAAGAAGTCTATCAATACTTGTGCTTTGAGGGCTATACGAGGTTGATAATGAATGTCATATTCGGCTAGCTCAGTGGTTCATTTGATCAAGCGACCATATGCTTTAGGGTTAGTTAATATCCTCCCGAGACCGTTGTTGGTTAAAACTGTGACCCGGTGAGACAGAAAATAGGGACGAAGCTTCCTGACCATTATAAGTAGAGCTAGCGCCAACTTTTCCAATGTTGTATACTTGCTCTTGACAGTTTTTAATAAATGACTAACAAAATATATGAGTAATTGCTTACCACCCTCTTGCTGAAGCAGGATTAAAGTCACGACCTCTTTTGAGGAGACCAGATATAATTGCAGACTTTCTCCCGGCACCGACTTAGCAAGCGTAGGCAGTTCAAATACATACTGCTTTAGCTCAGTAAAGGCTTGTTCACATTTCTCGTCCCATGAAAACCGAGTCGACTTGCGAAGCGCCTTGAAGAAAGGAAAGCTTCGCTCAGCCAACTTAGGGATGAAGCGAGAGAGTGTCGTTATTCTACCCAGTAGCTTTTGTACTTCTCTGATATTTCTGGGAGAGATCATATTTTACAGGGCCTGAGCCTTTTCGGAATTAACTTCAATGCCTCGCTCGATCACAATATATCCGAGAAATTTGCCTCCTTGGACGCCGAATATGCATTTGCAGGGGTTGAGCTGGATTCTGTATCGACGTAGTGTACTGAATGTTTCTGCCATATCTTTGATTATGTTTTCAGCTTTTATAGACTTGATGGGAATATCATCCACGTATGCTTCAATGTTTCGACTTATCTGCGACTAAAACACTTTATCTATCAGCCTTTGATAAGTGGCGTTAATATTATTTAATCCGAATGGTATGACCTTGTAGCAAAAAGTGTCATCCCCCGTGACAAAGCTGACTTTCTCTTAATCTTCCTATACCAATGGGATCTGATGGTATCCCTGATGTGCGTCTAACATGCAGATCAATTCACATCCTACCATAGAATCAACTAGCTGATCTATCTGAGACAAGGGGTAACAATCTTTAGGGCATGTTTTATTAATGTCTCTGAAGTTTATACATACCCTTCATTTCCCTCCTGATTTTGATACTAAAACAATATTAGACAATCATTTGGGGAATTGAACTTCTCTAATGTATTCAGCCTGTATTAATTTCTGCACTTCGGCTCGGATGATCTGATCTTTTTTCGGGCCAAAATGTCTTATCTTTTGTTTTACGGGCTGAGATCTGGGAAAGATATTCAGCCGATGCTCCATCATAGTTCGGGAGATACTCCAATTGTGCTCCCCAGGCCGAGTAAAAACATCTCGGTTGCTTACTAGACAATTGATTACTTCTTGCTTCAGCTCGGCTAGCAGGTCGATGGCAACTTGGATCACTCTGTCAGGTTGATCCGGCCATATCTATACAGCTTCCTCATCCAGCAGCTCCTCTCGGAGAGTGTAAACTTCTGCCATTTTGATCTTTCGATTTTTTCCTAGGGCCCATCTGGACTTCTTCCATAACATCTCCGAGCTGTCTTTTGATCTCCAGTGGCTTCCCCTATTTGATTATTCACAGGGAATTTGACCTTCTAGTGGTATGTTGACACGACAGCTTCGAAGGAGTGTAGCGCTGGCCTTCCCAAGATGACATTATAGGCTGAAGCAGCGTCTACTACCATAATGGTGATAATCCAGGTCCGACGAAGGGGCTCCTCCCCTAGATATAAAGACAGATCAATCTGGCTGAGTGGAGACACCTCGTGACTCGAGAAGCCGAACAGAGTAGTATTCATCAGCTGGAGTTATGTCAAGTCGAGCTGCATACGATCAAATAAAATATTAACCGAGCTACCTATGTTCACGAAGATCCTGGCCACATCATATTTGGCGATGATGACTCTAATCACCAAGGCATCATCATGTGGGACAGAAACTCCTCGTAGGTCCTCGGGGCCGAAGTTCATCGAGGGTCCTTCAGTGCGCTTTCGACTGGTATTTACTTCCATGTTTTCCATCTGTCTCCCGTGAGCCTTCCTGGCTCGATTTGAATCTCCATCTATGGCCCCACCGGTGATCATGTCGATGGTGCCGCAATGTAGAGTGTTGGAGGGTTTTTACGGCGATTCTGGTCGGGGAGCTGGCTTGCTTGGAGAGGCTCCTCGGGTTGTTCGAGGAACTTGACCTTGTCTTTGGTGCTCGGGTGAGGGTCGAGGAGCCCGCCTGGCTGGGTTTCGCCTAACATGGTTTTGCAGTTCCGGTCTTGCTTCTATTTGCGGGAACCGAGGAGGGGCATTGAAGTTTTGTTGTTACTCCCACATAACTTGTCTGATTTCTTCAGTCAGGGTACGCCACTCCCGAGTCGAGTGGTCGTGCATTTGATGGAAAGCGTAAAAAGGGGCATGCTGATCCGCCAGCATCAATGGTTGCAAAGCTTTCTGTACGGTATGGATTTTCCTATCTTTGACCAGCCAAGAAGGGTAGACAGGAGGAACTCTGGGAGGGCGAATCGGTGCCGAGGGAAGGGCCTTTTTACTTAATTTTTGGGGCTGAGGTTGATTAGATCTTCTCACTCCTTGTTGCTCATCTGTTGCCTTCTCGGTCTCTTCCAAATTGATGTAGGCTTCTACCTTGGCTAGTAAGGCTTCGAAGTGGTCTCTTCATCAGGGACTTCGAGAAATCCCCCCTTATTAAACCCTGGGGAAAAGCATTGACTATCGTCCCGGGCAAATCATCCAAGACATCGACTGTCACTCGGTTAAACTGATGTATGTAAACCTGCAAGGATTTATTACTCTTTTGCTTTATAGTCATAAGGTATTGGGCAGTTCGACGATACCTCTTGTTACTGCCGAAGTGCTGGAGAAAAAGAACGGAGAGCTCTTGGAAGGAACTGATGGATCCCTCAGGAAGTCGGTCGAACCACTTTGGGCAGAGCCTATTAAATTGAGAGAGAAAATCTTGCATTTGGCTCCATCAGAATAGTTATGTATCAAGGCAGCCTTCTTAAATCTTCCTAAGCATTCTTCTGGATTGGGCGAGTCGTTGTACTCTCCTATAGATATATGCTTGAAGGACTTGAGCATTCTCTCGACTATAATGCTGGAGGCAAGGGGAGAGTCTATACCGTCTAGCGGAGCCTTGCCCTTCTTAGGGTCCCTTTCTTGTGGTGTGTAAGAGAGTACTTCTTCAGAAGACTCCTCCAGATATGCTGTTGAAGACGACTCGGTCGACATCGAAACTATAGGAACTATTCTTTGGGGAGCCGGAGTTGAAGGGACAGATGTTGGTGCTGGACCTTGAACTAGGCTGGGGAACGCCTGCATAGGAGTAGGACCTCGGGGGAAAAGGTCATGCAGGATGCTCTTCATGGTATTCTTGACGAGGGTGATGATACTTTCCCTGGTCATATTTCCTTCAGTGGAGTTACGGTTGTCGGAATTCGTTCCTTGGTCTCCCATCCTTGTTTCAGGCGTGTTTAGTGAAGTTTCTCATAGACGGTGCCAATTATATTGCCTGTCGAGACAAGGACGATGAGGTGTCCAGTGACGAAGGCGCAAAGGACCGATGACTCGAACAGAAGGACGACTGACGCGAGGGAAAGCTACGACGAAAGAGTTGGCGTATCTAGCGCTAGTTGAGCCGAGTGAGGTGAGACAACCGAATAGCGTATCCTGCAAAGGAAATGCGATTAAGGGCACCGAGAGAGATCTCGGCAAAGCCCTTCCGACGGTCAAAACAGGAATTAGTAAGAATAGGTGGTGAAAGTAGTGGAGAGGGTTGTGAGAATGCGAACCTCTTCTCTTCCTTCTCTTCAATGAGAGTTATATAGAAGCAAATCCTTCTGTCGAGCAATACGGTAGGTATGGATAGTATGACTCATGATGTATTTACGTCTGCTCTAAGAGGTAATAGGGGTCATTACTCTCATAAATGTTATAGGTGTGTGGGTTGTGATTAATGCTCATCGTGTTGTCGATGGGAGACAACTCCTCATTAATGCATGAGACATGCTTCTGGAGGCCAGTATGGGTATCTGTTCCTCGGTCGGACAGAACCACTGACAAGGACTGCTTTTGTGGACCATATGAACAGGAATACCCACCATGTCACCTGATTAGGTAAGATAGAACATACTTTGGGAAGTCATACATTCAAAATAGTGTGCAACTGCCGAGATGCGAGACTGAGATGAAGAATAATAGCCGAGACACGGGGCGTCTAAAGTATAATGCAGCTGAGATGCAGAATAAACCGAGACACGGAGCATCTGGAATATAATACGATCGAGACGCGGGGCGTTTGGAATCGACCGAGACGCAGAATAGACCGAGATATGGGACGTCTAAAATATAATACAGTCGCGATGACCTCTTCATACAGCTCGGATGTATCGGACTTGGAGTTTTAGTTGTTTATTATATGACTAGTCACAAGTTAGTTCTTCCCGATATTATATATATATATATATATATATATATTCAATCACTTAATGTGTTGAAAAAATATTCGTCGGGGAGAAAGCAAATTGATATGAGCTCGTCGAGGCTAGTGTTCAACACTATCTCCGTAAAACGATATTGCTCCGCTCAGGTGCTTACGGATAGCAGCAATTCATTTCCAAGATACAACGACAACATCTCGGAATAGTAGCACTACAAATTCCGGGACCGGCGAACCTTCTCGTAGATTTTCTGGACTCCGGATGCAGAGGATGGATGGTATGCAAAGGTGAGTGAGATTGAGTGATTTTTTTGAGTGATTTGTTCCATCATCTAGGGATCCTATTTATACTATGTGAAGAGGTGAAGTGCCCTTTGGTGAGTTTAATCTGAGTCATTGGATGTAGAGGGTTGTTACCCTTCATCAAACCTTTTAATCTCGGCCATTAGATCTGGATGATTGTAACCTTTCAGATCATCCTTTTATCTTAGCCGCCAGATCTGGATCCAGCGATCCAGTCAATCCGACGCTCCAGATCAATCTTAATCACCAACGATCCGATCGTGATTCTTCACAATCAACACTCCAGATCGCACTGCGATCCATCACCCTCTTCGTTCCAACGGTGGCCATCCGATTGCCATACCCAACCGAGTACCATGTATACATGACACATCACCCGAGTGTCACGTCACCCGGAGCATAAATTTAAGCTCCTCAATGCTCCTCACAACAATGCGTAAGTGCGAAGTGCAAAGTGCGCCAACAAAGCGGCCATTTCGCGCATGCGCGCGTGCGCGCATGGCGGGTGGCGGGCTTGCAGGTGCGAGCACTTGCTCATCCATTGGATGAGAGTATCTGTGCTTAGTTGAGTTAACTCAATTAATACAACAACATATATAAGGAAGTAAATCCTCTATGGAATTTCCAATGTGGGACTATTGCTCCCCTTACTTCCTTTAATAACATTTTAGGCTGACTTTAACAATTAATTTCTTATTCACCCATAATCGGTTTTGAGCAAATTAATAGTCTAGATTCATCTACTCGAAACATAGATTTCGATTTTGAAGTCAATTTAGACTTTCATCGATTGATGGCACCTCGATTTTCCTTTTCAAAACCGTAAACTATATTGGTCTTTTTAAGACCCAATATCTAACATCCCCCACATGAATGGAAATTAATGTGTGTATGCATGCTGACACTTTATGAGAGTCCAATCGATAAGTCAATGCATCGAGAGAGGTAGCTTGTGGCTTTGAACCTTCCGTAGTGGAATGCTATCGAGCATACTAAAACGCGATGAACGTGATGTCTTGAATCGCTATTGCATTGTGTATACTTAGACAATAACACTCACACAAGGATTTATCTCACCTACTTTTGGTTCTCATGGTTGGTTCCGTTTTGGCCATGGACACCATCTTGGATTCATGAGTGTTTCATTGAAGTGACCTGTCTTCACACTCACATAGGTGACACTTCTATCAAGAGTATCCTACCATACTTAACCTTATAAAGGTATATAAGTCATTAAAAGCATAAGCTTAACCTCACTACATATGGTAGGACAACACATATTCATCCTAGGACTGGGATAAAGATAATATATCTCGTGTGTTGTAACACAACTTTTGTAACTTCGTTGTCCCATTGAACCAAGATCTTGGGATCTCCAGTCAACAAGGTTAGGTTACCACTACAGTCATTTTAGTTGTAGATTTTTAATCTCATTCCTCTCGATGAGCAGTATACTTGATCTCGATTTAGCCCCTTCGTAAGAGGATCTGCTAAATTATTTTTAGACTTGACATAGTCGATTGCAATCACTCCATTCGAGATCAACTGCCTAATGGTATTATGTCTACGACGTATATGTCGTGACTTACCATTATACATACTACTCTGTGCCCTTCCAATCGCCGATTGACTATCACAATGTATAAGTACGGCAGGCACAGGTTTTGTCCAGCTCGAAATATCTTCCAAGAAATTTCGCAGTCATTCAACTTCTTCAGCTGCTTTGTCTAGTGTTATAAACTCGGATTCCATAGTTGACCGAGCAATGCACGTTTGCTTAGTGGATTTCCAAGATACCGCTCCTCCACCAATTGTAAATACATATCCACTAGTGGATTTGGAATCTTTTGTATCTGATATCCAATTAGCATCACAATATCCATCTAAGACAGCGGGATATTTTCTGAAATGTAATCCATAGTCCATAGTATATTTCAAATATTTAAGAGCTCGCATCAGTGCTTTCCAATGGGTATCGTTTGGATTACTAGTAAAACGACTTAGTTTGTTAACCACACAGACAATATTCGGACGTGTGCAATTTATGGGATACATCAAGCTGTCTATCATCCGAGAATATTCTAATTGTGATATGGGTTCACCTTGGTTTTTCGCTAAGTGTTGACTTAGATTCATAGATGTTTTTACTGTAAAGAGATCGTACACATTGAACTTCTTCAACACCGATTCTACATAGTGAGATTGTGTCAAAACTATCCCCTCAGATGTCCTGAGAATTTTAATTCCCAATATAACATCTGCTTGACTCATATCATTCATATCGAAATTCTTGGTCAACATTTTCTTTATACTCATGATTATCTCATGGTTACTACCCATTATAAGCATATCGTCTACGTATAGACAAACAATTATATAACCTTTAGGTGTGTTTTTGACATAAATGCATTTGTCACATTCATTTGTTTTGAATTCGTTTGACAACATTATTTTGTCAAATTTCTCGTGCCATTGTTTAGGCGCTTGTTTTAGTCCGTACAACGACTCAACAAGTCGACACACCTTTTCCTCTTTTCCTGGAACTATGAACCCTTCGGGTTGCTCCATATAGATTTCTTCTTCCAACTCACCATTTAAGAATGCAGTCTTAACATCCATTTGATGTATTTCAAGGTCATACAATACTGCGATGGCTATCAGCACTCGTATGGACGTAATCCTTGTCACCGGTGAGTAGGTGTCGAAGTAATCAAGACCTTCTTTTTGCTTGTACCCTTTGGCTATAAGTCTAGCCTTATACTTGTCAATAGATCCATCAACTTTATACTTGCATTTTAGTATCCACTTACAGTCTAATGGTTTAGCACCAGAAGGAAGGTCCACTAATTCTCAAGTATGATTATTCATGATGGACTCGATTTCACTATTGACTGCTTTTTTCCATAATGGGGCGTCGGGACTAGAGAGAGCTTCACTCAATGTTCTTGGATCCGTTTCTAACATAAAAGTCATAAAGTCTGGCCCGAACGATTTCTCAACTCTAGTCCGTTTGCTCCGACGTGGCTCTTCATTTTGATAGTCAATAGTCCTTTTACGACAATTAAGTTCAGAGACGTCATTGTTGTTAGAACTTCCGTTGCTATCAATTTGAATGTTTCCCCTTATATTTGGGAATACATTTTCAAAGAATATCGCATTCCGAGATTCTATGGTTGTTCCCACATGAATATCAGGAATGTCTGACTTGTGAACTATGAAACGATATGCACTACTGTTTTGGGCATATCCAACAAATATTGCATCGAACGTTTTAGGTCCGATTTTTATTTACTTTGGCTTGGGTACTTCAACCTTTGCCAGGCACCCCCACACTTTCAAGTATTTGTACGATGGCTTGCGACCTTTCCATAGTTCATATGGTGTTTTATCATTTTTTTGCTTGAGGATTTTATTGAGAATGTGATTTGTCGATAATAAGGCTTCCCCCACAAGTTACAGGGTAAGCTGAATTTATCAACAAGGCATTCATCATTTCCTTGAGTGTCGATTTTACGTTCGGCAACACCATTTGATTGAGGTGAGTAAGGTGTCGTTATGCGATGGATAATGCGGTCAGAACAAAATTCATCAAAGCGGTGCACCATATTCTCCTCCACCTCAATTATTTTAATTTGTTTATCAAGTTGATTCTCAACTTCTGTTTTATAGGTTCTAAAAGCCTCTAAGGCTTCGTCTTTACTTCTTAAAAGATAGACATAACATAATCTCGTGCATTCATCGATAAAGGTAATAAAATACTTTTTACCTCTTCTGGTTTGCACGAATTTTAAGTTACATAGATCGCTATGTATTAACTCTAGAGGAGTTGTTGACCTTTCCACCGAATGAAAAGGTAGTCTCGTCAATTTTGCTTCCACGCACACTTCACATTTGTGTGTTTTGTCAACATCGACATTTGGTAATAAATTTAATTTGACGAGACATTTCAGTGTATTATTATTAACATGTCCAAGTCGATCATGCCATAAATTAAAACACTCGACAACATAGCTGGAAGTTTTTATTTTATTACCATCAAATTCACGGTGTACAGTCATTACAACCATCTTGAACAGACTTTGTTCTAAGTAACCTTTACCTACGAATACACCATTCTTCGTAAATACAAAATTATTTGATTGGAACACTAGTCTGAACCCGGCTTTAACAAGTGCCGATCCAGAAACTAGGTTCTTTCTGATGTCGGGAACATGGAGCACATCAATAAGCGTTAGCTCCTTTTCCGATGTCATCTTCAGAACAACTTTTTCAAGTCCGACAATCAGCGATGTTGTGGAATTGCCCATATAGAGCTTTCTTCCACTTATTGAAGTATACTTGGAGAACATCACCTTATCATAACAGATATGACGTGTTGCTCTAGTATCGATCACCACTTCTTCGGATTGTCCACCACCGTGTTGGTTTCAAACACGACCGCAGTGAGATCTAGCTCCATGTCGTCAGAAGTTGCAACCTGGTTCGCAACTTCTTTCTGACCCTTAGTTGGTTTCTTTGGGCGTCTACACTCTTTGGACATGTGTCCTGGCTTTCCGCAGTTGTAGCACGAGCCCTTGAATTTCTTGCCTGGAGCCTTCTTTTTGAATTGCTTCAGCTTTTTGGTATTCGACTCAGCCAAGTTAGACATCTCGTCGATAGTCCGCTTCGTTCCTTTAGAGTCGGAGAATCTTCGATTATCCTCCTCTATTCGTAGCCTTAGGATCAGGTCTTCAAGCCTCATCTCCTTTTGCTTATGCTTCAGGTAATTTTTGAAATCCTTCCACGACGGGGGAGTTTCTCAATTACCGCGCTACTTTGAACGACTCATTCATCTTCATGCCTTCGGCATCCAGATCATGCAATATCTGTTGGAGATTTGACGCCGCTAGAGGGGGGGGTGAATAGCGTTGTGATCGTACGAAGATGGAATTCGATCGTGATCGTGTCTACAATTTCGTTAGCGCAGCGGAATATAGAAATGAAAGCAATAACGAAATACAACAATCACGAACACAAAGATATAACGTGGTTCTGAACTGAACGGTTCCTACTCCACGGATCGAGCTCTAAAGAGCCCTAGTGATGCACACGCACTCACTAATCACAAATACTCCTTCTCGGAACAATCCGGAGGCGGAGAAACCTCGTACAAGGATTACACTAAGTAATACACAAGATACAAGCAAATACAAGTAAGAAATACAATGCAAGTAAAGGAAAAACAACTTTACAAGAACTTTGGATTGCTTGATCTTTGATTGCCTTGAACTAGCTTTGAAGGACTGGAAAGCACCAACTTCCCCCTTCAATTTCGCCCAAGAAAATCGCTGCAAAAACTCTTCTTCCGAGCTGCCTTTATAACCTGCGTCGGGCTGGATTTCCGCCTATCAGTCGACTGCCATAAGTCACCAGTCGACTGATGCCACTGTTGTCGTGAGACAACGGATCGATCCATGCTGGAAAAACTCCAACGGATCTCTTGGCAGTCGACTGCCAACATTAGCGATCGCCCGGCCAGTCGATCGGCCCCGGCTCTGCGAGCATCTTCGCGGTGAACTAGCGATCATTGTCGACCCTTAGCGATCTGCCGTATACATCGATTCGATGCTCCAATGAGCGATCGCGCAGCGATTCGGCTCTTAAACGGCTGTCGAACTCAAGTCGACTCACGACAGTCGAACCGGTCATAATGTCAGTCGACTGCCAACCTCAAAGATGAGGTTTTAACCCAAGTATGGTGCCCCCATACTTGCTAGACCACCCTTAGCCTAGACCTAAGCCTTCTAGCCACCTCCATCAGCCTCACGCCTCTCGGATCCCTCCAAGTCATCCATGACTTGTTCATCCATTGCGCTAGCCTCCAAGTGCTTCCCTCGGCTATGTCATGCTAACGGTGTCTACACCGCCAAGGCACATTGGACTTACGCCGCCAAGACTCCGCTTGGACTTTACGCCGCCAACCATTGGTCTTATGCTGCCAAGACTCCCGCTTGGACTTTACGCTGCCAATATCAAACCCTTGGACTTCTCAAATGCCAAGACTCAAGCTTGGACTTTCCCTTGCCAACCCATGTTGGACTTTCCGTGCCAAGACCATGCTTGGACTTTCCTTGCCAACCCATGTTGGACTTTTCATGCCAAGACCATGCTTGGACTTTCCTTGCCAACCCATGTTGGACTTTCCATGCCAAGACCCATGCTTGGACTTTCCATTTGCCAAGACCCATGCTTGGACTTCTCATTTGCCAAGACCCATGCTTGGACTTCTCATGCCAAGTACTCAAGACTTGGACTTTCCCAAATGCCAAGTGTTCCACTTGGACTTTCCTTGACAATTACATTGTCATATATTTTTGTCGAAACATTAAAACATCACTCGAGTCAAGCTCGAGTCCTGATCAATCGTGACCTGGGCCGATTGCACCAACAATCTCCCCCTTTTTGATGTTTGACAAAAACCAAACAAATCATTTGAGTTAGACCACTAACTCAAATCCCTTACCAATTATCCCAAATTGGTAAACACTCTCCAAATGTTCTACCCCAAACATTCTCCCCCTTTTTGACTAACATCAAAAAGGTTTTCTCTCCAAGGAGGTCAATGTCTCATATCCCAATGAGATCTCACAATCTCCCCCTTGATCTAAAAATATCTAGGATGTCTACCATCGTCCTAGTGATAAGTCTCATATCACTCAAGAGAGGCAATCCTATAATCTCTCCCAATTTCCAAATTGGGTATCAAAAACCCATCAATTTTTCCAATTGATGATACTCTCCCAATAACTTCTCCTCTCCAAGGAGAAAAACACATCCATCATCCCAAGATGGATAACTTCCCCTAAAGGCTTGCTCCCCCTTGACCATTGCACCAACAATGTCCTTGGGAAGCCCATAAGCCAATAGGAACTCTAAACCATCAAAATTAAGGTTCTAAGTTCAACATCGAACTTTCACTCACCCTAAATTTGATACTTTGACCTAACACAGCTCCTAATCCATATCCAATGAATTTTCACCCTTTATAATGCTTCCTAAAGCATATCATAGGGTTAAGAGTGATTAGGAACCTTTTCATAGCTGAACACGGGCTAAACAAACCTTGTTAACCCGAAATCAGACCTGGCAGTCGACTCCTGATAGTAATCACGATCATTGCCACTCATCATCGATGCCACAGGCGTCGTCGATAATCAAAATCTCGATTTTCAACTATCAGAAATGAATTTTGAAAATTCATAAATAATTATACGTAATTCGAAAAATCATGAAAATTCATACGTATAATACTTATGACACACACAATGGGTGAAAAATATTTGAAAATTATTTTACCCATAAAATAGTGAGTTTGATACAAAACTCAAAACCATTGAAATTTTCAATGTTTTGGCCCTATTTTGTATCAACTTCATCAATGGTGATTGTTATCAAAAGATAGACTTCACCAAGGTTTTTCAAAATGTTTTTAAAACCTTATTTTGGATCATATTCCTTGGGCTCTATGTACATGACTTATACACATGCTCTCCCAATGATCCACAAATAGAATTAGATGAGTTTTAGTTCATCTAGATGCAAACACTATGCACCTTGAACTTAACTCATATCCTAGCATCTCATATGTATCTAGGGTGTATAAATACACATACATATCAATTGGATGTGAGATGTGGGTTTTGGTTCATTTAATATAGGATTTCATGCATTTTTCTAAGGCAACACTACTTGATTCCCTTATAAATGGGACTTCAAGTCATGTCATAGTCCTTAAATCAATTTCAACCAATTGTCTTAAGTGCATGAATGATTATGGCATGAGAAATGATATAAATAAGCATATGCTCATAATCATGATGTCATGGCATAATATGAAATCTAAAAGCACATGACATTAAATCCTTAATCCTAAACATGTACATGACATATAGAATGATTAAAAATAAGCATGATGTCATGGCATGTTATATGACAAACAAAGCATGACATATAAAATATATAGGTATAGTAATACCTAAATTTTAATTGTCATTTGATATAATTAAGTATATTTTGCCATATTAACCTAAATTTTCCCAAGTGTGCCAAAAACCCAAAATGACACACTACGACCTCTAAACCTAAATTGTGCCAATTTGACCATTTTATCAAGCTTCTCAAATAATATTGGCACACCCTAAAATCTTTTAGGATGATAATTCAAATCTATTTCCAAGGTATCCATAACCTTGAAAATAACCTAAAGTGTCACCTTTGCCATGGTTGAGTTAACTACCCATCCATTTAAGGTTGGCACACCCTAACCCATCTAGCGTGAATCAATCACGCTCTTAGGAACCCAAAACCGATTTGAGCTCCTAGGGTTAATTAGGTATTCCTTAGGGATAACCTCCCTAGATACCTTCCTAATGACCCTCCTAGGCTTATTAGCCTTGGTCATTTGGGTCTTACCTAGGTTGACTCTAGGGGTAACTCCCCTTGCAACCTTCTTAGTGGTCACCCTAGGTTTCCTTGAAACCCTAGCCACTAGGCACACCCTTTGGTCAATTCTAGGGATGACTTCCCTATTGACCTTGGTCTTCCTAGACCTAGTTTGTGTTCCATAGTCAAATGGAACACTATGGTAAGCCACCTTAGGCTTAGGTTTGTGACCCAAACCTTGCTTGCCCTTGGTTGACTTTTGACTCTTAGGTCCTAGGTGTTGACTTTGACTTTTGGACCTAGAAGTTTGACTAATTGACCCTTGCATTTGATTTTGCATAACCTTAAGGGTCTTTTCAAGTTTTTCAAGCCTTAACCTCAAGACTTGATTTTCCTTTTCTAATTGCCCGATTTTAGAATTTTGATTTAAATCTTGGGCATTGGACTTCCTAGGCATATGCCTAGTCCATTTAGGGTTTAGACCTAGGTGCTCTTGCACCTTTCTAATTGTCTCCCTAGGTAAAATTGATCTTGAGTTATTTGACCTAGGTTTGTCCTTAGGTAAATTGTTTTTAGGGACATTAGTCTCAAATTTCTCCCTATTATCTAAGTAGACATTCTTAGTTCCTAAGCAAAAATACTTGTTCCTATTAGCATGCTTTTCATAAATTGCAAGTGAATTGAAATCCCTAGCATGCTTTTGCTTGTAAATTGAAGAAGGAGCAAAATTAGAAGTTACCCTAGGGTCTGCCTTAGCTCCCTACATATGATGCTCCATTTTGAGTCTTCTTGTCCCCCTTCTTGCATTGACTCCGGAAATATCCCGGTTGTCGGCACTTAAAGCAAATTACTTGTTCTTTGCTCTTTTGCGTTGAGGGACCAACATCCTTGACCTTTGGAGCCAGTGGAGCTTTCCTATTCTTCTTTGGGCACTTGCTCTTATAGTGCCCGGTTTCCCTACACTCAAAACATATTATATGCATTTTATTATTAACACATATGTTTGAGTTACCTAGGTTAATGGAGGAATTGGACTTTGGGCTTCTTCATCTGACCGGATGTCGAAGCTTCTTCTTGATGTTCCGGTGTGGAAGTTATCTCCTCCCCCTCAATCCTTGAGGTGGATGCTTCTTCCACTTCCTCCACCTCTTCTGATCCGGATGTTGATTCCCTATCAACCTCCGAATCCTCACTTCCTTGTGAGGATGATGCATTAGCCTCTTCGGTCTCTTCCTCTTGGACCGGTTGTGAGCCTTCATGATATTTTGCCACTTGACTCCAAAGCTCTTTGGCATCCTTGTACTCACCTAGCTCACACATAATTTTATTAGGAATCAAATCAACCAAGAATTTAATTACCTTTGTATTCTTTTCGAACTCTTGGATTTGTTCCTTGGTCCACTTCTTCATCTTGAGAATTCCTCCCTTGGGCCCTTTTGGATAATGAAATCCCTCCATCAAAATGCCCCACTCTTCAAAGTCCTTCATCATCAAGAATTCTTCAATCCTCACCTTCCATTGATTGAATCCTTCTTGTCCATAGAAGGTATAAGGGATAGGTGTGTTGATATCCCATCCAAGCTTGTCTTGGAATTCCATCTTCTACCCTCTAGCGTCTTGCTCCCGGTTGTTAATCCGTTGAAGAGCCACCGAGCTCTGATACCAATTGTTGGAGATTTGACGCGCTAGAGAGTGAATAGCGTTGTGATTATGCGAAGATGGAATTCGATCGTGATCGTGTCTACAATTTCGTTAGCGCAGCGGAATATAGAAATGAAAGCAATAACGAAATACAACAATCACGAACACAAAGATATAACGTGGTTCGGAACCGAACGGTTCCTACTCCACGGATCGAGCTCTAAAGAGCCCTAGTGATGCACACGCACTCACTAATCACAAATACTCCTTCTCGGAACAATCCGGAGGCGGAGAAACCTCGTACAAGGATTACACTAAGTAATACACAAGATACAAGCAAATACAAGTAAGAAATACAATGCAAGTAAAGGAAAAACAACTTTACAAGAACTTTAGATTGCTTGATCTTTGATTGCCTTGAACTAGCTTTGAAGGACTGGAAAGCACCAACTTCCCCCTTCAATTTCGCCCAAGAAAATCGCTACAAAAACCCTCCTTCCGAGCTGCCTTTATAACCTGCGTCGGGCTGGATTTCCGCCTATCAGTCGACTGCCATAAGTCACCAGTCGACTGATGCCACTGTTGTCGTGAGACAACGGATCGATCCACGCTGGAAAAACTCCAACGGATCTCTCGAGCCGATCGCCGCAGAGTCGACCGCCTATCGGCCACGAGCGATACATGCTCGCGGTCAACTACTAACTAGCAATGATCGCGCCGATCTGGCAACATCGATCAGATACATCGCCGATCGCTTCCAATGAGCGATCGCTGCAGCGGTCCAGCTCTTAAACGGCAGTCGAACTCAAGTCGACTCACGGCAGTCGAACCGGCCATAATGTCAGTCGACTACCAACCTCAAAGATGAGGTTTTAACCCAAGTATGGTGCCCCCATACTTGCTAGACCACCCTTAGCCTAGACCTAAGCCTTCTAGCCACCTCCATCAGCCTCACGCCTCTCGGATCCCTCCAAGTCATCCATGACTTGTTCATCAGGCTAGCCTGTGTGTTTCCCTCGGCTATGTCATGCTAACGGTGTCTACACCGCCAAGGCACATTGGACTTACGCCGCCAAGACTCGCTTGGACTTTACGCCAACCATTGGTCTTATCTTGCCAAGACTCCGCTTGGACTTTACGCCAATATCAAACCCTTGGACTTCTCAAATGCCAAGACTCAAGCTTGGACTTTCCCTTGCCAACCCATGTTGGACTTTCCGTGCCAAGACCATGCTTGGACTTTCCTTGCCAACCCATGTTGGACTTTTCATGCCAAGACCATGCTTGGACTTTCCTTGCCAACCCATGTTGGACTTTCCATGCCAAGACCCATGCTTGGACTTTCCATTTGCCAAGACCCATGCTTGGACTTCTCATTTGCCAAGACCCATGCTTGGACTTCTCATGCCAAGTACTCAAGACTTGGACTTTCCCAAATGCCAAGTGTTCCACTTGGACTTTCCTTGACAATTACATTGTCATATATTTTTGTCGAAACATTAAAACATCACTCGAGTCAAGCTCGAGTCCTGATCAATCGTGACCTGGGCCGATTGCACCAACAATCTCCCCCTTTTTGATGTTTGACAAAAACCAAACAAATCATTTGAGTTAGACCACTAACTCAAATCCCTTACCAATTATCTCAAATTGGTAAACACTCTCCAAATGTTCTCCCCCAAACATTCTCCCCCTTTTTGACTAACATCAAAAAGGTTTTCTCTCCAAGGAGGTCAATGTCTCATATCCCAATGAGATCTCACAATCTCCCCCTTGATCTAAAAATATCTAGGATGTCTACCATCGTCCTAGTGATAAGTCTCATATCACTCAAGAGAGGCAATCCTATAATCTCTCCCAATTTCCAAATTGGGTATCAAAAACCTATCAATTTTCCCAATTGATGATACTCTCCCAATAACTTCTCCTCTCCAAGGAGAAAAACACATCCATCATCCCAAGATGGATAACTTCCCCTAAAGGCTTGCTCCCCCTTGACCATTACACCAACAATGTCCTTGGGAAGCCCAAAAGCCAATAGGAACTCTAAACCATCAAAATTAAGGTTCTAAGTTCAACATCGAACTTTCACTCACCCTAAATTTGATACTTTGACCTAACACAGCTCCTAATCCATATCCAATGAATTTTCACCCTTTATAATGCTTCCTAAAGCATATCCTAGGGTTAGGAGTGATTAGGAACCTTTTCCATAGCTGAACACGGGCTAAACAAACCTTGTTAACCCGAAATCAGACTGGATCGACTCGAGATGTCGATCATTGCACTCACATCATCGATCGCCACACAGGCCGATCGATAATCAAAAATCTCGATTTTCAACTATCAGAAATGAATTTTGAAAATTCATAAATAATTATACGTAATTCGAAAAATCGTGAAAATTCATACGTATAATACTTATGACACACACAATGGGTGAAAAATATTTGAAAATTATTTTACCCATAAAATAGTGAGTTTGATACAAAACTCAAAACCATTGAAATTTTCAATGTTTTGGCCCTATTTTGTATCAACTTCATCAATGGTGATTGTTATCAAAAGATAGACTTCACCAAGGTTTTTCAAAATGTTTTTAAAACCTTATTTTGGATCATATTCCTTGGGCTCTATGTACATGACTTGTACACATGCTCTCCCAATGATCCACAAATAAAATTAGATGAGTTTTAGTTCATCTAGATGCAAACACTATGCACCTTGAACTTAACTCATATCCTAGCATCTCACATGTATCTAGGGTGTATAAATACACATACATATCAATTGGATGTGAGATGTGAGTTTTGGTTCATTTAATCTAAGGTTTCATGCATTTTTCTAAGGCAACCCTACTTGATTCCCTTATAAATGGGACTCCAAGTCATGCCATAGTCCTTAAATCAATTTGACCAAATTGTCTTAAATGCATGAATGATTATGGCATGAAATGATATAAATAAGCATATGCTCATAATCATGATGTCATGGCATAATATGAAATCTAAAAGCACATGACATTAAATCCTTAATCCTAAACATGTACATGACATATAGAATGATTAAAAATAAGCATGATGTCATGGCATGTTATATGACAAATAAAGCATGACATATAAAATATATAGGTATAGTAATACCTAAATTTTAATTGTCATTTGATATAATTAAGTATATTTTGTCATATTAACCTAAATTTTCCCAAGTGTGCCAAAAACCCAAAATGACACACTACGACCTCTAAACCTAAATTGTGCCAATTTGACCATTTTATCAAGCTTCTCAAATAATATTGGCACACCCTAAAATCTTTTAGGATGATAATTCAAATCTATTTCCAAGGTATCCATAACCTTGAAAATAACCTAAAGTGTCACCTTTGCCATGGTTGAGTTAACTACCCATCCATTTAAGGTTGGCACACCCTAACCCATCTAGCGTGAATCAATCACGCTCTTAGGAACCCAAAACCGATTTGAGCTCCTAGGGTTAATTAGGTATTCCTTAGGGATAACCTCCCTAGATACCTTCCTAATGACCCTCCTAGGCTTATTAGCCTTGGTCATTTGGGTCTTACCTAGGTTGACTCTAGGGGTAACTCCCCTTGCAACCTTCTTAGTGGTCACCCTAGGTTTCCTTGAAACCCTAGCCACTAGGCACACCCTTTGGTCAATTCTAGGGATGACTTCCCTATTAACCTTGGTCTTCCTATACCTAGTTTGTGTTCCATAGTCAAATGGAACACTATGGTAAGCCACCTTAGGCTTAGGTTTGTGACCCAAACCTTGCCCTTGGTTGACTTTTGACTCTTAGGTCCTAGGTGTTGACTTTGACTTTTGGACCTAGAAGTTTGACTAATTGACCCTTGCATTTGATTTTGCATAACCTTAAGGGTCTTTTCAAGTTTTTCAAGCCTTAACCTCAAGACTTGATTTTCCTTTTCTAATTGCCCGATTTTAGAATTTTGATTTAAATCTTGGGCATTGGACTTCCTAGGCATATGCCTAGTCCATTTAGGGTTTAGACCTAGGTGCTCTTGCACCTTTCTAATTGTCTCCCTAGGTAAAATTGATCTTGAATTATTTGACCTAGGTTTGTCCTTAGGTAAATTGTTTTTAGGGACATTAGTCTCAAATTTCTCCCTATTATCTAAGTAGACATTCTTAGTTCCTAAGCAAAAATACTTGTTCCTATTAGCATGCTTTTCATAAATTGCAAGTGAATTGAAATCCCTAGCATGCTTTTGCTTGTAAATTGAAGAAGGAGCAAAATTAGAAGTTACCCTAGGGTCTGCCTTAGCTCCCCCTACATATGATGCTCCATTTTGAGTCTTCTTGTCCCCCTTCTTGCATTGACTCCGGAAATATCCCGGTTGTCGGCACTTAAAGCAAATTACTTGTTCTTTGCTCTTTTGCGTTGAGGGACCAACATCCTTGACCTTTGGAGCCAGTGGAGCTTTCCTATTCTTCTTTGGGCACTTGCTCTTATAGTGCCCGGTTTCCCTACACTCAAAACATATTATATGCATTTTATTATTAACACATATGTTTGAGTTACCTAGGTTAATGGAGACGGGTGGACTTTGGGCTTCTTCATCTTGGCCAGGATGTCGCTTCTTCTTGATGTTCCGGTGTGGAAGTTATCTCCTCCCCCTCAATCCTTGAGGTGGATGCTTCTTCCACTTCCTCCACCTCTTCTGATCCGGATGTTAATTCCCTATCAACCTCCGAATCCTCACTTCCTTGTGAAGATGATGCATTAGCCTCTTCGGTCTCTTCCTCTTGGACCGGTTGTGAGCCTTCATGATATTTTGCCACTTGACTCCAAAGCTCTTTGGCATCCTTGTACTCACCTAGCTCACACATAATTTTATTAGGAATCAAATCAACCAAGAATTTAATTACCTTTGTATTCTTTTCGAACTCTTGGATTTGTTCCTTGGTCCACTTCTTCATCTTGAGAATTCCTCCCTTGGGCCCTTTTGGATAATGAAATCCCTCCATCAAAATGCCCCACTCTTCAAAGTCCTTCATCATCAAGAATTCTTCAATCCTCACCTTCCATTGATTGAATCCTTCTTGTCCATAGAAGGTATAAGGGATAGGTGTGTTGATATCCCATCCAAGCTTGTCTTGGAATTCCATCTTCTACCCTCTAGCGTCTTGCTCCCGGTTGTTAATCCGTTGAAGAGCCACCGAGCTCTGATACCAATTGTTGGAGATTTGACGCCGCTAGAGGGGGGTGAATAGCGTTGTGATTGTACGAAGATGGAATTCGATTGTGATCGTGTCTACAATTTCGTTAGCGTGTGAATATAGAAATGAAAGCAATAACGAAATACAACAATCACGAACACAAAGATATAACGTGGTTCGGAACCGAACGGTTCCTACTCCACGGATCGAGCTCTAAAGAGCCCTAGTGATGCACACGCACTCACTAATCACAAATACTCCTTCTCGGAACAATCCGGAGGCGGAGAAACCTCGTACAAGGATTACACTAAGTAATACACAAGATACAAGCAAATACAAGTAAGAAATACAATGCAAGTAAAGGAAAAACAACTTTACAAGAACTTTAGATTGCTTGATCTTTGATTGCCTTGAACTAGCTTTGAAGGACTGGAAAGCACCAACTTCCCCCTTCAATTTCGCCCAAGAAAATCGCTACAAAAACCCTTCTTCCGAGATGCCTTTATAACCTGCGTCGGGCTGGATTTCCGCCTATCAGTCGACTTCCATAAGTCACCAGTCGACTGATGCCACTGTTGTCGTGAGACAACGGATCGATCCACGCTGGAAAAACTCCAACGGATCTCTTGGCGCGCGATCGCGCCGCGTAATCGATCGCCGATCGGCCACGGAGCATTCTTGCGTGCTCACGGTGAACTAGCGATCATTGCCGATTTTGCGGGCCGATCGTCAGATACATCGGGCTCGATCGGCCTAATGAGTACGATCGCTGTGAGCCTCTTAAACGGCAGTCGAACTCAAGTCGACTCACGACAGTCGAACCGGCCATAATGTCAGGCGACTACCAACCTCAAAGATGAGGTTTTAACCCAAGTATGGTGCCCCCATACTTGCTAGACCACCCTTAGCCTAGACCTAAGCCTTCTAGCCACCTCCATCAGCCTCACGCCTCTCGGATCCCTCCAAGTCATCCATGACTTGTTCATCCATTGTGCTAGCCTCCAGGTGCTTCCCTCGGCTATGTCATGCTAACGGTGTCTACACCGCCAAGGCACATTGGACTTACGCCGCCAAGACTCCGCTTGGACTTTACGCCGCCAACCATTGGTCTTATGCTGCCAAGACTCCCGCTTGGACTTTAAGCTGCCAATATCAAACCCTTGGACTTCTCAAATGCCAAGACTCAAGCTTGGACTTTCCCTTGCCAACCCATGTTGGACTTTCCGTGCCAAGACCATGCTTGGACTTTCCTTGCCAACCCATGTTGGACTTTTCATGCCAAGACCATGCTTGGACTTTCCTTGCCAACCCATGTTGGACTTTCCATGCCAAGACCCATGCTTGGACTTTCCATTTGCCAAGACCCACTTGGACTTTTCATGCCAAGTACTCAAGACTTGACTTTCCTAAATGCCAAGTGTTCCACTTGACTTTCCCATGACAATTACATTGTCATATGTTTTGTTTAAACATCAAAACATCACTCGAGTCAAACTCGAGTCTATCAATGACTGGGCCGATTGCACCAACAATCTCCCCTTTGATGTTTGACAAAAACTAAACAAATCATTCGAGTTAGACCACTAACTCAAATCCCTTACCAATTATCCCAAATTGGTAAACACTCTCCAAATGTTCTCCCCAAACATTCTCCCCCTTTTTGACTAACATCAAAAAGGTTTTCTCCAAGGAGGTCAATGTCTCATATCCCGAGATCTTACAATCTCCTTGATCGAAAAATATCTAGGATGCCTACCATCGTCCTAGTGATAAGTCTCATATCACTCAAGAGAGGCAATCCTATAATCTCTCCCAATTTCCAAATTGGGTATCAAAAACCCCTCAATTTTTCCAATTGATGATACTCTCCGAATAACTTCTCCTCTCCAAGGAGAAAAACACATCCATCATCCCAAGATGGATAACTCTCCCTAAAGGCTTGCTCCCCCTTGACCATTGCACCAACAATGTCCTTGGGAAGCCCCTAAGCCAATAGGAACTCTAAACCATCAAAATTAAGGTTCTAAGTTCAACATAGAACTTTCACTCACCCTAAATTTGATACTTTGACCTAACACAGCTCCTAATCCATATCCAATGAATTTTCACCCTTTATAATGCTTCCTAAAGCATATCCTAGGGTTAGGAGTGATTAGGAACCTTTTCCATAGCTGAACACAGGCTAAACAAACGACAAGAATCACCGATCACATCATTATCACGATCGCCACATTAAGGGCGATCGATAATCAAAATCTCGATTTTCAGCTATCAGAAATGAATTTTGAAAATTCATAAATAATTATACGTAATTCGAAAAATCGTGAAAATTCATACGTATAATACTTATGACACACACAATGGGTGAAAAATATTTGAAAATTATTTTACCCATAAAATAGTGAGTTTGATACAAAACTCAAAACCATTGAAATTTTCAATGTTTTGGCCCTATTTTGTATCAACTTCATCAATGGTGATTGTTATCAAAAGATAGACTTCACCAAGGTTTTTCAAAATGTTTTTAAAACCTTATTTTGGATCATATTCCTTGGGCTCTATGTACATGACTTATACACATGCTCTCCCAATGATCCACAAATAGAATTAGATGAGTTTTAGTTCATCTAGATGCAAACACTATGCACCTTGAACTTAACTCATATCCTAGCATCTCACATGTATCTAGGGTGTATAAATACACATACATATCAATTGGATGTGAGATGTGGGTTTTGGTTCATTTAATATAGGATTTCATGCATTTTTCTAAGGCAACACTACTTGATTCCCTTATAAATGGGACTTCAAGTCATGTCATAGTCCTTAAATCAATTTCAACCAATTGTCTTAAGTGCATGAATGATTATGGCATGAGAAATGATATAAATAAGCATATGCTCATAATCATGATGTCATGGCATAATATGAAATCTAAAAGCACATGACATTAAATCCTTAATCCTAAACATGTACATGACATATAGAATGATTAAAAATAAGCATGATATCATGGCATGTTATATGACAAACAAAGCATGACATATAAAATATATAGGTATAGTAATACCTAAATTTTAATTGTCATTTGATATAATTAAGTATATTTTGCCATATTAACCTAAATCTTCCTAGAGTGCCAAAAACCCAAAATGACACACTAACCTTTAAACCTAAATTGTGCCAATTTGACCATTTTATCAAGCTTCTCAAATAATATTGGCACACCCTAAAATCTTTTAGGATGATAATTCAAATCTATTTCCAAGGTATCCATAACCTTGAAAATAACCTAAAGTGTCACCTTTGCCATGGTTGAGTTAACTACCCATCCATTTAAGGTTGGCACACCCTAACCCATCTAGCGTGAATCAATCACGCTCTTAGGAACCCAAAACCGATTTGAGCTCCTAGGGTTAATTAGGTATTCCTTAGGGATAACCTCCCTAGATACCTTCCTAATGACCCTCCTAGGCTTATTAGCCTTGGTCATTTGGGTCTTACCTAGGTTGACTCTAGGGGTAACTCCCCTTGCAACCTTCTTAGTGGTCACCCTAGGTTTCCTTGAAACCCTAGCCACTAGGCACACCCTTTGGTCAATTCTAGGGATGACTTCCCTATTAACCTTGGTCTTCCTATACCTAGTTTGTGTTCCATAGTCAAATGGAACACTATGGTAAGCCACCTTAGGCTTAGGTTTGTGACCCAAACCTTGCTTGCCCTTGGTTGACTTTTGACTCTTAGGTCCTAGGTGTTGACTTTGACTTTTGGACCTAGAAGTTTGACTAATTGACCCTTGCATTTGATTTTGCATAACCTTAAGGGTCTTTTCAAGTTTTTCAAGCCTTAACCTCAAGACTTGATTTTCCTTTTCTAATTGCCCGATTTTAGAATTTTGATTTAAATCTTGGGCATTGGACTTCCTAGGCATATGCCTAGTCCATTTAGGGTTTAGACCTAGGTGCTCTTGCACCTTTCTAATTGTCTCCCTAGGTAAAATTGATCTTGAGTTATTTGACCTAGGTTTGTCCTTAGGTAAATTGTTTTTAGGGACATTAGTCTCAAATTTCTCCCTATTATCTAAGTAGACATTCTTAGTTCCTAAGCAAAAATACTTGTTCCTATTAGCATGCTTTTCATAAATTGCAAGTGAATTGAAATCCCTAGCATGCTTTTGCTTGTAAATTGAAGAAGGAGCAAAATTAGAAGTTACCCTAGGGTCTGCCTTAGCTCCCCCTACATATGATGCTCCATTTTGAGTCTTCTTGTCCCCCTTCTTGCATTGACTCCGGAAATATCCCGGTTGTCGGCACTTAAAGCAAATTACTTGTTCTTTGCTCTTTTGCGTTGAGGGACCAACATCCTTGACCTTTGGAGCCAGTGGAGCTTTCCTATTCTTCTTTGGGCACTTGCTCTTATAGTGCCCGGTTTCCCTACACTCAAAATATATTATATGCATTTTATTATTAACACATATGTTTGAGTTACCTAGGTTAATGGAGACCGGAATTGGACTTTGGGCTTCTTCATCTTGACCGGATGTCGAAGCTTCTTCTTGATGTTCCGGTGTGGAAGTTATCTCCTCCCCCTCAATCCTTGAGGTGGATGCTTCTTCCACTTCCTCCACCTCTTCTGATCCGGATGTTGATTCCCTATCAACCTCCGAATTCTCACTTCCTTGTGAGGATGATGCATTAGCCTCTTCGGTCTCTTCCTCTTGGACCGGTTGTGAGCCTTCATGATATTTTGCCACTTGACTCCAAAGCTCTTTGGCATCCTTGTACTCACCTAGCTCACACATAATTTTATTAGGAATCAAATCAACCAAGAATTTAATTACCTTTGTATTCTTTTCGAACTCTTGGATTTGTTCCTTGGTCCACTTCTTCATCTTGAGAATTCCTCCCTTGGGCCCTTTTGGATAATGAAATCCCTCCATCAAAATGCCCCACTCTTCAAAGTCCTTCATCATCAAGAATTCTTCAATCCTCACCTTCCATTGATTGAATCCTTCTTGTCCATAGAAGGTATAAGGGATAGGTGTGTTGATATCCCATCCAAGCTTGTCTTGGAATTCCATCTTCTACCCTCTAGCGTCTTGCTCCCGGTTGTTAATCCGTTGAAGAGCCACCGAGCTCTGATACCAATTGTTGGAGATTTGACGCCGCTAGAGGGGGGTGAATAGCGTTGTGATTGTACGAAGATGGAATTCGATCGTGATCGTGTCTACAATTTCGTTAGCGCAGCGGAATATAGAAATGAAAGCAATAACGAAATACAACAATCACGAACACAAAGATATAACGTGGTTCGGAACCGAACGGTTCCTACTCCACGGATCGAGCTCTAAAGAGCCCTAGTGATGCACACGCACTCACTAATCACAAATACTCCTTCTCGGAACAATCCGGAGGCGGAGAAACCTCGTACAAGGATTACACTAAGTAATACACAAGATACAAGCAAATACAAGTAAGAAATACAATGCAAGTAAAGGAAAAACAACTTTACAAGAACTTTAGATTGCTTGATCTTTGATTGCCTTGAACTAGCTTTGAAGGACTGGAAAGCACCAACTTCCCCCTTCAATTTCGCCCAAGAAAATCGCTACAAAAACCCTTCTTCCGAGATGCTATCACGACTTCCATAAGTCATGAGACAACGGATCGATCCACGAAAAACTCCAACGGATCTACGATCCCGCGTAGTCGACCGCCTACGCCACGGAGCATTCTGGCTCACTTATAACCAGCAATGACCGCCGACTTGGCAATGACCGGCCAGATACATCGGGCCGATCGATTCCTCGAGCAAGCGATCGACCGCTGGCAGCAGCCCAGGCTCTTAAACGGCAGTCGAGCTCTAGTCAACTCACGACAGTCGAACCGGCCATAATGTCAGTCGACTACCAACCTCAAAGATGAGGTTTTAACCCAAGTATGGTGCCCCCATACTTGCTAGACCACCCTTAGTCTAGACCTAAGCCTTCTAGCCACCTTCATCAGTCTCACGCCTCTCGGATCCCTCCAAGTCATCCATGACTTGTTCATCCATCAGGCTAGCCTCCGTGTGCTTCCCTGCCATGTCATGCTAATCTGTCTACACCGCCCAGGCACACTGGACTTACGCCGCCAAGCCTCCGCTTTGACTGTACGCCGCCAACCATTGGTCTTATGCTGCCAAGACTCCCGCTTGACTTTACGCCAATATCAAACCCTTGACTTCTCAAATGCCAAGACTCAAGCTTGGACTTTCCCTTGCCAACCCATGTTGACTTTCCGTGCAAGACCATGCTTGACTTTCCTTGCCAACCCATGTTGGACTTTTCATGCCAAGACCATGCTTGGACTTTCCTTGCCAACCCATGTTGGACTTTCCATGCCAAGACCATGCTTGGACTTTCCTTGCCAACCCATGTTGGACTTTTCATGCCAAGACCATGCTTGGACTTTCCTTGCCAACCCATGTTGGACTTTCCATGTCAAGACCATGCTTGGACTTTCCTTGCCAACCCATGTTGGACTTTCCATGCCAAGACTCATGCTTGGACTTTTCATTTGCCAAGATCCATGCTTGGACTTCTCATTTGCCAAGACCCATGCTTGGACTTCTCATGCCAAGTACTCAAGACTTGGACTTTCCCAAATGCCAAGTGTTCCACTTGGACTTTCCTTGACAATTACATTGTCATATGTTTTTGTCGAAACATCAAAACATCACTCGAGTCAAGCTCGAGTCCTGGTCAATCGTGACCTGGGCCAATTGCACCAACAATATCAGTTGCATATCTTGGACTTGAGATGTCACACTCTTGGAATCCACCATTTTGAAATCCAGAAACCGGCCGACGATGAATTTCTTCAAACCGGCATTTTCGATTTTGTATTTCTTCTCTAGTGATTCCCACAGAGATTTCGCCGTCTCTATCAGACTATACACGTTATACAATGTGTTGTCCAATGCATTGAGAATGTAATTACGGCACAGGAAATCTCTGTGCGACCACGCATCGCAAGCAGCCTTACTATTGGAATCTCCTTCCATAGCGGTTGGCGGGTCTTAACGCAAAAACCTTACGAGGTTTAGCGTCGTCAGATAAAACATCATCTTCTGTTGCCATCTTTTGAAATCAACTCCGTTGAATTTCTCCGGCTTCTCTCCGGGTGGAACGGAGGTTGTGACTCCGGGTGAAACGGTAGTCGGAACGTCGTTGATTACGGCCATATCAGATTACACCGAATATCGTTTTACAATTGTTGAAAAAATATTCGTCAAAGCAAACTGATATGAGTTCGTCGAGGCTAGTGTTCAACACTATCTTCGTAAAACGATATTGCTCCGCTCAGGTGCTTACGGATAGCAGCAATTTGTTTCCAAGATGCAATGACAACGTCTCGGAATAGTAGCACCTTTGCAATGACAACGTCTCGGAATAGTAGCACCTTTCTATGCCCAACCGAGTGTCATGTATACATGACACATCAGCCGAGTGTCACGTAGGCACTGCCACATCACCCGGAGCATAAATTTAAGCTCCTCAATACTCCTCGCGACGACGCGTAAGTGCAAAGTGCGCCAACAAAGCGCATCATACAAGATATGCACGCACACGACGCTGGCGGCTGGAGCTTGCAGAAAGTAGTACCTACTCGCCCATTGGATTAGAGTATCTGTGCTTAGTTGAGTTAACTCAATTAACATAGCAACACATATAAGGAAGTAAATCCTCTATGGAATTTCCAATGTGGGACTATTGCTCCCCTTACTTCCTTTAATAACATTTTAGGCTGACTTTAACAATTAATTTCTCATTCACCCATAATCGATTTTGAGCAAATTAATAGTCTAGATTCATCTACTCGAAACGTAGATTTCGATTTTGAAGTCAATTTAGACTTTCATCGATTGATGGCACCTCGATTTTCCTTTTCAAAACCGTAAACCATATTGGTCTTTTTAAGATCCAATATCTAACATAATGTTCATCGAAACATCCATCTATGATTCTTCTCCGGGCTCATGAAAAATAAATAAATTAGATTAACCATTCCTAAGAGAATAAATCCCAAGGGAATAGATACTTTTTCAACGCGATAATTTTATCATTCGATTACGTCAATGGAGACTTCGTCCATCATTCAGAACTAGGAGCTATTGTACTCGAGAACTTAAAAGATCACGTGGTGTTTAAGACATTGCAAAGCTTGCAAATAAAATAAGGATCAATTTTAGAAGAGGTTTAAATTTTTTTTTTTTTTAATTCAGATGACTTTTACATATCTTAACCATGACGTTAAAGTCCATAGATCTCTCCTTAATTTATATTCTTCACAATAGTCGTAAGACAAATCGATGAAGACCACTAGATTGACAGATTTTAACTTTCTACGGGTAACTTAAGGGTGCGTTTGATTGGGGGTCATATGTGATTATCTTAGTCATGTGATTACCAAGTAATCACATAACCAAGATTATGGGAAATAAAACATAATTTAATGTTGTTTGGTTTAATCATAGATAATAAGACAAAACCTTGTTTGTTTGAAGGTTTTAATGTATTACTTACTATGACATTTATAATATTGATCGATATCGACACTCCACAACAATGACGATGGTGGCGATCGTCCGATGATCGATTGACGATGGCGGTGACAACCGACGACCAACCGACAATCAACTAGATTATAATTTGATAAATTGATAAAGATAGTTTTGTCCTAAATTGTAAAAATTAATGGATATTTTTTGGGAAAAAAAATCATAATCAAGGGGAAAAAAAATCAAACTTCTTGGAGGTTTACCAATTCTCTCATTCATAACTCTTTTGCTAACGTGACATGACGTGTCGGACATCCATCATTATATGATAATCATTCAAATCATAAATCAAACAAAGTTTTCTTTGATAATCTTAGATAGATAATCAAAATTATCACATATGACCCCCAATCAAATACACCCTAAAAGATCAAGTCAAACACCTTACGTCATATGGCTCTAAGTCACCCGAGAAATTGACGGCCAAATCCCAGTAATGAGGAACCACACGTGACACGTCCACACCATCTTCCTAGCGGCAGCTTCACTTGTGCATCAATGAACAAGAGAAGTTAGGTTTGGCAACACAACTGGTTTGACAACAAAGTGCAACGGTTGGCAGGGGGCATCCGCATCTTCGGCCTTCTCTTCCTCGTTGCCCGTCATTATGGCCCGGTTAACCCTTCTTAGCATCAGCTTCCATACTTCTTTATCGGTTTTCTATCCCTCCCACAACCACAACACGGATGTCATCTGACTCTCACGGTCGAATTGATATTTAGACGATAAAATTATCACATTAGATAAGTCGATAAAATAATTTATTTTATTTTTTTCATACATAATAACACTCATCTTTTAATGTTATGAAAAAAGATAAATTGCATCGGTCTTTCACTCTACCGTTATCTCTGACACAATGATGATACTTCGATTAACATTACCCTTAAATTTGTCTTTCTTTTTTTTTTTTTACAAATGATATTCAAGTTTTGTCCGACTAATTCATTTGGTGAACCGGCTCTGTTCTACGGCCTCCGAAGAGTCTCTACCGGCCCACAAAAGTAAATTAGGATGATGCACCGTCAAGTCGTCGTGAGGGGTGTGTATATCAATTGGATCTGCATCACACATCAATTCCGTTGAAAAATGGAGACCCGTCTCCGTAACCCACGAGCGAGTGAAAAACGATGAAATCCCCTTCACAAATTATGATCGATGGGGATCAAACCATAGCTACCGCAATGATCGTCCAAGCGGAGACGTCATTGTGTCTTTCTTTGACAACTGATGAGACGGATGTTTTGCATAGACGTTATCATCTTTTAATAGATCACAGCGTATTTTGCTGGTCCATTCATGTTGAAACGGGCTTGTCGGCGTGAGGCCTTTGATGTTGTATATAGAAACGAAAGTCTCAAAGCTGTGAACTTGGACTGTCAAAAAAAAATTTTATTTTTTATTTTATTTTTTAAAAAAAATAAGAAAATAAGGTTTGATTGTTATTTTTCACCTTTATTTTCTGAAAAAGAATTTTTTAAAAACCTGAAAAATAAAAAAAAAACTATTTTTTATTTTTCAAAAAATAGAAAATGCAGTGCTGCCAACAACCCCTTCATAACTTTCTTTTCGCCTCGTTCAGTGGACAGTGGAGTGAGGGTTCACGCAGTATGTTTCTGTTCCCATATTGCACGCGCTTGTACACGCTCAGCGGCTATGAATTTCCATTTTCAAATTAATTTGGTCGGATCTCGAGCTGCTTTGTTTCTTTTATCAGATTACTTAACTTTCGGCTTGGATGGTTCTAAGAGAGAGAGAGGTGTCTCTGGCTCCTAATTTTCATGTAAATTGTATTTTTCTGAATATTAAATTTTAGTTCCACATAATCATCGTAAGCTTGCTCTAGGTAACTAACAAGGGTTTGTCCCTGAATAATAATAAAAAAAAATCATCGATATCAAGGATTACAATGAATGTCGATTAGCTTTTTCCATAATAGAGTATACTCCTCGATGTTCTCTAGGTGTTAGGCGAGTGGCCTCTCACCACTAGGCACCTAAGCGGGCACTTAAGCGACGTTTAGGAATTTTTTTTAAATATTTATAAAAATATATAAAATATTTTATAATATTTAAATTTAATCAAAATATGTGTAATTTTTTCAACCTATAATAAATATAATAAAAATATGCAAAATAACTCATTTAATTTATTAATCATGTATCCTTAATTCTTTGGTTTATAGTTTATTTCTATATTTCTCCTAGTTCATTTTTATATTTCTCTATCGCTTCCTCTGTATCGGCGACGTGACAGTTGTAGAGAGACGTCGGTGACACGACGATTGCAGAGAGGTGGCGACGACACGACGATAGAGAGTCGGTGATGTGAGAACAGAGAAAGAAAAGAAGGTCGAACAACCGACGAATGTATCGTGCATCTGTGCGTGAAGCCGTAGAGATTATCGATCTAGGAATTTGAAGATTTCTAAATCGATAATAAATTGACCTGATTTCAATAATTAGACAGTCTAAACATCGTCTATGCAACTTGAGCGCCACCTAAGCGGCTAATTAATTCGGCGATGTCTAAAAACGTCACCTTTGCAAAAGACAAGACGATGGACATCCAGCAACTTTTAGAACACTGATGCTCCCTAATAAGGGGAGGAATCCATAAATAATTCAACTTACTAAATCCTTTTTCTTTTTTGACAAAGGAAACAATTTAATATTTTTCAATGAAAATCGGACAAATTAACCTAATAAAATATCGATTAATTCTATTAGAAATTGATATAATCAAAAATTTTAATCAGTCAACTGATTAGTTGAGATAAACAATTGATCAATCCATCAATTTTTCAATCAAAATAGTTAAATAGTCGACATATCAAAATTTTAATTGATTTTTCAATGGAATAATAGTCAACTGTAATTCGATTTAATCGATTGTAAGATTTCAAAATCGAATTAAACAAACTAAATAATAGATATTTTTTATTATAAATAAATAAATATCTGAATTAACCGAATATAACTTTTAATTTGGATTCGATTAATTGTTTAATCAATAATTTGTTCACCTATATCTATCCCCATTATGCCAAGAAATTGTTCAAATTACCAAATACCAATAAGTTGAGCTTTTATTCGTGTGATTAATTCCTTCAATTATCACCAATAATATTGAAATCAACTCATGCAAATACCATAGTATATTATTTTTCCCAGTTAACCCTTTGTACCTTCATATCGCTTACCATTATTGTTCTTTTATATTTCAAATTTAATTACACTTAGCGCTATTCTATTTACAATGAATACTCAACTAGTATAAAAAAATTAGGAAACGGAAAGTAAAGAAATCCAAGAGCACACCCAAGCTTCATGCATCTTCACATATCTATCCAGTCCTTCGACCAGAAGGTAATTTTGGTACATGGTCGCAGTATGCCTGTAGTCAACGATCAGGACGACACCGACGAATTCAGGGATCAATTATATAACACACTCGAGAAAATACTATACATTTTCATTTATTATGCATGCAATCGTATAGATTGAACGGTTGAACGAGCATCACATGCATCAGCTCCACACAAAGACGATTGCGCATGGTATTAAAACTCTATAGATAGAAATATTATCATGCACAATTCATCTATGAATATTCGTTAGCACCGTTTGATCTTCTAGAAATTAAGAATTGAACTATAATATATATTCGATCGGACGATAGATAATAAAAATGTTCACAAATATTCACGAATGAATTACAATAGATAATATTCTCAATCTATAGATGAGTCCATACAACACAAGATCTTCCATTTCACTTATCCACCAACAATATTATTCCATTACACGTTTCAATTATACATGCAGGATATATATTTCATTGGACTCAATGCCAGCTCGTAGGAAATTCACTGGGTAAGCAATTACTTACTTAACTTCCATAAATATCGTTGGGGTGATAAAACAACAACGTCAATTCGAGAATTATCAAATGCCACGTGTTATTTCTAAAAAAATAAAAAATTTAGAATTATCAAAAGCATATTAAATTCTTATATTATCTTTCTAAAAAAGATTTTATTTTCTCCTTAATTCCTCTCAGTTTTCTGCGCAATAACTTTTTTTTTCCTGTTTCATCTTAAATTAAATTAATTTGTTCTCACTTTTGCTTCAAAACCAAATTAGTCATTAGAAAATTGAAATTATATAAATTCTTTACTTCGAGACCAAATTAAATTAGTTATAGGCAATTAAAATTACGATTGATTGATTATAAAAAAAGTTATTATTTCTTGAAATATCTTTTGGATGTTTATTAATAAGAACTAGTTAATCTATTGAAATTTATTCCCTTCATTAGAGTAAAAAGGTGATTACGTTCGTCTCTTCACTATCGATCCTTCGATAATGATGATGAAAGATAAATAATAGAGATTATTTTTCTTGATCCGTCGATCAAAATAATAGAGGATATTTTTGAATCCAAAGAGGATTTTAAATCTTCATTGAATTTCGACCGTTGTCTTCTTCAGAGGATAGCCAATGGATCAGAGGGAACGAAACTTATCCTTTTTATGATAAATACTCTATTTGCTCCAAATTCAGAAAATTCATAAGCTTTAACCCTTACAGCAGAAACATTCTTTTATCTTCAATAAAAAAATGATGATGTTTTTTCTTGGATTTAATTTGATTCCCAATCAGTTGTATCCAATTCAAACAGAGAAAAAATCAGTATAGTAACAACCATTTATATTTGCAGACAAAGACAATTTATAAACGAAAGAATTAAAGATTTTATTCATATAGTTTTAATACATTGTAAGAGATACCTCGAAATAGAAAGAACGAAACTACGCTAAGCAAATGAATAACGAAATAAAAAGATCAAAAACACTTCTTGATCGGAACCAGTTTTATTTATTATGCTAAAAATACGGAAATCAGAAAATAAAACATCAAAATCGCCCCGAGAAATTGAACTCCAACTAAAACTAAAATAGCAGGATCCAAACACTTCAATCTCTCTTCAAAAGCTCCAGTGCCTCAGCTTTATTTGGCAGAGCAGGAATGGCTCCCTTCTTAGTGGTGGTGATGGCCCCGCACGCATTGGCAAATCTGAGAACTCCTCTGAGCTTTTCCTCGCTCTAAACCCGCCATAGCAGACGCAAAGGAGAAGAGATTAATAAATGTTGCAGCAAAGATTTAGTTCCAATGAAACAAAATTAAATAAGAAGGTCGATTCACCTGTAGCACAGATTGGTCCTCGACGATCTTGCCGAGCATGGCACCGACAAATGCGTCTCCTGCTCCGGTGGTGTCCACTGTGTTAACGGAGAAGCCGTCTAAACTCCCTCGGAAGTCCTGCGGTCAGTGAAATCAATGAAACTTTCATCAATCCTCCGAGTGCACTCCATTCATTATATTAATCCCCTTTACAAATTTCTAGCACCAATTTCCGGAAACCTAAACGCCTCTATCAA
Source organism: Wurfbainia villosa (assembly GCA_025175895.1). Taxonomy (NCBI): domain Eukaryota; kingdom Viridiplantae; phylum Streptophyta; class Magnoliopsida; order Zingiberales; family Zingiberaceae; genus Wurfbainia; species Wurfbainia villosa. The sequence continues at coordinate 648,518 of CM045992.1, read as the reverse complement.
TTCGATAGTTCGTCAGATAATAGTAATGGACTAAAAGGTGCTAAGGAATACAAAGATGCAACCTTTTTAGGGGCTGTTGAAAACCTCTATAATTTTCAAATTCCAGCGAAATTTTCGAGCGATAGGAATTAAGGTTAAGGATAAGCATGATCGAAAGAGTATACCTTGGTGTAGTATTTGCATCCCTTCTCCCCCAGAGTCACCAGAAGAAGCTTGAACTCCGGCCGCCAGAGGGTCAATACAACGTCATCCTGCACCGAATCGGTCCCTGTGAGGAACTCGAGCTCGACGTCGCTAACCTTGATGATGTCAGCTTGGTCCCAGATGCTCATGATCTGCTCCCGCGCCGACTCCACCGAAGGCCACAGCGGCAATCGGAGGTTGGGGTCATAGGAGAGCAACGCCCCTGCTTCCCTCGCCACCTGCATGGCCTTCAGATGAGCCGATCTGCACGGCTCCGTGATCAAACTTATAGATCCGTAGTGGAAAACCGCAGCCTGCAAAAAATCGACGGAGAAATACGTAAAACGGGCGGGAGTAGGGTTTCAGGTCATCAACTGGATAAAATGGCCAGATTCAATGCGCTAGTGCAATAATCTTACGCTTTTGATGACGTCGAGGTTGAGCTCGCCTTCCTCGAGGAGCATGTCGGCGCTGGGGTTTCGATAGAACATGAACTCGCGCTCGCCGTCGGCGCGGAGGGTGACGAAAGCGAGAGCCGTGCGAGCGCTGGTGTCAAACATAACTCCGGCGTCGTCGACTCCGTTAGAGCGCAGGATGCCGGCCAGCATGCGGCCGAACTCATCGTCTCCGAGTTTTCCGAGAAAGGCGGCGCGCCCGCCGAGGCGAGCTACGGCGATTGCCACGTTGGCTGGGGCGCCGCCGGGGGCCTTGATGAACCCAGGCGCCTCCGCCAATGAGACACCGGATACCGTAGGCACGAAGTCAATAAGCATCTCGCCGAAGCTCACGATGAGATCCTTCCCGTTAGCCATTAGAAAAGCAGATCCAAATCAGAGGGAGAAAGCGGAGAGGAGCGGCGATTTGGATTCAGTAGGCAAGAAAGTATATATAGAGATAGAATAAAGGAGAAATAGTAAAATTGAGATTAGTTACTTATTTTTCTAAAAAAATATATAAAAAAGTATATTTGACTGTGTCTTTTGGGAGAATCGAATTAATCGAATATAATAATAATAATAATGGAAATATCTATTATAATTTTTTAAATTTTTAATAAATGTATTAGATAATTTTGATTTCTAAAATATTTATCGTAAAATTTAATATTAAAATTCTAATTAATTCTTCTTATAATTATTTTTTTTAATCATTTTAAGAATATTTAAATTGACCAAGTTTTATTCCTTAAAAATAATATTCATTCAAAAAATAGAAACAAAATAAAATTTAATTTAAATTTGTTTTAAAAAGTGTTAATATTTTTGTTTACAAGTTAAATATATGAAATGTATTTCTTTAAAATTTAGGTTTTTAATGAATTTTTCAAATATTAGCAAATTATAATTATTTTAGTAAATAGATTTTAATTTTAAAACTAATTATATTAGTGTTGTTTCGAAAGTTAATGGTGAGATATTTATAAATATAATTACATTATCAATCGATTGAGATATAGTTTTTAAATATTTTATTTGAGTTTTGTAAACCATTTGGTATATATATATATATATATTATATATTATAATCGATATTTAAAGATCGCTTTTGCAATCGTTTTCTAATGTATAGTTTTCTTGTAAAATAAGTAAATAGAAATGTTGAATTTATTTGTTAATTTGGCATAATTTAACATTTATTTAAAAATAATAATAGAGATAAAATTTAAGAGTAAAATGAGATAAATTATTTTATTCACGAAATATTATTTAAAAAACAAATATTTTATAGTAATTACAAAAATACTAATTAATTAGAGATTGATTTTGAAATTGATATCTAAATTAGAGATCGATTTTTGAATAGTTCTTTAATTTAGAAATCATTTTTTTAAAATTAATTTTTAATTAGAGATCGAATACAAATCAATCTCTAAAATATAATTTTCTTGAGAGGGATTGAAAAAAAATTAAGGCAAAAAAAATACCTCAATTAAATATTAAATTTTGAGAATCGAAACTGATTTTAAAATCAAATCAATGGGTTTTTATTTTAGAATTTTCATGTAGTATTAAGAGGGTACTCTATGAAGAATCAACAAATGCTATAGATAGAATCAATTACCCATTGCGACAATAGTAAAATAGGCATCTAAAAGTACACAACACGTCACAACATAAGTTATGAATTGTGTTTTTTCACTGTATGATAGTGTGTTCTTAGACTGCGAGTTTATCTTCTAAATCAACAAATTCAAATAAGGGTTATAATATGCAATACGTTGTCTTTCATAAATCAGAGATATCCTAGGGTGCATTTGATTATTAAATAATCACATAATCAAGATTATGGAGAATAAAATATAATTTAATATTATTTGATTTAATCCTAGGTAATTAAAGAAAATCTTATTTATTTGAAAGTTTTAATGTATTATTTACTGTGACATTTATAATATTATCCTCAACCAAGTATATGAACGATCGAGACGGCGATCGCTGATTGATGGCGATCGATTAGCGGCCGAGGACCGACGATTGACCGACGATTGAGGTGGCGACGATCGGTCGACGACGGCCAGACCGGCGGATGACGGCCGATCGCGATCGCGAAATCGAAACGACCGGCGGCGATGATCGGCGACGGTCGGCCGACCAACGACCGATTGGGGATGGTCACGGCGATCGATCACGGCGGTGGCCTACGATCGACGATACGACCACGATCGGCGTGGATCGATGATCGACGGCGATAATCCATGATCGATTGGCGACGTCGATTTATCGACGGCGACGGCGGCGATGGCGACGGCCGACGACTAACCGACAATCGACTAGATTGTAATTTGATAAATTGATAAGGATAGTTTTGTCCTAAATGGTAAAAATTAGAGAGTATTTTTGAAAAAAAAAACATAACTAAGAGAATCAAGAAAAACCAAATTTCTTGGAGATTTTCCAATTCCCCCATCCGTAATCCTTTTGCTGATGTGGTATGATGTATCGGATATTCATCATGACTCAGTAATCATTCAAATCTTAAATTAAATAAAATTTTCTTTGATAATCTTAAATAGATATCACATATAATCCTCAATCAAATGGACCCTAAATATTTGAAGGACGTGTCTCCCTTTTGAAAATAAATAATGGCTAATAACTAATTCTTTTAATAGATTTATTCATTCTCACAATATAAATATTGAATTCATGAAAATTTATCATCTCTCCAAACTTATGTAAATAGATAAATACAATTAATATGTTCTAACTTCCCTATATTATAATTAGTAAAAATTCAAGATAATTATAAATAATCATTTAAAATGTTTTTTGCTTTAATTTATTCAATAAGGGAAAGCGCAATAATTTTATTCCTGAACTTCACATTAATTTTATTATTAATCTCCCTTATTTATTGTGTATGCTAATTACTGGGTCTTATTTTAATTTTGTTGTCGACTACTTTTATCACAAGAATACATCAAGAAAGCACGGATATATAATTAACTTAAAAATTGAAATTAATGAAATAACTCTATCATTACACTGCAATTTTTGTTGATGCATATATGTTAATTAATTAAAGAAAGATAATTTATTGACCAATTTTCTATAATATTTAAATTGCATATTCAGTTTTTCATATTTGTCAAAATATGTATTTATTTCTTATTATACCTCTCTTTTATTAGTAATGAGTTGGTCTTCATCAACACTCAATTGTTATGTATCCAATCAACGATATGATTCCAATTGATTTTTAAATTTATTATTCTCGATTTGTGATTATCAACCAACTATGATACTCGATCTCTCATTAACATTATTAAAGGGTTCTAAATATTGATGCAGTAAGTATCACTCTTTAATTTTGATGTATGAATCGTAGTTAAAGTTAAGAATTACTTGTATTCTAATATCAGTGTTAAGTGTGCAGACTTAACAAAAAGTCCTAGTAGGTTGTGTTGATCGGATACTAGGCAAATGACTTGATAGATCAGGAGGACCGGACATTAGACATGAAGTCTAGATGGGTCGTATGGACTAGACATTTGACATGAAGACCAATTGGGTCAAAAGACCGAACAATCGATAAAAAGTCCAACTGGGTCAAGAAGATCGGACAACTAGTGGAAATCCTGATAGGTCAGATCAGATGTCAAGAGTGGTAAGTCTGGTAGGTAGCCAACAGGTAAGCCTCGAGTAAAGAGGTGAGACTGAGTCATTTATAAGAGAACAAAGTTAGGCGTCAATCCGACGGAAAGTCCGTATGAGACTTAGTAGTCGAGATTGAACAATATTACTACTGCTATCATATTTGATTTTATCTATTTGTGCTAATCTCGGTTTGCAGGGATCAGTCGACTGAAGACCAGTCGACTGAGTTTGTTTTAGTCAATTGGATATACACTTGGCAGGATTAGTTGGTGATCGATCAAAGATCTGACACCATAGTTAGAAAGTGTTTCAGTCGACTGAAGTGACAAACTTTCCTATGCGGAGCGGGGTGATGTGGAGTCAACTGAGGCATTTTCAGTCGACTGGAAGACCAGAAGTTCCATATCGATGGACTGATGAAAAGATTTATAAAACAAGTGATCTATCAAATCCGAGCAGAACACTGCTACGAAGTCGAAGTGCTGTCAAAATTCATTCTCGTCCACAAAAGCTTCGACTCCTCACAAATGCACTTTTCCGACACCTCATGCCTACATTAAAGCCTTCATCTGTGTCGGTATAAAGTAGTTTGTAATTTCGTGTATTATTTTTCGATTGTGTACTTAACTTCAAAGAGAGGATAGTGTATTGTTATCTATCTCTTACTCTTGTAAAAAGCGAACTCCTCCGAAGTCGAGAGTTCTCGAATCGGAGGGTGTATATATAGTGATTGTCCATCGAGGTAACTCTCGGAAGAGCTACGGGTCTTGGAGTAGCAACTCAGTTAGAGTTGTGAACCAAGTAAAAAAAATTGTTCCCTATTTTATTTTTTTTTTATTACCGCTGCATACTCTTAATTAATTTCAAAATATAAATATAAGTTTTTTTAAAAAATAAAATTGTATCTCCGAAATTCACCTCTCTCTCGGAGTATCGCGATCCTACACTAAGAACTCCTTAGATTCAAACCTGATCAAGACTTTAAATTTTTGGATATTATAAGATCATCAATAAAGTTTAATAAAATATAATTTGATAGTCTTAGACATCTAAGAAACATTTTAAGTTAAACTCATTACACTCATTGTCTTATCCTTAATTCTTTAGTGTAATCATGCCCTTAAAAATTGATTGAGATATTAAAAATAGGATATTAAATTTATGATAATCAACTAATATATTAGATTCAATCAGGATTGATCTAGGTCTAAGATAAATCAAATAGAAAATTTGATAGTCAAGTGGTGCAGATAAATGATCGAGTATAATAAATTTAAAAATTAATTAGGACAATCAATTAGATAGAAAATAAATGTTTTGTTTATGAATATGATATGAACAAATGGATATAAGATTCTTTTCCATTTGAAAGCATTTTTTTTTCTATATTAATTTTATATTATTTGTTTATTAAATATTTTCTCATCAACTTTGTTAGTTATAATACTGACCAATTTAAAATAGAACGCTGACGGTGCTGTCATACGAACAAAATCCATTGTTATTAGATAACAATGCTATATCTTAATTACTTTGTATAAACTAATCTCGTTACGAATCCTTCGATATTAATTGACTTCCCAAAAAAAAAATTAAAAGTATATCTACTTTTCTTTTTTTTTTTTTGTTTATATCACGCGAACATATAAAATATTATTTATATTATAACTGGACATTTAGATGATATTTGAAAAAAATGATAGGAGATGGCATATAATGAATATAACAAATAATTGAAACGAAGGATATTAATTGGTAATAGCATCAATTAAATCCGGTAAATTTACATTGAAAGTAAAGATTCAGATGACACATTAGATCTAAAATTACGGTAATTTACCAAACACAACTCTTAAAGTTTGGAATTGTCCAAAAAATGCAATATAGTTTCAGATTTACCAAATCGCGCACTTAATTTCCCTTTTACCCCTCCTGCCAAACAGACCTATAATTTAATGATGAGAGAGAATTTTCATGCATCCGAGCCACTACTGAAAATTTCGAACCCTCTAAACATGGTGCTGGGAATTCAAATCCCAGCTCCACCTTTTTTTTATCTGATTTCTAATTTATATCGGTCTGATTTCTGAAATATTGCTGTGAATACCTAATAAAATCTCGAATATCAAAAATTTTGGTCACGGATACACAGAGGGACACCACTCAAACTCAATGGACTTGAATTGGATTGAAAAAGAGGTGAATATGACCATCAATGAGTTTTGACCGAAACCCATTGATAAACTTAGAGGAGTCCAAATTTCGAAATCTTGACATAGACTGAAAGATCTTACAACATGAATTTTTGATATATCGAGGAAACTTAGTTTTAATCCTCCTATCTCTCAATTTTAACTTGTGTCGAAAAAAAAGATGGTACTGGAAATTGAGAAACTGGTGGAAGATGGTGGTAGTAGTGTTGAAATTCGCATTCCAAAGACCACGCTGTTGGGATTAGAATTCAAAGACACTATGGTGCCGATTGGAATTCCCAAAGACCACGCGGTAATCCTCGCACAATCACCGTGGTGTCGAATTGAATTCCAAAGACCACCGCGGGTGCCGAATTGTGAATTTCAAGATTACGTGGTGAATCCCAAAGACTACCACAAAGGGTACCGAATTCGCAATTCCAGCACCACAGTGGTGATGAATATATTTTTCAGCACCACAGTTCAATTATAATACGTCATCGATTAATTATAATTAATTGTATTTGACAATCTTAAAACTGAAATTAGCTAGCGTTAAACCTTTCTCTGATTTCTTATTGGTTTAATGTGATCTTAATTTTTTCTTTATTGAAAAAAAAATAATAGGTATTTGAGAAGCTCGGGCCGAGTCTACATGATTTTCTTCGGAAGAATGGCGATCAATCCTTGCCACTTGATCTAGTCCGCGATATCGATAGATAACTGCTGAAGTCTATTGCAAGTTTGTGAAATATTAGTCATTTCCTATCGTTATTAGAGGAATATGCTTCAAAACTATAAACTAAGACGATGATTCTTCTTTTTATCTGATTTCTAATTTATATCGGTCTGATTTCTGAAATATTGCTATGAATACCTAATAAAACCTCGAATATCAGAAATTTTGGTCGTGGATACATAGAGGGACACTACTCAAACTCAATGAACTTGGATTGGATCGAAAAAGAGGTGAATAGGACCATCAATGGGTTTTGACCGAAACCCATTTATGGACTTAGATGAGTCCAAATTTCGAAATCTTGACATAGACTGAAAGATCTTACAACATGAATTTTTGATATGTCGATGAAACTTAGTTTTAATCCTCCTATCTCCCAATTTTAACTTGTGTCAAAAAATAGATCAAAGTTGAGAAATCGGTGGTAGTGATGTCTTTGGAATTCACAATTCCGGCACCGCTGCAATCTTGAAATTGGAATTTCATCCACCGCGTGGTGCTAGGATTGAATTCTCGGCCACCGCGGTGCTAGGATTGGAATTCACGGCACTGGTGGTGTTGCAATCCTGCACCACCAGTGCCTTTGGAATTGAAATTTCGGCACCATCACGTGTGGATTGGAATTCCCGACCACAGCGGTGGTGTCTTTGGGATTGCAACACCACTGTGGTGCTGAAAATTCCAAAGTTACATGAATACTGATCAACCTCTAAATTTACTTATCATCCTACTCAATGTTTCAGAGTTTCTCTATTGCATACCTTGCAGATTTGCTTCTGAAGTTAATATTAGTCTATTTTGTAATTGTTGCTTGGTTTTTGCTCAGGCCCTTAGACCTATATACACCTATTTTTTATCTGGCCATAAAGAGATTAAGCGTGCTTTGGAATTAACCAGATTGATATAGTTACAGGAACCAGAAATGTAGTTTAATTATTTCTACGACATCTTGTGCATAATCTCTTATTGTATAGTCGCTGGGCAGAGTAGTTTAGTAATATTCTTATATATGTTTTTTTTATGAATCAATTGATATGAAGGTTTTATTATACTGCACCAGGTTGTATTTTATGTTTTGAAATATATGAACATTTTCCCCCTCCTAGCACCATGCTCACTTCATTCCTTCTCCTCCCACTTAAACCTGATCTTGTTCTGCACCAGAGTTACTAATTAATCAGATCTTGCTAATTTCAATCTGACATCTTACCACGGTTGGATAATCTTACTCTTAAGGTTTAGTTAAACATAAGTATGATTGCAAACACGATTTTAAACTAGTAATCCATATAAGCATTAATTAACAAGTAGCTGCGAGTACTTGTACCTAATATGTTGATCTATTTTATTTCAGCTGTATTGGGACGTCTTCCTGGAACCACTATATATAGAAATATTATGCAATACCCTGAAGCATACACGTAAAATGGAATTGTTGTTATCCGAATTGACGCACCGATCTATTTTGCAAACATAAGTTGTATTAAAGACAGGTGAGATCCTGTTTCTTTCCGATCGAGAATTGCAGGAAAATGTTAACTTCAATAAGGACTTAGCCATCCATTTTCTATTGCCCACTTAAATAAATTATGGTCTTGCTAAGAATTTTAGTACAGTTTTTATGATCATTCAAATATATTCATCACCACAGTGGTGCTGGGATTGGAATTTCCAGCACCACAGTGGTGGTGCTGGGATTGCAACACCACTGTGGTGCTGAAAATTCCAATTCCAGCACCACAGTGGTGCTGAAAATTTCAATTCCAGCATCAGCGAGTGCGGAATTCACAATTCGACACACGGTGGTCTTTGCCGGAATTCGTAATTCCGGAACACCATCAGGTCTTTGGGAATTCAATCCCGACTACAAATTCCAATCCGAATTGCCTACCACCATCTTCCACCAGTTTCTCAACTTCCAATACCATCTTTTTTTTCGACACGGGTTAAAATTGGGAGATAGGAGGATTAAAACTAAGTTTCCTCGACATATCAAAAATTCATATTGTAAGATCTTTCAGTCTATGTCAAGATTTCGAAATTTGGACTTCTCTAAGTCCATCAATGGGTTTCGGTCAAAACCCATTGATGGTCCTATTCACCTCTTTTTCGATCCAATCCAAGTCCATTGAGTTTGAGTAGTGTCCCTCTGTGTATCCGTGGCCAAAAATTTTTATATTCGAGATTTTATTAGGTATTCACAACAATATTTAAGAAATCAGACCGATATAAATTAGAAATCAGATAAAAAAAAGGTGGTGCTGGGATTTGAATTCCCAGCACCACGTTTAGATGGTTCGGAATTTTCAGTAGTGGCTCGGATGCATGAAAATTCTCTCTCATCATTAAATTGCATGTCTGTTTGACAGGAGGGGTAAAAGGGGAATTAGGTGCGCGATTTGGTAAATCTGAAACTATGTTGCACTTTTTGGACAATTCCGAACTTTAAGAGTTGTGTTTGGTAAATTGCCGCTAAAATTATGATTATTCCTTCTGAGCCATGTACCAGCGAATAAATCTTCGATGGTGCGCACAACAGATGCCACAAATAACCAAGTAGAACGATGAAGATGAGCAAGGGACACTAACAATGAGGATGGAAAGAGGCGTTGTCTAGGGCCGCTTAGGCAATGGACGGTCGTTCATCGTCCCATCTTTTACAAAGGCGATGTCTAATCGATCGATTGATCGTCTAGGTGGTGTCCAAGTCGTATAAACGGTCTCTAAACCATTTAATTATTACAATCGGATCAATTTATTACCGACTTAGAAATTCTTAAATTCCTAAATCAGTAAATCTCTACAGTGCACACTTTCAGCGTTTGTTCAACTCTCTTTTCTTTCTCTGTCCTCGCATCGTCGCCTCTTTGCCGCTGTACTACTTCTTTGTAACCTTCGTATCGTTGATACAGAGAAAGTGCTGAAAAAAATATAGAGATGAACTGAGAAGTCAAAGAATTAAGGATATATGATTAATGAATTATATGAATTTTTTTTTTATGTTTTTATTATTTTCATTGTATACTGAAAAAAAATAAATATATTTTAATTAAAATTAAATATTATAAAATATTTTATATGTTTTTATAAATATTTAAAATATTAAAAAAATATTCCGTCTAAAAGCAGCCTAAATACTTAAGCGCTAGAAGTTCAAATCAAAGTTTTTTTATTAAACACCAAACAAGAAGTTCACAGACGACTTGGGATAGAGCCGGCACGGGAATGAAACAGAAACGAACAAACCATAACTCATCGTAATCTGCCTTCAGTCTTATCACTTTAGAGATTGCAAACACATCTAAACTTTTTGAGCATTTGATGCGCTGCTATTTGCTACCAGCAGAGGAGCTAAAAACATCATAAGCCCTTCTCGAGCATTGCCCGCACCCTAGTAGGAAGTCCATAGAGACGAATGAATCCAGCAGCATCTGCTTGGTTATAGATTACTCCAGTCTCAAAAGAAGAGATGTCCTCCCTGTACAAGCTATGTGGGCTTTTCCGTGATGCAACAGTGACAGAACCCTTGTACAGCTTGAGCGTGACAGACCCAGTCGTGGTCTCGGTGATTTTCTCCATGAAGGCATCCATGGAGTAGCGGAGAGGGTCGAACCAACGACCAGCATACACCAGTTCAGCGTACTTGAGTGCTAGCGAGTCCTTCATCTGAATGGATTCCCTGTCGAGAGTCAAGGATTCAAGCTCGCGAGCAGCTTCCCAAAGGATTGTTCCGCCAGGGGTTTCGTAGACACCCCTGGACTTCATGCCAACAAGGCGATTCTCGACCATATCTATTCGTCCGATGCCATGCTTCCCGCCAACCTCGTTAAGTTCTGAAAGGAGGGATGCAGGGGAAAGCTTTCTTCCATTGATAGAAACAGGTAGGCCAGATTCAATTCCAATCTCCAAATATCTGAAAAAGAATTTAAATACAATGTTATATCGCTTAAAATGAACATCAAAGGTAGATCAAGTATGAAAATCAGTTGCATGTTTTAGAAACAAAGCTTATAGAACTGAGGAATGAAATCAATGATTGCAGGCTAATTACTGTAGGTTTTATTGATATTAGTTATTTTCTGTAATAAGTCTGGCAGCAAATACATCCAAAACAAATAAAATATTCATGATTGTTGAGTGAAAATGTTGAATGAAATATCTCCAATTCCTTCTACTTCTCCAAAACTTTACCTTACTGGAGTAGTGAGTCTTAACTATTTGGTTTGGCTACAGGGATACTACGCCGTCATTGAACCAGCTGGTGAAGAGCGAGAACAATAAAATTCATCCATAAGTTATGACACAAATTCAAGGATGGAACATGGCTGGCAGATGCCACAACTATATTAGAAATGAAGATTATGAGACCTCAACTATATTACCAAATTTCCCTTTTTGTCAATAAAACTGAAAATAAGTGTTGCATACGAACACCATACTAAACTAGCAGCCACATATATGATACACAAGTTGAAATTGGTATTTTAACATTCTTCTCATGCAGACATTTTGATTCTGCAGTTCAAACAAGGCCCGTGTAATGTGTATGAGGAACTCTTTGATTTTTAATTCTATAGATAATTAGTCAGTACTCAGTAGAACATCAAACATAATTCCATACGTAACTTGAAATGAGGCTCGTGGCTGCTAAAGTTTCTTTCACAGTATGATATAAGATGAGTATACCAGAGAAACTTTCAAGCTTAGGGTTGAATATTGTAAAAATAAAAAATAAAGCAGAAACTGCCTTACTTGCCAAGGGATTGTGAATAGATCATAGGAACAGTGAAAAATGTCAAGCAAAGAAAATCTAACAATTAGCTTGAAGGGAAGAAAAAACAGTTTCATAAGGTTTTAACAATAAAGTGCGAATGGAATGGACATCTGACTGCAAGTTTGAGATATTTTCAGAGTCCGAAAGGCTTTGATATTTTTTATAAAATCAAAAGCAAGAGTCAATTAGCAGTACGGATTTATTTCTTGATATCTAGTTTAATCACAGTTGATTTAAGAGGAAACTGCTATGCACAGTAAAAGTAAATAGTTGCAATATAAACAGTAAGTGAAAGGTGTGCACATAGAGAGGACATGCTTACTCAGGACGATCAGGTGCATCTTCAGGATCAACAGTCATCATGTACATATCTTTCTTTGGCTCATTTGCTGGGTCTTCAAGAATGTCACCCTTTCCGACCATACAAAATTTCACATGGAGATGGTTGAATAAACACACATATACATGTTTTTATGTTATTTACATATTCAAAATATAAGCATGTTTAACGACAATGAATAATATTCAAGTAAATTAAATGTTATTAGAAGGCTGTAAACTTGTGGATGGCCTCCATTGACATGCTTAATGACAAAAATATTGAACTAAACGGGATGATGATAGTAGATTACTATAAAATCTGGAAATTTATATCTAAATAGCAGTTCAATTTCAGATGTTAACTACTATTACAAGGATTGAGATGCTGGTGTGAAACTCAGTTCTCAGAAGACCTAACAATTAAGAATTTCAGCTATGTACAATATGAGTAGGAAATGAGCTGCTTGAATCACACAACCCTACATAATTATCAAAATTCCAACCTCTTTTTATTTTCAGAAGATGCCAACAACTGAACATAAAACAAATGGAACAGCATACAGGGGGCAATTACACATCAGCAACAAAAGAAATTATACATGAATCCGAAGAGACTTGTTCATTTAAGTTGTAATCTCAATCAAAAAAAGAAAAGGGCAGCCCGGTGCATGAAGCTCCCGCCATGCGGGGTTCCAAGGAAGGGTCAATTATACGCAATCTGATCCTGCTTTGCAATAGACTGTTTCTAGGACTCAAACTCGTGATCTTATGTCATAAGATAATAATTTTACCATTGTGTCAAGGCTCCCCTTCAAAAATTAAGATTAAACTATCAAGCCACTTGTCTCCAACTAGTAAAATAAACGTTGACCAGAAACTCAGATCACTGTAGAAAAATTTCAATGCCATTCCAGTTAACAAGTGAAAAGAGGATAGTAGAAGTTATGTACCTCATGGCTAAGGTGCCAGAGATTGCGATCTCGGCTATAAATAGATTTTTTTGAAACTGGAACAGGAACATTATGTTTCTTTGCATATTCAATAGCATCCTCACGCCCAGTTATGTCCCATTCCCTCCAAGGTGCAACAACTTGAAGTTCAGGGTTTAAAGCAAAGAAAGTAAGCTCAAAACGAACCTGCAAAGTTAATTGGAAAAGATGCTGTCGGCATATATTTACAGAAACACAAAGATTAAATTTGGTGAGCATTTACCTGATCATTTCCTTTTCCTGTGCATCCATGTGCTACAGCATCAGCACCAACTTCTTTGGCAACATCAACCATTGCCTATTGTTAAAAATAACATTATTGTCTTATCCACAATTAGTGTAGAGTTTATCACAAAAACATAAGCTGAAGTATTTTTTACTTTTCAACAGCACCAGAATTTATTTGCCATCGTGTATTTAAGTAGATTCTTCATCATCAGCAAATATGGTTCATACCTTCAAATTTCATAAACTATTTTACCTCAATATCGTTGTCTAATAAAAAATAAAGGCAGTTTGGTATAAACATGATTGTATTACGCCAAGCTCATAATGCCATAGCACCACCGATTAGACACAAGAACAATACAGAACTATTAGAGAATACATGAGACAAATTATTTTCCCTACTCGATCTCATTGATGCTTCTATGTATGAATAGTTGGGTCATACAGATTCTTGGCATTAGTCTCCCTAAATGTTGACATAAAGAGAGAGAGAGAAAGGAAAAAAAAGGAGAAAAGTTAATAGAATCACTCTACAGGAACATATTTCTATATTTAAAAGTTTCAGCCATTTAGACACCAAGTTCTTCACACCAAACATAACCAGCCTTGAAATTCAAACATCATTTAGCTACCATGAAAAATAACATAACATGGACGCAGAACTAATGAAAATAAAGAATCTGTAGTGGACAATAGGTGATTAAAGAAATTGATGCTTGAGAGAGAACTATTATTACTGACACTCAAAACTGTATGTATAAGCACCACCTTAGCAATAACAGGTCGTGCCATTGATGTTCCGAGCAAATATTTTCTTTCATAAATTGCACCAGCTCGCAAACAAGGAAATATGTACTCCCTGACAAATTCCTCCTTTAAATCCTTCACAACAAGTTGACTTGCACCACTAGCTTTAGCCTTCTGCTCCAATCCATCCATCTCTAAATCACCCTGGGGGAAAGAAGAATTAGCAAATAAGATGAAAGAAAATCGATCAGTTTGACATTAGCAAATACGTTCAACTCATATACACAGATGACCAATAAAAATGTATGAATCAAGCTCTGAGCAATCAATGCTTGAAGTGCATAACAAAATGTGCACATGCATCTACCATAACGAGAAACAGAACAAGGCATGTTGATAACATACTTGACCAACATCAGCAGTGAAACATACAACTTCACATCCATAGTTTTCCCTGCAAGTCAGGGATGGTAAACAATCAGATGATAGTGAGACAGTTATATCAAAGAGATAAAAAAAATGTCAATGCAAGATATGGATTTGAAATAACAAGAGTGCAGTAATCTTGGCTTTATCTTAAACATCCAAGACAAAAGCACTTAGAAGTACAAGTGATACAAAATTATGGATCAATTCAAAATAAAATGGTGCAATGAAATAACTTGGGTCCTGGACTAATTTCCATTTTATTTTGCTCTTACTTAAATACTAGTATTTTTATTTTTCTTAGCTTACCTAGTCAATGTTCCACTGAATCTTAGAAGACTAAGCTATTATTAGGTCTATATAATGGACTATTGTCGAGTCTATATATGATATTCAATTCCCTCTTTCATTAATTCAATTTTTTTATCAAAGTATTGTTGCACTAAAACTATTCTCTCTCTTGTGAGATTGTTGATCGAGGCATGCAGCCCCTTAAGATTAGCTAGCTTAGGCACAAAAAGTTCTCTCTTCCTGCTCATGTTACATCAAGCAGTATCAAAGACCAACCATGTTTTGACTTTGGATCCAATTCCTTGCAATCATCCTACATTGCCACTCATCTTCTCCCTTTGTAGAAATGTATGAAACAACTTTCAAGTCCCAATCACCCCTTCACTCTCTTTCTCATCCACTCATTAAATCCAACACTTAATTAATTGTTCGCTAGTTTTACAACGACCAAGAACCCTCAAAACCCACTTCCTTACCTTAAACCCAACAAGGAATTCTGTGTTTTGAAAAAAGTCCTCATACCATTACCTCCAACTCTCAACCAAAATTAATTAATTAATTAATAGAGAGAGAGAAAATATTAACACTCCTATCCTCACCATACTTCTCTCTCTCTCTTTCCCTTTACATATCCAAAGGGCAGTTTTTTTTTTTAAAAAAAAAGAATACTCACAACCACATGGGTTACTATGGACAATCTAAATAACCCAGAAACCTATCCTCTGATAGGACCGGTAACTACGAAGAGAGGGGGGAGAGAGATATATCAATTTTAAAAAGAAAATGAAACAACTAAAATAACACAGCGGAAATACTAACACGACACAACCAAAGCTCGATCAAAACGTGAAACCTCAGCCAAGATAACATAGCCACAACTTAAGCAAAACACGAAGAACTCGACCAACAATTCGAAGGACACAACACAAGGGAAAACAACACACTAAGACACAGCCGATTTTTTACTTGGTTCACAGCTCTCTCCTAGAGCTGCTAGTCCAAGGCCTACCTCTATCTTTTCTCCTTTTTGAAGAAAGACTTCAAGGATAGAGAAACCTCTTAAATGATTTACAATTTACATATTCTAATGATATACAAATTAAGCATAGGAATCTAATTTGAATGACAAAATGCAAATAGTAAACTTTACAGCAAAATAATGATCTTGATCTGATTCTCCCAGCCTCCCTTAATCCTCATTGAGATTAGAGCAGCAACACGAATCCTCGTTCTAAGAAGATGTCGCAGCTTTTCCAGTGATCAAATGGGAGCAGAGGAGCGACAACTTTTGATCGTGGTGGAAGCTTCTAAGAGCGCTTAGGGTTCAGTAGAAGAACGAAGAGGATGCAGCAATTCCAAAGGTTGATCGATCATTTTTCCTCACAAGAACTCCTTTTTATTGGCCAAATTCAAACCTGCGAACGAGATCTAGATCCATACAAATTGCCCAAGCAATCAGGTGCAAACACGTAGGCTGGAACATATGAGATTTTATCAGAATCACAAATCCACTTCTCAACAGTCGAGGCGCCAATCAAGCTTGCCTTGCGTTTGTTCGCTTTTGCAACGAGCTAGTCGAGGCACCACCTCGACTGCATAGGTTGGAACACCAGTTTCTCCTACTGCAATTGAGGCGACAGTCGAACTTGTCTTGCTTCTGTTCGCAACTTTCCAGGACCAGTCGAGGCGGCAGTAGAACCAGATAAGGTTCACAAATTTGTCTTGCATCAGTTGAGGCGTTGGGTGAATGTGACTCGCTTCTATTTGCTTCTGCTCAGGATCAGTCGAGGCACCACCTCGACTGCGATTCGTCCTGCAGTAGTCGAGCTCCGACTACCACCGCTGACTGCTACACTAGATCAGTCGAGGTGCCACCTCGACCACTCCTTGACCAGTCGAGGCGCCGACTCGACTGTACCTCGCCAACGACAAGTTCCTCCTTCTGATGAATGCAGTAAGGGCAACAGTTGAGATGCCAGCTCATTGTTGTCCTTAAGACCCATTGCTTTAGTCAGCTCTAAGACTGAAACACGCCTAGTAAAAACTTTATCCCTTTACTTGCCAAGACTCCGACCATCAACCATTCTTGGACTTTTCACCTTGCCACTCCCGTAAGGAATTTTTCTACTGCCAAAAAATTACCCCTCTTGAACTCTTCACCTTGTCATCCCCGTAAGGAATTTTTCAACTGCCAAGGAATTAACCATCTTGGACTTTTCACCAAGATCCACTCTTGGATTTCTCACCTGCCAAGGAATTAACCATCTTGAATTTTTCACCAAGGTCCACCCTTGGATTTCTCACCTGCCAAGGAATTACCCATCTTGGACTTTTCACCAAAGTCTACCCTTGAATTTCTCGCACTTACTTAAACCTTTGTCAAACACCAAAACATAACTTGAAGCTAAGCTCGACTAAGCTTCTGGTCGAGGCACAACATCGACTGATACACTCACTGGTTGTGTTGCGTAGGCCACGGAGTCGAGTGGACCTCGACCAGTGGCTCGACTGCTCGTTTTGCAAGCTTACAGAGTCGAGTAGACCTCGACTGTGCACTCGACTGCATGCCTCCAAAAGCAAGAAGGCCTCGACCAGAGGCTCGACTGGACCAGTTTAATTACTTTAGGTTGGTTTATCACTTCTAACACTAGAGAATGCTTGAGGAAGCTTAACAACGGTAAGCTTACAATTAAAATGAATAGGAAAGGGAGGTGATTTCAAAACTTAAAACTTAAAAATGCCGATAGCATTGAGGGGGAGGGTTTTAAGTATGTAAATATCCATAACCTTGGTCGATATCTGATTTACCATAATCTTACCGAATACCTTTGATGTACGATGATCTGATCTAATATCCATGATTACGAAACCCTTTTCGGTGTTTGCCAAAGGGGGAGGAGAGAGTGTTTATGGTTTAGTCTGTCACTATTCTCTAATATGTGATCAATCATGTGGGTAGAGTGATCTAAACTTAAACGGGTTGTCAAACATCAAAACATAACTTGGAGGTTTCAGCTCCAACATCCTCTTCTGCCCACTTCCATAGACTTCTACTGTTGATTAATAGAAACCCATCATACAAAACATCCTGCCATCTAAAGAACACCCCATCATCTTTCTTTCAATTAATTAATCTCCTAACTGCCAATCAATTATCTCCCGTTTCCCTTGATCTACAGTGAACGCTGAGGCAGATAGACTTATCCCATCCCATTCACGCTGCGTCAACAAGGAGAGAAACATATATGGCACAGTAAACTAATATTAAAACTTGGGAATGCAGTCCTTTAATTGTTTATGACTGATTGATGTAATGGAAGAATCAAGAAAGAAAATAATTATACTTCAAGAAGCCAAATGTACAGGAACAGATGTACTTATGGAATATATAAAAGCAAGAACAACACCAAAATCCATATTCATGCAAGAAAGTGTCATACCTTAACCATGGGACTATTACCGAAGTGTCCAGACCACCACTATAAGCTAAAACAACTTTGTTCAGCTTACCACGCAGTCCACCATTGTTGCTACCCATGATATCAGTCTTCTTGGAATGAACTACATCTTCCTGAGTGCCACCATCGGTAACATTCAGAATACCTGTACTTGCAAACATAATAGAAAACGTATTTAGAAAACAACACACTTGAGATGATTACAGAACTGACATGGTGTAATACTTTTCAGATCAAATACAATAAAAAGCTCAAGGCATCATCGATACCTTGGCACCTAACTGCATGTTTTTGTTGAAAGTCATAGTGACTGGATATTTTACCACAGAAACCAATCGCACTTGCATTGATCTACCAACATATTATCTTAACTATTAGCATGTTATTTTAAACATAAAAAACAGAAATCTAAGAAACAGAAAATGAAACATTAATATAAATGGTCCTAATACCTCCTTGTAGAAGCAGGACTTCCTCTGGCAGCCAAAATTACCTCGATGAAATCCTTCAAGGATTATAATTTTGAAAATTCAAAACACAATTGGTGGCAGAAGGTCTGATACTCATTAAAGTTTACTCCAAGATTCATTAACTTGCTTTATTTATGGCTATCAAAGTACATGAACTGGTAGCATTGCAATTATAGAAAATCTAAGAGGGACATGTAGTGCATCACGTTCATTGATTGTACAAGTTGGAACAACAAGAAGCTGCCAACTTCATTTTTTTAAGCCATCAAACCATGTTTAGTGCAATATCACTACTTGAAATAAACTATAGGATCAATGAGAACTAGATGAATGCAGCAACAATATGGGTCTGAAAAATTAGAGAAAAGTGAAAGATTATTATGAGTTTTACCATATAGAATTTACTCTTTATAATGATTTCATTTAACAAAGGCAAACATGCTGCCAACTTCATTTTTTTAAGCCATCAAACCATGTTTAGTACAATATCACTACTTGAAATAAAGTATAGGAACAATGAGAACTAGATGAATGCAGCAATAATATGGGTCTGAAAAATTAGAGAAAAGTGAATTTTTTCCAAAAAAAGATTATTTTGAGTTTTACCATATAGAATTTACTCTTTTTAATGATTTCATTTAACAAAGGCAAACACATCTTCTTTGACATGTCGACTTCAATGCAACTAGTTTTTCCTCACTTTTTGTGTTGGTGAAACACCAAACTATTCACAATCACAAAAGTATGTTTCACTTTTTTTTTCTAGTAATGTCATGCATCTGTTTCAGTATCCTTATTGTGTAAACATATATTCTACTTTTTTTTCTTGCTCCCTACTGCTGAATAAAATTGCCCACCATCAATCCCTTACGTAGCCAAACATACACTACAAACTTTTTAGGCTGTCTAAAGTCTTTTCCTAAATCCCTTTGCCATTAGAGCTCAACATACAAATTGGTTTCAAATCCTCGAACTTTCATTTATCTTTTTTAATCCCAGCATTACATAAGTGGCAAATTTTCCTCTGGGAGACACATACCTTCAACAAACAAGAAAATTAAGTTTTAATCGTTAATCGGACTCCGCGTAGCAAAAGGTGAATGGCGACACGACCAAAACTAGTTGAAAAGCCATGAAATTTTGGTTTACCATGGAGGGCAATATTGGGAGATGAATAAATTCCGCCTGCATGCATCTGAGCCATCGTTCTTGATTAAACTTCACTCTGTCATGAAGAAGCACCCCAGGACGCTTAGAATTTCAAAGAATTAGAACTGCACATTGTGAAAATAGAACCAAAAAACTAACAATACAAACCAAAAAAAAAAAAGAAGTTAATTTGAAGATGGTTGTAAGGCCAGAACTGACGGTCAAATCCAAGTTTAACAATCGGAATCGGGCGAGATCGAGATGAGAGGAAAAGAAAGGGAAAACATCTAAACTGAGCTTTTAGGATAATCCGAAGGGGCGGAGAGTAACATCGACTAAGTCGGGAGGAAGCTTCCACTGCCACTTCGGGGACACAGGTTAAGCTAGGGTTTTAGGACATTACCAATAATAACAAAGTATTACTAGGAGAATATTAAAAAGGTCCTACAGGATAATCGAATAGTTAGTACGATATTAAACTTATTTTAAATAATAAAAGTAAATCTTCTAAAATTATTTATTTTTTCAGAGGATCTGTCCTTTATTAATTCAGATAAAAATATTCTTTATAATTTATATATTTTTTATTTAATTGTGAGATTGACGATGAAAAAATATTTTTGTGAATATTTAGATTTGTTTTATGAATGTCTCTAGTGTAAGAAAATTAGAATATTTAGACTTGATTTTACAATATCCAATTTCTACTATCTACACTACTAAACAAAATAAACATAGTTGTTATTTTCGTCCACATATCTATAAATATAGACTTCACTCGGAGGAACCTCATTTAAACACAATTACTGATTTACATATTAGCCTAGCATGGACATTACAAACTCATCAACAATATATTTATCAAATTTTAGAAAAATTAAGAGTCCAGCTAACTCATCTTTTGAAAAAGACAGATGATTTAGATCAAAACTTAGATTATTTAAAACAGTCTTAGGACAAACTTATTAGGAGAATTAGTCAATTGAACGTTGATATAAATCTCATCAACCAAGCGAAAATTTTTAAATATAACTTACATAATGACCTAAATAAAATTAATCAAACACTAATGGAACTCAAAAGTAAATGAATCAATTGAAATTCAAAAATACCTATTATGAGGAAGTTTTGGAGTATTCTGAGAAATATACTAAAACTAAGGAAGATGGATACTACAAGGTAGATTTACCTAGAAAAGGAGATCAAGTACAAGTACAACAGAATAATACTATAACAACCTTATTAACTTCCCTTCATTATAGACTAACACAAGTAGAAACCAAACTATTAAAATTAAAAACTTATTTCCAAAACTCCAGTACCCAGGATTGGAAACAATCTTTGGATAGTTTAACTCAAGACATTAAAAATTTTAGTATAGGAACTCCTATTAGTAAAAAGGCACCACAAACATTTTCTCTTATTACTTATAAGTCTCCCACTACTTCTAATTCTCATAATAATACTACTACTACTTTTAATTCCAAATGAGTCTTACAAGGATAGAACCATTTTCTGGACTTTCACACACTTTACAACGGAATGAATCAACAAATACATCTTTATGGCGAGGAGTTTTAACTTCAGGAAGACATAGTTTTTTAGGACAAAGACTTGAAGAATTAATAGATCTAGATAAAGATCTAGATAATTTCACCAATGAACAACTTAATGCCATGAACCCAAGAAAATTTTATCATCAAGGACTATTAAATTTCTCCACTTATGTATATAAACATCATAGGACAACAGCTTTACATCTTTCCGATGGAAAGGAAGAAATTTTAAACTTAATGACTCAAGAATCATCCAGATATCTGTTAGAGAAAAAACACACTTATATTCACTTAGGCTTAATTATTTTTGGACTAAGAGGCTTGACAAGACTAAAGGTTGGCGGAAAAGTATTACTTGTATTATATGATGGGAGATTTTCTTCTAATAAAGAAAAGGCCATAATGGGATTAGTGGAAATAGATATGAATAAAAACTTAGGAATTACTTACTTATGTCCAAATTTTAACATGACCATCAAAGACTTCGTTAATCATATCAAAATTATGATTTAGGCTAAAGGATATGAAGATTTTCAAGAAAATAACTTGCAACTTGATATAGTGTTCCTAGGAAAAAAAATGAATCATATACATAATAACTTTAAGGTAAAAATGAATGATATCATTGAGACTTTAAATACCATAGGAATAAACTTTTTAAAACCAAAAGATTTTACTTCTGAACTATTAGCCGGACTCGAATGGACCATTAATTTAGAGGATATTACAACTACTTTAAGGCCAACATAATCAATCTTATATAAAAGTGGAAATGGTAAATTTAATTGTAGATTTTTGGACTATAAACCTAGTACCTCACAAGACCCAGAAGACTTAAATCTAATGGGGAGAGAAAGTAATCTCAGCCAAACCTTAAGATATTTAGGACAAACATACTTAAAAAAAACATCAGCAATATACGCTAATGAATATTGAAGAAAAGGTTATTAATGAACTTAATGAATTAATGGAAATTAATAGTCTTAAGGATTTTATGAATCCAGTCGAATCATCAGCTACTTCTAGACCTTATGCTATTCAATACCCAGAACATACTATGGGGACCTTAGACTATGGACAAGGACATCCTCCTAGGAGAAAAATTGCACCTTATAACAATGATAATCCAATGTTAATAACCATGGGAAAAAGAATACCCACAGAAATTATTTATTTTGATAAAAACTCGGTGTTACTTAATATAACTGAATGTGATCCTCAACTTTATGATAATTATCTAGCACAATGGACAGTCTCTGTACAAAGGGATTACCAACAAAAACATGAAATGGACGTAACTACTGGTAGTGGTATGATAAGAGTAGGCGAAGGATACTTAGGAGAAGTGGCTAGAGCTGCTTGGGAAGACTTTAAAGTTACCTTTCCATAAGAAATTCAAACCATGGCACAACAAGGAAACAATATTTTAAATTTCTACTATGCAGTACATAAATTATTAACAATTAGGGATGCTAATACTAGTTTAGATGTCAGACAAAAAGAAGTCATGAGAGACTTAGAACTACTTCAATTACTTGATTGGCGCAAAATTAAGTCTTTTTGTAATGAATTTTTAACTTATACGTCTATCTCAAGAAACTACTATAACCCTCTTTTAGGAGAAAGGTTATTTAGCAAACTTCCTGGAGCATTAAGAAAAGAAATCCATAAGGCTTGGACAGATTTATATGTACCACCAAAATATGATAATATAGGAACCAGAATACAACATATTTTTGCTCAACTCAAAGACAAATGTACTTACATCCAAATAAATAAGCAATTAAAACATCAACCATATGGATCTTGTAGCCAAATATATACTCCACAACAATATGATATTGAACGCAGAAGAACATCAAGATCAAAAGCTATAAAACCCAAACCTAAATACAAACCAAAAACTACTTATTATTTAAGAAGAAGTAAAGCTCGAAAGTCATACTTAAATAAAGAAAAGCATGTAAGAAAATTTAATCCCAAAAAGACTTATGCTAACAAGATTACTTGTTATGCTTGTAATAAAGAAGGACACATTTCATCTGCTTGTCCTAATAGAAAAAACTTATATACAAGAGAAGCTACTATGGTAGGTTGTACAAACTTTGATTTGGTAGAAATACTAACAGATATCTCAGATATATCTTCTATATACTCAATAGTATCAGTCGTAAATGATATAAATAAGGTTGATTCAGACTCTGAACCATAAACTTATTATGATGCATGGGGTCTTATGTTCCAGTTTAATTTCATACCCGAATTTGACTTACAATGTCCTCATGAATGAATATTAAAAGATGGAGATGATAATATTGTAGGACTGTTGGCGTTGCTAGAGGGGGGGGGGGTGAATAGCTTTATTCTCGTCTCTCCGATTCGTTGATGGATTTCGATCGTCGTGCTTGTCTACAATTATTAGTACGCAGCGGAAACACTAATACAAATACAAAAACAAACACAAAGCACAATACACAATATTTACGTGGTTCGGAACCCTAGTTCCTACTCCACGGGCGAGCCCTAGCGGACTCTAGTGATGCACACCACCACTATATCACTTCTCCTTTTCGGTGAACACACCGGAGGTGGAGGAACCTCTCACAAGACTCTTACAACAATAAGAACAGAATAAAACAAGCAAATACACCAAATACAAAAGCAAATGAATAAATGTTACAGTTTTAGGGCTTTTGAATGTTTGCTTGTAGATTGTGTTGGGATGACTTTGAAGGCCCTGAAGTGCAGCAACATCTCGCTTCAAATCGCCTCTGAAATCTCCAAAATGATCGCTCAAAACCTGTTCAAGAATCGGTGTAGAAGAAACCCTAAAAGTTCCTTCTTATAGATCAGCGTCGAGACCTCCCGAGCTCCAATGGTCGGAAACCAGTCGAGCCACCTTGCTTCTGAGCCTCCGTCTTCATACCTGTGTTGAAAAGAGTCGAGGCGCCAGACGCATCCTCCAGTCGAGGCGCCGCCTCGACTAGCCTCCAGTCGAGGCGCTGGTCGAGTGCGCCTCGCCTCTGAGCCTCCTTCCAGATAGTCTGGTCGAAGCACCCGTCGACACCTCTAGTCGAGTCACCGCCTCGACTGATACTCCAGTCGAGGCGCTGGTCGAGCCCAACTTACTTCTGTTTTCCTACAAACGAAGCCTACTCGACTGATACGACCTGACACTTGACTATTATACCTCTATACTGAGATTTAACGCACCAAGTATAATCCTTTCATACTCGATACTCACCCTAAGCCTAGACCTAAGCCTTCAACCCACTTTCATCAGCCTCACGCCTCCCGGATCCCTCGAGTCCGTGACTCTTTATCCTTGCGCTTGCCTTCAAGTGCTTCCATCGGCTATTGTCATGCTCTCGGGTCTACTTTTGCCAAGAGACCTCGCCTCCGGGACTTACCTTTTGCCAAGCTCGATCTCCCTGATCAAGCGGGTCTTCCCTTGCCAAGACTCCTCGTCCGGGACTTCACTGCCAAGAGGTCACGCCTCCGGGACTTCATTGCCAAGACTCCTCGTTCGGGACTTCATTGCCAAGAGGCCACGCCTCCGGGACTTCACTCACCAACTCCCCGTCAGTCTTTCCTACACTAAGTGTCCGGTTTCCCTTGACCGACTTGGATTTTCCCTTGCCAAGTATCCATACTTGGACTTCTCCTTGCCAAGTCACCAAACTTGGACTTATCCAATAGTCTTCCTCATATGACCTTAGATGTCTCATACCATCCGCTAGTGTCAAGCCACATTGTGAACTATTGTCGAACATCAAAACTCTACTCGAGTTTCACTCGAGTCTGATCAATCATGACCTGGGTCGATTGCACCAACAAATATTTCTTGTCATCTTTGTGGAAATTACCCGTCTTTACAAAAAAGAGGAAAATGTAAATTTTGTAGAAAGCAAATATGTAATCTATGCCTTAAAAAAACTTATGATATGGACATCCCAGAAACTTTTAATATTAAACCAAGTAATAGACACTTGTTATTAGAAACTCGAGTCTCTATTCTTGAGACCAGATTAAACCTTGTAGAAGATGAACTTCGTGAACTAAAAGGCAAATATGAACCTTCTAACTCAGAAATACTAGACTTATCTTTGGAAACTCTGATATCTAGAGACTTAGTGTTTATTAAAACCCCGAGTATTTGTAATACTGGTTATTCCTCTGACATTCATGTTCAATGTATTTTAAATATTCACAGACATGAACTCAATCTACATGCTTTTATTGATAGTGGAGCTACCAATTATACCATTGATGAAACTATGTTACATGCAATTATACCAACTCACTTGATACATCAGACTAGTAATCCACAGTATACTACCCAACTTGATGGACAGCGACTTGCTTGTCATAAATACATTAAAAATACTCATATTCGGTTTTATACCAATTGTGCTACTTATAGTGCCCCTATCATTTACCTCATCTTTGGGTACGACCTTTACCTCACCCTAATTTGCATCTTATTTTAGGACTTAACTTTCTTATTGCACATAACCGTGCTTTATTATTAACAAAAGACTATGTTGTTTTTCTATCCACTCCCATTATCAGCCCTATTTTATTTGATTATCCTTCTATTCCCGACGCTGTGAAGCATGGTGATGCCCCTCCATTATATGAACTTGACCCTGAGGGACTTCCTTCAACTTCTGACCCAGAATTGTTAGATATTTATATCCCAAAATTAAAAGAAATTAAAAAGTGTACTTGTGATTCAAAAACACGAAGTTGTAATTGTGAGGAATAGGAAAACACACAGTACTTGGCACTATAAGCCTAGAAGAGAATTCAGTAAAAAAATAGAAGACTTAGATATTAAGGACTTATGTAATCCAACTTATTTATTAAATCTTATAAAAACTCAGGATGACTTAGACAACTTTATACATAGGTTAGAAAAATTAGAAATTATTGGAGAAAACCCGATTAGATATTGGGAAAAGGATAAAATATATTGTAAATTAGATATTATCAATTCAAACTTAACAATTAAAGCACAAGATTTAAAATATACAAACTGGAAATAGGAAGAATGCAAAATGCATATCTCCCAGTTACACCAAATAGGAGCAATACAGAGATCTACTTCTAGACATAGGAGTCCAGCATTTATTGTAAATAAAGGAGCAGAACCTAAATGAGGACAATCAAGAATGGTCTTTAACTATAAAAGATTAAATGATAATTGTAATGAAGACGACTATAAAATTCCAAACAAAGACCAATTACTTAACAGAATTCAAAACTCAAAATGGTATTCAAAAATTGACTTAAAATCAAGATTTTTGCAAGTTAAAATACATCCAGACTCTATAGAATGGATAACTTTCTCTTGTCCAGAAGGACATTTTGAACGGTTAGTCATGCCTTTTGGCCAGAAAACAACGCCTTAAGTATTTCAAAGAAAAATGGATACTATATTGAAAAATTGTTCTTTTTTCACTTGTGTATATTTTGATGATATATTAGTATTTTCAAAAACAAAAGAAGAATATTTTGCCCACTTACACATGATCTTTACTTTATTTGAAAAACATGGGTTAATTATTTCCTGGAAAAAGATGCAATTGACATTAACTCATATTGAATTTTTAGGAATAGAAATTGGACACGGAAATATCTCATTACAAAAACATATATCTACAAAAATTCTAGACTTCCCTGATAAAATAGAAGACACCATGACTTTAAGATCCTTTTTAGGATTATTAAATTATGTCAGACCCTATATAAAGGACATAGGAAGACTTAGTGGACCCTTATATAATAAAACTTCACCCACTACCCAAAAATACTTTAATCAACATATAAAGCAATTGGTAAGGTCATTGCCAGCTTTAACTTTACCATTAGACATAGACTACTTAGTCATAGAAATTGACGAGTGTGAAACTGGATGGGGAGGAATTTTATATATAAAACTTACAAAATACGATCCAAAATTCAGTGACGCCCTTTGTAGATATGCCTCTGGAAAATATAAAGAGAAATGACATATGACTTCCCTATATTATGAAATATTAGCAGTACTATACTGTTTGGAAGCTTTTATGCTCTTTATCTATAATAAATTGGAAATAACTATCAGAACAGATTGTGAAGCGACAGTAAAATATAGCCAACAAACTAAAACTCAAAAGAAAGGTTTAAGCACAAAACGATGGCTAAAATTTACTAATGCTATACTTAATAAAAGAATTAAAATTAAATGGGAACATATAAAAGGAACTAATAATTCCTTGGCAAATACTTTATCCCGTCTCCTTATTTAAATCCCAATACTTATATTTATTGTTTTGCAAAATGATGAAGAAGTATGACTCAAAAAAGGTAAGAATGTACTCTGGACATTAAACCATGAAATTTGGTTTTCAAGAACTTCCGATATTTTCTAGACCTGATGATCAGTTTGCCTATGAAGACAGAGCACTTTTAGATACAATTCAATTTTGCTTAATCGATAATATTTGGAATATTTCTACTATTCTTGGAGCTTCAAATCAGAAGATAGCACTTATTAATGCTTCGACTAATTATTTTGTTATAACAGTCCAAAAATCTTTGGGCAAGAAATTTTCTTATTATGCAGTCTACTCAAAAAAATATGCTGGTATTTACTCATCATGGGAAGAGGTAAAAGAAATATTAAGACCTCCCGCACACACTTCTTATAAAGGATTTTATGCCCTTCAAGATGCTTTACAATTTATAAGGGCACAAGTTGGCTCTAACTATTGCATAAGCCCAACGGTTAAAAATGATGGCAGTACTTCTGAAGGTTTTTCATCTATGATGAACATAGAAAAGAAAACTACCAATTTACAATTGGAAACAACTGCATCTACCACATCATTATTGCATAACTTGCCAGTAGATATACGTACTTATATCAGAGACTTATGAGATAATTCCGCCTTACAAAAATTCTGGCTTTTATCAAAAGCACTTAAGTGGTTTCATGAGAATCCTCAGAAAGGAATCTCTATTATTTATGAAACTGAATACTCCAAGAAAAAGGACTGCTTAAAGAAATACTCAACTTGTGAAGATAGAGATATCTTTCAATGGGATAACTATCGATGCTAACTTATTTATTCTTTGTGAAAAGCAAATATTAAGTATGAAGACTTTGAGCAACATACTTTTAAGGGTTGTCTGATTACACCCTTAATACTTATGGATTATGGTTTACTGAATAAACTTTGGATTCAGGAATTTGAATCTACCCGGGCATTTCCTCAAAAACTCTATCTCATAATGCAAAAAGCATTAGAAGAAGAAACTTATATCATCTATCACTTTGAAAGCACTCCTCCAGAGTGGATAGACTTAAAGATTGAACCATCCAAACACTTAATTAGAATCAATATTGAAGGAATTCATGGGTATTCTGATACATTTGAAAATAATATTACAAATCCTTATTTGGATTGGATGCTGAAACACCTCCTGATCAACAGTTTAAACACTTAAGGACATCAGTTCAAGGTGGCTCTTGGCTATGGGACATATATTATGATAATCATGAATACTGTCTAGTGGGAGAAACTTATACTGAAAAAACATATTGGCCCAAGATTATGGGAACTTTATTTCTTCCATTTCCAGTGACAACGAAGCATACTATACTGGTACAAGCCTACAAAAATAAATATGATGCTTAGTATGCTCAGCAAAATCATCCTAACAGGCCAATACCAGACTCAAGACAGACAACACCAGCACCATCACTTGATTCCATTGCAGAGGAAAATTTGGCCAGTGCCATGGAAAAATGAAAATAGGGGTATGGCCAGGGCCATATCCCCCCCTTTTTTTTCTTTCACCTGTCAATATCATCCTCAAGTATGCTGCAGATGGAGTAAATGATGTGAAATATTATTCGTACTACACTGAGTGGAAACGATTTTCTCTCCAATCTAAAGCAACATTTTCATTATTAAAGCTGAAGCAATCAAGCATCTTCTTCTTTTTGTCATTTCAAACCAAGCATCTTCTTCTTTCTGTCATCTCAAGCCCAGCAAATGGAGCAACTTTGTTAAAGCCATCTTCCATCCCGAAGACAAAAGCCTCCTTCTCTGTCTATATAAGGAGGAAAAGTCCTAAGCATAAGAGGCAAACTAGAAGTGTGCAAGAGTGAAAAACGAGTGTGTGCAAGCGTGAGCAAGAGTGTATGCTAGTGTACAATTTCTGTAAACATTTCTCTGTAAGTGTTTGTGCTTCCTTTTGTGAATATATATAAGTATTTTCAATATGGTAGGCTAAACTCTATGAGTTTCTAGAAAGTTTTTCTCTGAACCACTATAAGTATTCCTCTGGTTTTGATGGATTCCTCAGTCATTGTTCTTCCTTGAAGATAACTGTTTTCATAGATTAATAAAACCCGTGTTGACAGAGCTAGGCAACGGATAAGACCTCTACATGTCGGGGTACAATTCTGTATGAAAACAGATGAGACTCATTGGAAAGAAGAAACCATAGAAACAATTTATAATTAGTCAAAGAAAAAAAAATTACGCTGTAGCATAGGTCCTGTAGCAGTTTACTGTAGCACTCCATCCTCAACTGTAGTACTCCGTCCTTATTAAAAAATATATATATAAAAATAACCATTTTATTCTTAACTTCTTGCTAATTTTGTGCTCTATTTTCTAGTTTTTGTTAATTTTCAAGTTAGTTAATTTTGTATTTTCTTGTTTATTTTGTTCTGAAATAAACACTTTTTTTTCCTAAAAAATATATTAAAACATTAAGAGATATTTTTTAAAAACAATATTGATACTGCTGTTACCTCTTTTCTGTGAAACGGGTAAGAGAGCTCGCGTGTAAGACACTATCCGAACCAAATAATCGGTTCAGCAAAGAAAGCAAGGTAGAATGGTTCGAGCGCGATCGTCTAAGACAATTGAAACGGGAGGACAAGTCGAAGTAATCGGCACGGCGAGGCGATTGCGGATATCACTTTGTTATAAGATGGACGAGGATCGGTTCGGCCTAACAGGCCCAGAAACAGAGGGGGCGGATGAGAATCGACTCGGCATGGCAAGCCAGAAAATAGTTCGGTGCGGAAAAAAGAGGAGTTTGTTCGAGCTGCTGGAAAGAGCCTAAGGGCTACACCACATGTGAGTCATAGGTTTAGGTCAGTTTCGTCGAAGGCAAATGATTGAAGGGGACAGACTAACATATTTCCCGAAATATAGATAAGAAGTTGTTACACAACAGAAGGGGGCCCCTACATAATATTCCGAGGAGCCTTCGCTCCTCGTGTCTGTAACAAAATGATTCTCTAGATGGGCGTGGTGACCACGTGTACGATAAGGAAAGCTGGCGATGCAACAACTGATCAGAGGATGAGAATAAAAAGGAGAAGCAGGACAGAGGAGAGGAGGATCCGCATTATTCCAACCAGCAAGAGATGAAGGCACATTCAAAAAGAGGAGAGCAACCACTTCGCCGGAGAAAGAGAGTGGAGATCTTTGTCTTTCTTGTACTGTTTCTTGTATCTTGATCTAATTATAAGAGGTATTCTCTACTTCCGGAAGTTCTTTTCGGGAAGGAGGACGTTCATAGTGAAAGTGCTTTGGCACAGTAGCTGGTGAGAGAGCTCACATCCGTGAAGTAGGAATCCTTATTCCGAACCACGTTATATCCTATGTCTTGGTTTTGTTGCTTGTGTTGGCTTGCATGTCTTTGCTTCACGTTTTATTTTACTGTTGCGGTCAGAGAGAACCCCTAAACTTCCTTCGCACTCTATCGCTTTGAAAGGAAGTCAACAGATCTTCTTCTCCGTCACCGCATCAAATATTAAGATAACATCTTATTTGTAATTTTTTTTATTTAAAATACTTTTTTTTTAAAATGAAAAATATGAATCTTCCCGTGGGATGTTTGGTCGGGCTCAAAGCAAACTCGACTTAGTACCTTCAAAAAAATATACAATTGCATTTTAAATAAAAAATTAATAATGATGTATTATTTCACAATAGGAGAATCTCATCGCGAATGATGCGTAAAAAAAAAAACTCTCCTGTAGTCTTGCATTGGTAAGGCGATGTTGCATTTCAGTTCGTTTTTTATCGAGATAAATTTTATTTTTTATTTTAATTAAAAATTTGAACATATGGTCTTAAACTGAGGGTGAATCTAAAGTTTATAGAGTACATTTTCAACGTCAAATCTATTTTATAGAGAAATTATATCACTATAATTAATTGCTAAGTTGTACATAATTTTTGATTTACTTTGATAATTGATAGAAATCTCGATTAGAAGCTACTTAGTACTCTATCAGAGATAGAATTGTAAACAAATCAAACATTGATGAATAATTTAGGGGGCATTTGGTTCGTAGAAAAATTTTTATTTTTCGTTTTTATTTTCTGATAAAATGAGAAAATCCATTTGGTTGACGTTTTTCATTTTCATTTTTCAAAAAATAAATGAGCATTTTTTAGAAAATTGGAAAACACAAAAAAAATTATTTTTTGTTTCCATTTTTATTTTTCAGAAAATAAAGGAGCGTTTTCTGGAAAAATAAAAAATACAAAAAAATTATTTTCTATTTTCTGAAAAAGAAAAAATGAAAAATTTTATACGAACCCAATGCTCCCTTAGTGTTCGATTCAATAAGAGATCATTTACGTTTGTTCGTTTAATATGTATCAAAGTTAATTAATAAATAAGTTTAAACAACTTAATAAATTAAATAAACAAGTTTAAACACATATGTGTTCGGTTTGTTAATATTCACGAACAATGTTCGTGAACAGTATTCGTGAATAATATTCGGAACAATGTCGTAAACAATATTTATGATTAGAATCATTTAAAAATTATTTTATGAATTTATTTATACTCATTTATAAACAAGAATTAAAATAGTATGATTTTAACAAATAAATTTGATTTAAAAAGTTGGATAATATTTAAATAAGTTAAATTTGAATAAATTTGAATCAAATTTGATTAAAAGTTCGATACTCATTAAACAAGTCAAATTCAACTTAAACTCAAGCCAAATTCATTCTTAAAAAAAAATCAGTCAATTTTGAATAGATTTTTTAATAGTTTAATTAATTTTAAATTTGATTTGACTCGATTTAATTATATTATCAAATAAATTTAAATACTATAAAATTTAATTTGACTTGATTTGTTTATCATTCTGATTAGAAATCTATAAAACCTCAAAAACTCAGACATTTAGTACCAATCACAAAAAAAATCTATTTAAAAACAATTAATTTTTGTTCATTAAAAAAAAATAAAAAAATTATGCAACATCTTAAATATAATATAGAATAATCATTATTATTAAAAAAAAATAATTGTTAAAAATATCTATATATAATAAAAAATATAAAAAATATTGAAATTTTTTTTTACAGTGAAAAGATGATTTAATTATTAAAAAATGAGCATCATGATTGGCTCCTTTTATTAATATTTAGTTATTATTTTTCTTAAAAAAGACGGTTAGTACAGTAAGCCTTCGATGTTATGAAAAAAAATATATAACTATCATATTAATGATCTCTCATTGCTGTCCCTACATATAGAGGGGGTAAATCAAATGTCAGATGATTAACGTAGAAATACGGAGTCATTGATAATCTGATCGTCATCTTCAAGAATCGATCTCTTGCTCTTTCAAATCTTAACACACCTTCGATGTCTTGAAGTTCTTCGAGAAGATAAACATGCCCTCTTTATTTCATAACGAAGAGTGATAATTAATCATGGATAATCTATAATCTTGATTTGTTGATGGACATCTCATATTTCTATTTAATAATAAAGATCAATTTTTATTATTTAATATAAATCTCAATGCATAATATAAGTGTTATAATTTATAATTGGCTAAAGTGTTATACTTGTTGGAGTCTTTTTAACTTTCTGCCATTCTATTTTTTTTTTTAAAAAGGAAAAAAGAAAAAGAAAACCAGCCTCGACGGTCAACTCGAGTGATTGTCCTAGGGTTTCGACTGAACTTCGGAGCGGATCTAACGGGTCCCAACCGTCTGGGAATCCGTTAACATGTGGGCATCGTGCCAAGCGAGAAGCGACCACACGCCGCCCTTCTCCTTCCTTTCCATCGATTCAGCTCATCGCTTTCTCGGATCGATTCGATCCGCCGCTTTATTCATCCCGGTGAAGTGTCTTTTTTCTTCTTCAAAGAAATATTGTTTTACTTTTTATTGAATTTTTGCCGATTGATTCTGAGTTGTTCTTCGATCTTTTTGTTTTTTTGCTGGAAGCAGAAAATTTTGATCTTTGAAGATGGCGTCGCTGCTTAATGCTTCCCACTCTGCGATTTTTGGAGCAAAGGTAGTTTTTTTCGCAGGCTTAAGTTGCATACTGGTGCGAATTGCCAAGTATATGATATATTACTCTTTCTTCGATATAGAAGGAACTATGCCTTGCGCCGTGCTCTTCGATAGTGCATCGTTCCCGAAGGCACGCCTTCAACAGAGTTCTTGCAGTTATGGCGCCGGCACAATCTCCCCGAACTCCGTCGGCCAGCGGTTCAGTTGGGGACTCGTTTCTTACTCTTGAGTTATTCTGATGCTCTTGTTCTTTGTGATTAAAATTTCTTATTTCGTTACATTCGTCTATTCAGGTTAAGCATGCTATGACGATGACAGAGAAGATCCTTGCGCGAGCATCAGAGAAGTCGCATTTGGAACCTGGAGATAATGTTTGGGTGAATGTTGATGTCTTGATGACTCATGATGTCTGTGGCCCTGGGACAATTGGGATCTTTAAGAAAGAATTTGGTCAGAATGCACAGGTAAGATGACTTATAATTTGTTTGGTATTTATATTCTCTTTGATTTCCCATAATACGTATGCTTGCGTTAATAGCACTTATGCTAGCGATGATAGCTCTTATTATGCGGGTTCTTTCAAGTAATATATCTAGTAATACCCAGTGATTCCTTAATATGGTTATATTGGTGCATTCCAATATAACTATGATTCTTATTTTCTTACCCATAGCCAGAAGATCTCTCTGAATTTTGTATCAGCTTAACTCTTCCATTTTTTATTTGAGCTGTAGAAGAAGAAAACCGAAATAAATTGATACAAGTTACTAACTAGAAATGGGATGTTCTATTTTGCTGTTTGGTAGGGAAAGAAATGATAATATATGATCACATCCATGGTAATTTGTTGGCATGTTTTTTTTATTAAACCATGAAACTACCAGAGTATCCACTCTACCAAAATTATACTTAGCAGTTGCATTTAGTTTCCTAGCTGTGTAACATTCTTTTTGAGGCACATTTTTTAGCCGAATATCTATAATCTATTATTATTTGTAAATTGTGGAATCTCTGATATGTGCTATATTATTCCATACTAATTGTTAATTGTGCCATGCAAAGTTAGCATAAATAGAATTATTTAAATGCCAGGAAGTTGATCTAATGAACTTTTTTGTTGTCATGTTCCTTGTAAAGTCATTCGACATTTTTTGTTGTCATTCACCCTCAGTAGAGGTCACAATACATTGTATAGCGACAAGGGAGGAAAGTTGCTATTGGATTAGGTTAATGCCATCTTATTTACAAGGGTTCAAAGAAATGAATTCCTTCATCTCCCACGATCCCCAGTCCATCTTCTCTACAGAAGATGCCTGATATTAACGTAGTTCTCTTTTTTTCCGTTCACTTAATCTCATTGAGAGGAGAGCCCATAAGTGAACCCCTACCTTCATACTATTTTTAAAATGAATAGTTTATAAATTGTATCTGTTATACTTAAAACAGAACCTAAAGCAACAAACCTTGAGACCACAGAGTTTGTTGACCTGACATCTTTTGCCTTAAAACATTCAGCATGCAGTAGGCTTGATTCCTTGGTAACAAGGGTTCTGTCAATTTATCATCAAGTTCATAGGAATGTGATCCTTCTTTTCTTAACAATCTTTGTTATAATCTAGTGTATGACTTGGAACAAATATGAATACATTGGCAACTAGTGGATGACAGCAAACTACTAGAAATTGCAGAATTGCAGGTTACAACTTTTGCTTTTTTATACAATTCTTCCAGTAGCTACTAATAGTGATTTAAATTTTCCAGACTCCAGTCTTTCATTATATGGTTCTAAAAATGTATAGTGTAGATGTTGGAAGTGTAACTTTTTGTTCGATGGTAACTTGACTGGATTCGTTGCTTGATTCTTCGTTTATCCTCTCACTTTTTAACATTGTTTGAATCGTCAATCTCAGGTTTGGGATCGTGAAAAGATCATTATAATACCAGATCACTACATATTTACTAGCGATGAACGTGCAAACAGAAATGTGGATATCTTGCGGGACTTTTGCTTGGAGCAAAATATTAAATATTTTTATGATATCGTAGATCTAAGTAACTTTAAGGTATACCTATCTTGAATTTGTTGAATCTCAACTCTTTGCCACTAAGCTTGCTCCGATGTTTATACTTCTCTTTAAACATGCAGGCTAATCCAGATTATAAGGGTGTGTGTCACATTGCACTTGCACAAGAAGGCCATTGTAGGCCTGGAGAGGTGTGTATTAATTTTGGATATTCATCCAATGTGCAGTTGGCAATATGTATCTTTCTGCTCTAAAAATCATTGGGTTCACAGGTTTTACTTGGCACAGACTCCCACACATGTAATGCTGGTGCTTTTGGGCAATTTGCTACGGGAATTGGTAATACTGATGCAGGTTTTGTGATGGGAACTGGGAAAATTCTGCTGAAGGTCTCAAAACTCTTTTTCTAGATGAACATAATTGTATTCGGAAATTATATTTAATGTTGCCCAGTGTATCTATTTTCTATATGAACAATTTGATCTTTTACTTTGACTAGGAGCTCCTGCTTATAGGAAGATAATAGGCTAGTAGGATATAGGATTAATGCTCACCTATGCAAACAATTCTCCTACTTTGGTTCAACATCATGATATAGTGTAGTATTTTATTTTTTTCTGCTATTTTTTTTAAAAAAAGGAAGGGGAGCCTTGGTGCCACAATAAAGTTGTTATCGTGTGACCTGGAGGTTACGGATTCGAGTTACGAAAATAACCTCTTGCAAAACAGGATAAAGCTGCATACAATAGATCTTTCTGTGAGACCCTGCATTGGCAGGAGCTCTGTGCACCGGGCTACCATTCTTTTTATTTCTTTAAAAAAAGATTGTTTATATTTATTAGGAAGTTGTTAGAATTTTAAGATAACCAACTTATATTTTTAGAAAGAAAATGTTAGGTTGTTCTATTTCCAGCTTATAAAAGTTGTTAGGATCTCATGTTATTGATATATCTTCAGCTTAACAATGTTTTATTTTTGTTAGTTGCGAGTTCAAATTTTTTGACGACATGATTAGTTCATGTTGCGTCGATTGATATCTGAGTTGAAATCTTGGTTTGATCTCTAGTGTGAGTTTCTACTTTATATTCACATCCCTAAACCCTTTCCTTTCATCCCTTCGACTCTCATTTGACATGGAGCATGACATCTGAAGTTGATCTGCCTCTGCAGCTCTAAATCCTAGTTGAGCCACCATGCACCTGTGTGACCTTGCTCGGTTTTTGTCATTGCATTGTTGCTCACAATCGTCCCCTCTGAATAACTTGCCTTGTTGTCGGCATTTCTTCCACATTTGCACGACAGAGCTTGCTGCTGATGCCCTGTGCACCCCCATGCTCTCAGAGATAGCCTCGCACATATGTGTGATTCCACCCTTGTTCCCTTTCTGGCCTCCTGTAAATCCATGACGTGATTGGTATGTACTAAAATTTCAAGGGTAGCCGAACTTGGTATAAGATATCTTTATTTTATTTAAAGAGACCCATAAACGTAGTATTTGATGATATTGTGTCTGCAAACATAGTATTTATCTTGTTAATAAGCCTTTAAGTATATTTGTTATTTGATTGATAGGTGAATATTTTGTCAAGCCTAATTGGGCTATATCTGCATAGAGATAAATTTTCAAATAGAACTCTAGGAAGCATTGATTATGTAAATAAGCATGTATGTTAAGGATACATAGATTCATGATTTCTTTGACCTTGGTCAACCACCACTGTTGGTCTATCATGAGTAAGTATGGTCATGAGTATGATTCCTACATAAGGGTTCATGAACATCATGCATAAATTTTAGAGCTGATCTTGGTTATGTTTACATCTACCTTGTTACTCAAATTGTGTCGTTTGTAATAAATACAACCAAGCTGTGTTCAAACATAGCACTGAGTTCTTTTATGGATGCTATGTTTGGTTAAATTCTTGTATAGTGTTGCTCGTCTAGACCATGTTGGTTTGCTACAATAATTTTCCTTATATTAACAATCAAAATAATTGCTTAATAATTCATCGGCATTAGCTTGTTATTGACTACTTATTTTCAGGTTCCTCCTACTTTGAGGTTTGTACTGGATGGAGAAATGCCAAACTACTTACTTGCCAAGGATTTAATTTTACAAGTAATTAAATTACTTTAAATATTGATGTGTCGAAGTCTGTTGTTATTTTCTTCCTAGCAATATTTGAGATATGTTTTCCCTTTTCCCCTTGTTTGTTCTTTTGTACCTTCTTATTTGTGTCCAGATAATTGGCGAAATAACTGTCGCTGGTGCAACATATAAATCAATGGAATTCGTTGGATCTACTATCCAAGGACTAAATGTAAGTCCTACTTCACAGTCTAACAGAATTTGGGTGGAAGTGATGGATTGATTTTTTTTTTCTCGTCAAGATGGAGGAGAGGATGACATTGTGCAACATGGTTGTAGAAGCTGGCGGTAAGAATGGGGTTGTACATGCTGATGAAGTTACATTGAAGTATCTTGAGGTTCTGAAGTTTACTCCTCTTTATGCTCAATGTTTCAAGTTAACTACGTAATTGCTCTCTTAGCGAGTTGATTGTGAATTGTTTTTTTGGATTTTGTTCTTTGAGATATATATTTAGCATTACTATGTTAGTCAAGTTCTGCAAGTTCAAAATCACTTTCTTGATTGATAATTTTTCACTCACTTGTTATTAACTCCACAGGATAAAACTTCCAAGGACTTTGAGCCCGTATACAGTGATGACAATGCCAGGTAATTATTAATTTAAGTTTGTTAACATATTGATCTTATTTTGCCCTTTGAAACATGACTCTCCATAACTTTTTCCCACACATTGTGTTACTATAAATCCAATCACCAGATATATTCTTTTCTCGGTTTATATAAGCACCGTCTTGATCCTAAGTGTTCCAGTGACTTAATTTGTGTCTGTGATTTCTGTATTTTAGGTTAATTAAAAACATGTATTGCATTAGTTTGATGTTGTAAGATATTTAAAATTTGGTTCGTCCAAATGTCTTCACAGATTTATTCAAGAATATAGAATTGATGTCTCCAAGTTGGAACCACTGGTTGCAAAGGTGTGTAGTTAATGTACTGAAAATTGTTCATTTTCTTTGTTACTCACGGTTAATTTTGATGTTGATTTTGAATTTTCTTACAATAGAATCATGTTGCTTTTGTAGTGTTAATTCATCATTCTCTTGAACCTGCTAACCATTCTTGACCTTGTGCTGCTAATATCCAGCCACATTCTCCTGATAATCGTGCTTTAGCGAGAGAATGCAAGGATGTGAAAATTGATAGAGTCTACATAGGCTCTTGCACTGGTGGAAAGACAGAGGATTTCCTAGCCGCGGCTAAAGTGTTCCTAGCTTCAGTAAGCCACTTTATATTTTGTTTATCTTCTCAATTTCATTTAGATCCATGAAAAGTGTCATTTAACAAAATGCTGAAGTTGTCTCTCCCTGCCTTAGACAACATATTCGCGTAAATATTTTAATGCGATGGTTATTTTGGAATTTGGATGGGCGGAAGTTAAAATGACTTGTGTCTGGGTTCCATCAACTTATAGAAATCCAGTTATATAAATTGCACAAGCCATCTGCTTGCTTTACCTTGTTATTTGCAAGTAAACTCATACTATTATGTTAAAAGAGCTGTTTTTATTCAAAATTTTTTAACCAATGCTTCTACTGCATAACTGTCTATTTATTTTCCCTCACTTAGAAAGACCAAAGTTTTATAGTGGAATCTAAATCCATTGGTATTACTTCAGCTGCGGATGCTTGTTAGTCATTAACTCATTGCCAATCATTAATAACCATTGAATTACTTTAAGTATGAATATGTAGATTGCAGAAGCAAACCAGACTTTGGGATAGATAAGGCCTCATTTATTTATAAACCACAAACTTATGTTCTAAATGAGCGGCTTGGGATTGTTGTTGTGGCTAATTGCCCACAGTATTCTACCATCACCTTTCTAATAGCATACCTTATTTTATTTTTCCTTGTAGAAACTAGTTGGCAGGTAAACTAAGATAAAGAAATTTTTGGAAACAAAGGTTTTCAAAAAATTATCTGCTGAAAATCATATTGGCATAACCAATATACATAATTGCGACTACCTTTTTCTAGAAGTTCCTTTTCAAGTACCAAGCATGGTAACTACAGAAAATGGCGATAGATTTAGTACAATAACAACAACGAAACCTTTTCCCACTAGGTGGGATCGGCTATATGGATTCTTTTATGCAATTGGGCTCTATCCCTTATTATATCATCATCTATACTTAAATAAATTTTATCTTGTTTTATTATTGCTAACTAAGTTTTTTTTTGTCTTCCTCTTCCTCGTTTAATGTGTATATTTGTCATCGTTTCACATTGACTAACTGGAGCATTTATTGGTCGTTAAGTACATATCCGTACCATCTTAAACGTGTCTCTCGAAGCTTGTCCGTACCATCTTAAATGTGTCTCTCGGAGCTTTCCTTCAATAGATGCAACTTCGACTTTCTCTATAATACCTTCATTTTTTATTTTGTCCATCCTTGTATGTCCGCACATTCACCTTAACATCTTCATCTCGGTAACTCTCATCTTTTGCTCATGTGCTCGAGTCATAGCCAAACATTCAGCGTCTTATAATATAGTTGGTATAACCGTCGTTTTGTAGAACTTCCCTTTAAGTTTAGAGGTACTTTACAATCACATAAAATATCCGATGCTTTCTTCCATTTTAACCATCCTGCTTGTATTCTATATAAGACATATCTCTCAATCCCTCCATTACTTTGTAAAAATGATCCTAAATATTTAAAGCTCTCAGTTCCAGATAACTCGTCATCTCCTATCTCAATACTTGTCTCATTACGTCTAATATTGCCAGGAGTGGGAATCGACTGGTTTGGTCCGATTTTACTCTACCACGGTCCCTTTTTTTGGTTTTCGATTTTGAAAACATGTAGTCCGAAAACCAAACCATTTTATTACGGTTTGATTCGGTTTTGATGTAATATAATCCGGTTTATATGGTTGGTTGTATACGGTTTAAGTAAATAAGTAATCAATTAAATTAATTTTTTTTTAAAGAAAAATTAAATTGATTTTATTCAATTATAAATATTTTATTTTTAGCAAGATTGCAAATATTAGTTTTTAGAGACAAGTAAAAAATAACAATAGATTAAAATAATTATAAATTTACAAAAGCATATATATTTCTTGAAAACGTTTTTCTTAAAAAAAAAAACATACTCCAAAATATTTGAACTTCCTATTCTCAAATAACTCCAAAGTTCTGTTTTACAATAAAAAATCATTAAATTCATTACAATTAAAAAGTGATTACAAAAACTTACTAAAATTGATTGCAAATGGCCAAAGACTTTTCCCATCATCAAATTTTAGACAAAGGCCCAACTAAAGACCCATGTCTAAAATTTAAAAAGCCTATCCTTAATGAAAATATGGTCGGTTCAGTTATTTTGGTTTTTGGAAAGCCAAAATCGTAAACCAAACCGGATAACCGAAATTTATAAATTTTAGAACCGTAATCGATCATAAAACCGAACCATAAAAACTAAATTTTTCGGTCCAGTTGGTTTTTCCAGTTTTAACCAAACTGTGTCCACCCTTAAATATTGCTAAACTTAAATTCCATATATTTTGTCTTTACTCTACTAAGCTTAAAAACTTTCACTTATAGTGTTTCCTGTCAAGATTTTAGTTTAGCATTTACTCATTCATGTGTTTCATCCACCAAACAATATCATATGCAAACAACATGCACCATGGTACTGTGTTTTGAATGCGTCTCGTGAGTTCGCCTATGATTAGTGTAAAAAGATAGGGACTTAGAGTTGATCCTTGATATAATCCTATCTTTATTGGAAATGCTTCAGTCAATCCACCTGAAGTCTTTAATCTGGTCGTTACTTCCTCATACATATCCTTAATTAGTTCAATATATGTTACACTAACACCTCTCTTTTCTAGAATTCTCTATATAATTTCTATTGGAACTCTATCATAAGTTTTTTCTAAGTCAATGAATACCATATGTAGATTTTGCTTTTGATCCCAATACTTTTCAATTAATTGTCTAAGAAGATGTATAGTTTATATTATTGACCTTCCTGGTATGAACCTAAATTGATTTTCGAGAATCGTGATCTTCTTCCTTAATCTTTTCTATTACTATTTTTTAAAGTTTCATGGTATGACTTATTAGTTTAATATTCCTATAGTTTGTACAAGTTTGTATGTCTCCCTTATTGTTATATAAGAGAATTAGAGTACTTATCCTCTATTGATTAAACATGTTTTTTGTTTTCAATATCATGTTAAATAATTTTGTAAGTCATTTAACACCTTGATTCCCTAGGCACTTCCATACCTCTATCGGAATATCATCTGGTTCAATGGCTCTTCCATTTTTCATTCCATTTAAAATTTATTCTACTTCTTAAATTTGAATTCTACGATAAAAATTTAAATTTCTGTATTTACTTGACCTTCTTAAATTATCTAAATTAAGTTGACCACCTAAACCTTCATTAAAAAATTGATGAAAATATTTCTTCCACCATTATTTTATTTCTTCATCATTTACTAGTAGCATTCATCTTTAATAAAGATCTTATTTGGATAAAATCTTTTTTCTTTATTTCTCTCATTTTAACTAATGTCTCTTTCCCCTAATTTTGTATTTAATTTTCGATATAATCATTCAAAAGTTTCATTTTTAGCTTCATTCATTACTTTCTTAGCCTCTTTCTTGGTTATTGTATATTTTTTTAAGTTTTTCTCATTCTTACAAATATATAATTCCTTATAAGTTGTTCGTTTTTCTTTCACATTCTTTTATACTTTCTCATTTCACCATCAAGATTCCTTATTTGTTGGTGCATGCCCCTTTGACTCACCCAGTACATGCTTGGCTATTATTTCCGACTTTGATACCATCTTATCCCATGTTGTATTAGGGTCACTGTATATTTCATCTAATACTTGTACTCCTACCTTCTCCTTAAATATGTTTTGCTTTCCATCCTTTAACTTCCACCACTTAATTTTAGGAGTTGTATATATTTCCCTTCTATTAATACTATGTTTGAGGCATATATCCAATACTACTAACCTATATTGAATAGTTAAGCTTTCTCCAAGGATGATCTTACAATCTTTACAATTTTTTTTTTCTCTCTTTCTAACTATAAGAAAATCAATTTGTGATTTATTATTTTCATCTTTGAACGTATTAAGTGTTCTTCTCTTTTCTTAATAAATATATTAACTAGTATAAGATCATATGCTATCACAAAATCTAATATAGTCTTACCTTCTTCATTTATTGTTCCAAACTCATAACCCTCATGCGCCCTCTCATATTCCTCATTTTTTACTCCGACATGCCCATTTAAATTGCCTCATATTAAAATCATTTCATTTGACAGAACATTTTGTAATACTTCATTTAGGTCATCCAAAAACTTTAATTTAGTAATCTTCATCTAATCCTGCTTGAGGTGCATGTACACTAATTACGTTTATAATTTTTTCTCCACCATTATTTTGAGAGTTATAATTCTATCCTCTTTCTAACTATTCTTACAACTTCATCCTTTAACGAACTATCTACAATAATATATATTTTATTTCTTGTTTTACTCTTTCCTGTGTACCATAACTTAAAATCTAAGTTTTCTATCATCTTTGTCTTCTCGCCTATCCATTTTCTCTTGT
Source organism: Wurfbainia villosa (assembly GCA_025175895.1). Classification (NCBI taxonomy): domain Eukaryota; kingdom Viridiplantae; phylum Streptophyta; class Magnoliopsida; order Zingiberales; family Zingiberaceae; genus Wurfbainia; species Wurfbainia villosa. Next base: position 604,785 of record CM045992.1, on the reverse strand, counting down.
ACGCACAAAATATTAATTCTTTTCTTAATCATCGTATCTACTACCTTCATTGTTTTACCAGTAAGAGTTCCTATGTTCCATGTACCAAATCTTAGACTATTAATTTTTCTATAATATTTATTATTACCCAACCTATGGTGTGAGAACACTTGCTTATTTAACACTATATCTAAGTTCTCATGGAGATGTAGTGGTCCTTGTCGATATGTTATAGTCGGACCCTACAATGTGAACTCTTGCATATTTATCACTACACCCGAGTTCTAGAGATGTAGCGGTCATTATTGAGACGTTATAGTCGGACCATAACGCATTTCTTCCGGGGAACAATCTAACATTAGTACAATAGTTTGATGGATTTATTCATTGAACATTTATCTTAGTTTAACGCTGGTTGACAACCTAACACAATCCTCTTCTTTTATCCGAACTTGGGATCGACCATGACAATATTAACTCATCATGAGTGATACATTTAATACAACAACAACAAAGTCTTATCCTACTAGGTAGGGTCGGCTGAGTGATACATTTAGTATCTGCAATAATTTCTGATTTTATTTTATGGGACGGGATAGCAATGTAAAAAACAAAAATTTTGGGTTGTATCTGTGGCCTATATTTCAAGAGATGATGACTGCTGCTTGCAAGCAATATTAAGTCTGATGGAATGTTTGATCAACTTCCAATTTGTAATATTTACAATATAGATAGCATTTAACACCCATCGTTAGCCATTTGTTGGATATCTGAAACAGAGCCCTATTGTTCTTGGCCAACAAAAATGTTTTTTTTTTCAGTTATGAGCCTCAGAAATTCTATTGATGACAATGGATATGATGTTTTAAATGAATATTTTTATTTCAGGACTTATTGCCCTAATTTATTATTGAGATATTCGGAATGTTGCGTACAATAGAGGTCACGTGTTCGAGTTCTAAAAATAGTCTCTTGCAGAGCAGGGACCTTAACTTCGTGCATCAGATATACTCGAAATGCTAATTTATGATGCAAAGAAATTTTTTTTGCTGGGACCTTAAAAGATCAAATATTTCTGCCTTACAAATCATGATCCACACTAAAACCGAAGCAATGGGATAACTTGTTTAAATTTTCAACAAAAAAAGGATAGCCTGCCAAGAAAAATGCTTCAAATATAGTGATTTAGAGGTGGATAATATTTCAAAGCTTTTCAGCATATAATTTTCTCCTGTAGTTTTTCAGCTTTGAATGTGTCTCCAGATATCAGACTTGATACAGCTGAGATATATTGCATTCTTTGTGAAAACCTTCTCTGTTATGTCATTGTCATGCTTATTGCCAGGGGAAAAAGGTTAAAGTTCCGACATTTCTCGTTCCTGCCACACAAAAGGTAGCATCAGTGCGCCAATCAAGGTTAGGATTGACGGTAACAAAGGCTCACCAAGTTGCCTATCGTTTAAACTTCTGCAGGTATGGATGGATATTTATAGCCTCCCTGTACCTGGATCTGGTGGGAAGACTTGTTCTCAGATATTCGAGGAGGCCGGCTGTGATACCCCAAGTAATCCAAGTTGTGGAGCCTGCTTGGGCGGTCCACGAGATACGTATGCTCGGATGAACGATCCTCAGGTAAGTTGACATAATGCCCTCAAGTTTCATGTCGACTATAAACTGGTAACTGTTAGCTTCATGCCTGGGAAGGTGGTTCTCATGCTTTCTAACGTGATTGTTTGTTTTCCTTCATGCAGGTTTGTGTATCCACCACGAACAGAAATTTCCGCGGCAGAATGGGTCATAAGGAAGGGCAGATATATCTGGCTTCGCCATATACAGCTGCAGCTTCGGCATTGACTGGATACGTCGCCGACCCGAGAGATTTTCTCATTTAGAAGGGGGTAAAAGTCCATGTCTGTTGAATATATTCACAGAGAATTGGTTTCAGAATGCGTTTTGGGTCGTGTCCTATTTGACTCGTACAATGCCTCTCTGTTTAGCAATATCGAAACAGCAGTCTCCTAAGAATAAGCTTTGGAAACTCATTCCGACCGTGAAGTTTTTGGTATTGGTTTGTTAGGTACCTTAAGTTGTGCGAGGTTTTAATCAACAATTTATAGAAGGACGCACTTTAAGTTTAGAATTGTTCAAACACAGTCTCATAGTTTCATATTTATCAAAGGATGTATCTCATTTCTTTTTTATCTCTTCCGTCAAACGTGAATATCAAATTGGTCGAAAAAAAGTGGCGCTGAGAATTTAAATTTCAGATCAACTGTATTCCTGAGAATATAATTTTCAGCATCATTTTTTTTTCGGTCAGTTGATATTGTACGTAGTGTTGAGAATTTAAATCTCAACGCCATTGTATTTTTGGGAATATAATTTCTAATATTATTTTTTTTCCAAGACAGTTTGATATTTTATATGGTATTAGGAATTTAAATCTTAAGACCACTGTATTTTTGAAAATTTAAATCTCAGGACTATTATGTTTCTGAGAATATATTTTTCAGTAATATCTTTTTTTAGACGAGCTTGATATTGTACGTGGTGTTGAAAATTCAAATCTCATGATCACTGTATTTTTGGAAATATAATTCTCAGCATTATATTTTTTTCGGCCAGATTGATATCTACGTTTGTGCGAGAGGGATAAAAAAAGAATGAAGTGTGTTCTTTGATAAATATAAAATTATGAGACTGTGTTTGAATAATTCTAAACTTAGAGTGTGCTATTTTGATAAATTGTCGAAAGAAATTTGTGAGTTTGTGTTGCCACCCATTTCGGTTTCCATCGAAGCACATGCCTGGTTATTTCGATATTTTAGGTTGTTTAGTAATCTTGTAACTTGTTTGTCTACGATCCCAGCATTGCAGCTTCTTCGTTGTTGTTGTTGTTGTTTTTATTAGCATTAAGTATTTAAGTTTTATCCAAAAATGATTGGTTATGTCTCATAGATTTCTAATGAGATATTATATAATTTTTATACGAAATATACTGTATCAATTAAGATAAATTAAGAAGTATTCGTGTGTACAATGTCAGTAATAATATTCTTAATTTATCATTTCATTTGAAAGAAAATTCTATAAATATATCATAGATAAGGATCGAAACGTAGAGCATCCTAATCATCTTTTAATTTTTTTTCCCACATGAAATGTTTTTTTTGTTGTTGAAAAGGACATGCTAATATTGTTTTTCAATATTCCCAAACAAAAACACACCCTTGGAGGTTCTAATTGGATTTTCGTAAAGATATGATTTTGTGAGATCGCTCTTGACTTTGTTAGACGATTATAATCGAGAAAGGCAGCTATAAGGAAAGAAGTCCGAGGGCTAGTTTTTAAAGTCAACGAGTATAATTTATCAAGAGATGAAATCAACTTAGATGGATAGATAGTTCATTTAACAAGTCAATGCAAACACTATCTAGAAGAGTATTTCTTTCACTTATGTGAACGAGTATAGTTACTGAAAATTATAATTTTAAATATTCAACTAAATGATATATGCACGTCTATAATAGTGTCAAATTCCATAATCAGCATCTAAAGTTATAGGATAAACAAATAAATCCAGCAAAGTTAAGAATATCTATATTCACATTTATTTATTTACTTATTAAGTTTGTTCAAATTTATTTATTAAAAATCTTATAACCTAAGGACAATTGATTCGGTCCTACAGAAACTTCCTATCAATCATTTTAGTAAATCGAAAAATGTCCGTAGAAGATGATAGTCCATTAGTTAGAATTTATTATTACATTGAAAGAAAATTTCTATGATGCATTATAGTCGAAAATTAAATTGAAAATATCTGAAAAACTATATAAACATCCTATCGCTACACTGTAATCCCAGAGTAATCTAAATTTATTTATGAACATTGTAAGCTTTTATTTAAGCTCAATTATCAATAATGCTATTGTAATGTATTGTGAATACTAGATTTGGAAACAATATACAAAAATATTGTTGACAATTAAATATTATATAAATTAATAAAAAAAATCCATAAATTATTCACGAATTAAACTTGTCCTCCTTCTTTGACCATAAATACTCTATGGCATTAACGTTCGATGTCATTACTCCTATGAATTTAATAGGGCAATAATCCCTCTGTGTTTATTTTCTTCTCGATAAAGTCTTTTATAGGGTAATAATACTTAATATTAGCTAAATAATTCGATCAAATTATTTACAGAAAGTCAAAATTTAATATTTACTTCTGTCTATAATTGTAAAGAATATTTTTAGAAAGTCATAAGAATCGATTTCGAAGAAGTCTAAATTTTTTTTTTATATTTAGATATTTTTTATATATTTTAATCATCACATCAAAATATATAGAATCATTTATGATTTATCACTTTTATAATCATCGTGAAATATATAAATGATTAGATAACCATTTTTTTTTAGAAAGAATGTTTTCAGCGTTAAAAAAAAAATCGAGGATTCTTTTGATATTTTTTTAAGAATAAAGTGTCTTTCGACACGATAAAAACAAGGGCGTCCTTTTTATTTTAATGTATAAATAAAATATTACTTTTAGTAAGTACAATTGAAAAGGGGAAATAAAAAAAAACTTCCAATTGAACGGTTCTGTTATTCTTACTCCCGCACATCTAAGCATTCTAATCCAACGCTCACATTAGCACTTCACTTTCAATGAACGGTGTTGATGAGGCAATCTGCGTTGAGCCGGCGGGATAACGTAGTGCAAAACCCTCGACGGAAAACGCAACCTTCGACGGCGTTAATAAAATACTCGGCTTTGGATCGCTATCTTCGCCTTGCCGTAGACTGGATCGCTCGTAGGAAGGAGCACGAAGGAGATCGCGGAGATGGCGAGCAGCGGGAAAGTGGTTCTCGAGGACGTTCCGTCGCTGGATCTGATGACGGAGCTCCTCCGCCGCATGAAATGCGCGTCGAAGCCCGACAAGCGCCTCATCCTTATAGGTAGTCTCTCCTTCCTAAACGAACGTCTTTTTGGACTGACGCCTGCTTTGTTTCTCTTGGAACTTCCACGTTGTCGAGGGGATCCGACTTTTAAGCATGTTTTGGCTCTCTCTCATAATTGCAGCTAAAATTTCACCGTAGTATTTACCAAAAAAAAAAAAGAATTTTGAAAAGGTTTGCTTTCCTATTTATTTTGTTAATGCAAACTAAAGGCTGCAAATTTTCTATAAGAATTGAGATGTCCTTGTCATTTTCATGGATCTTATGTGTCTTCCATCATTATCAGATGCATAGTCGTTCCTATGTTATGCGTGACGTGGCCCTTAGATAAACTCTTGCTAGACAAAAAGAAAAACAAAATTGCTAGCTTTCTCAAGAAGGGGAGGTTGATATCCCAAAGATGACCATAAGGTTAAGAATGTTGTAGCAGCCTCATCATGTGCATAATTCTTAGACCAGCAATGCTGCCTTTAGGTCTGTTTAGGTTGATTATTTAATCTCCGCAAAACATTTTAGTTAAGGGCTGTTTTTCCTTGTTTGAGATATTCATAGAAATGGCATTAATCAAATAAGAGCGAATGACTGAAATTGAGAAGAACTATTAGTCTTGTATGATTGTCATATGCTCCTTATACTTCAAAAGGGAAATTCTATACAATTGTTTTGCAATCCACCATATTTTATGGATTAGGTGTCGAACAATTAAGAAACATGTATTAAAAATTAAGCTCACATGTAAGTGCAAAGATGAATGGTCGCAAGACCTGGATACCTAGATTATCAAAAAAAAAAAAAACAAAAAAAAAGAAGAATGTGTGAGATTACTAGGTAAGGTGAAACTTAAAAAATAAATTACTTTTTCTCTAGGAGTAATAAACTACATATGAGCTTCAATGTGCACTTAGAGGTGTTATTATCTTGTAGTTTAAATTTATGGTCTCTTACTGGGGCATGTTTTGATTTGTGACCTCAAGAAAGTTTCTGTTACTTTGCTGGTCTTACTTTTATTTTGATCCGGCTCATATTGCACTTGTTTCCTCTTCTACTTACCTTTGTGATTTAGAATTATCTCTAACAACTATCTGGTTGCTTGCTCAACTTGGAACTTAAGCAGCTGACATTTAAACTGTTAATTTTTCTGAATGTTAACCATTATCTACAAAAGTAGTATTTTACTTGATAGATAAATCTAAATTGTCTTGGCAACATATAACTTAACTTTACGGCTTTACCCACCTAGTTAGTTTTCTGACAGGGTTTACTGAATCTATTGGTAGATGCTCTTGTATTGTTATTTTTGAATGTTACGATAATATTCCACATTCTTCCTTCTGCCTTTGTCGTTGAAGTCCTTATGAAATGTTATGAATATGCTATTGTGATTATTTTGTTGTATTTTTCTTTATTTTTTTAACATGTCAGGTTTCTATTTGCACTTGCTATCATAGTGAATACTTATTGGTACCGCTTGACTTAATGCTAAAACTGAACTTCCTTTATGGATATAAACAAGTTGCTGATTATCTTCATGACATTTTAACATTCAGGACCACCAGGTTCTGGAAAGGGTACCCAATCTCCTATTATTAAGGATGAGTATTGTTTGTGTCATTTGGCAACTGGTGACATGTTGAGAGCTGCTGTGGCTGCTAAGACCCCTCTAGGTGTTAAAGCTAAAGAAGCTATGGATAAGGTATTCCTCTTTTGTTATTAAAAACTGGTATAAAAAGGTTAGTTGTTCATGTTATTGAATCATTGGCTATTTATATACTAGGGAGATCTTGTTTCTGATGATTTGGTTGTTGGGATAATTGATGAGGCTATAAAAAAGCCATCATGCCAGAAAGGTTTCATTCTTGACGGATTCCCAAGGACAGTAGTTCAAGCAGAAAAGGTAATTTTTTCTTGTTTGTCTGCAGTTCTGGAATTATTATCTGAAGAGAAATTTTCACTTTTTCCACTTTTATCCTTCCCATTTCAATCTACCAATTCTTTCTGCAGCTTGATGATATGCTAGCAAAGCAAGGTACAAAGATTGACAAGGTGCTGAACTTTGCAATTGATGATGCCATTTTGGAGGAAAGAATCACTGGGCGTTGGATTCATTCATCTAGTGGCAGGACTTATCATACAAAGTTTGCTCCTCCAAAGGCTCCTGGTGTTGATGATGTAAGCAAATGGCTCATTGCTCTATAGTTTTGTTCAACCTCAATGTACTTAATTTAGTTCTGCTACAAGACTATTCCGTATCGTTTTATTCCTGTTGCTTAATTGCATGGAGTTTGGGCCAAATTTCTTAGCGCGAAGCCATAGGAATCTAATGGAGCTCTTTAATATCTTTTCAGAGGGTTCAAGACATTCTTTTCAGTTATAGAGTTATATTTGAGCACCCTGATAGAGTGTGTGGCATATCTCTCTCATTCTTTTAGTTTTACTTTAATTTTTTTAAACACTAATTCTATGAAGAAGATTACTTCTTTTTTCACATTGTTTGGATATTTGTACTAATCAATCCAATTCTTCCACTTATCATGACCACATCAAGTGGATCTATCATTGTATTTGAACCTCTAGTCTAATCCATGCTTCCAGTTCTTATTGAACTTCTCACTTGTGACCACATTGCCAGTGATCAGGCATATGGTGTTTTGTCTTACAGTTTTAATAGAGTTCCAAATCAGATGTTACAACTTCTACAGTAAAAGCTTGCAGGGAATTGTGAGGTTAAACATTGCTGTATGAAACATGTTGGACTATGCCACCAGAAAAGAGGAGTTTTTAATAGAAGTTGGAAAATCTAATGCACGCTCTTCAGGGCCATCGTCACCATTGTCCATTAGTTTGCTCTAATAATTAGGAATGTCCTGGATATCCAAGCATTCTTCATGGCAACTAAAAATGGTTCCTGAAATTCTTGACTCAAATTTCTCAATTAACAATGTTGACCATCATTTGACTTTATTGTCTTGGCTGTCATGATTTATTAGTTTGTGGGAGGCAGATTATATGCTGGTTGTCATGTCTGAGTTCTATATTCAGAAATCCCTTGGTCCCTCTCATCTGAGAGTGATTGTCTTGATGAACTTAATGCTGCACATTTTGTACATTATTCCTTTCTGAGAATTTTTTACCTTTTTTTTATAGAAAAAAAACTATATTATCTTTTAAACATTACCGATCATCATCGATACTAGCGGACTTGTTGATATCTCATTGCAACATCCTTGATCCTGCCTTAGAATTTCACTTGGTTATAGTTTCGTTGTTCATTCATTATGTTTTTTACCATCCACTTTTAAATGCATTTTAATGTTCAAAGTTGCGGTCTCACATCTTAAAATTTCTCACCTGTCATTACGGGATAACTTCTTAATTCAGTTTGTCTGTCATAGCTGTTTTTTGTTTTTAAATTTTCTTATTGTTTTTCTTTGAAGGTATCTGGAGAACCTTTGATTCAGAGGAAGGATGACACAGCTGAAGTCCTTAAGTCAAGGCTTGAAGCTTTTCATAGGCAAACTGAACCTGTATGGTTTCTACCTTTTTCATTAAAATATCATGATTGTATTTTTTACACTGTTCATTTAACTTAAGAGACTACTGGAGTTTACACATTTGCATTTTGAAGTCATTCAGTTCGACTTCTATTTAGATGTTTTGCCTCTTTTTTTGTGCACATGTGCTTGCCTTAGTGTAGGCATGAAGATTCATTTTATCTAAAATTAGAACAATCTTATTTGCCAACATCGAACCCATTTATACTCTGCCTCCTCTTTCTAGCCATCCATCCAGTAGTGGTTTGCAAGCATTTTTATGTTCATATATTCCACCTGAGTTATCTGATTGTCCAGTTGAGGTATCTTCTCATGGAGCCAAATTAATGCATTGACTGAGCCTCTGCTTCAACAAATTTTTTACCATTGTAGTTACCAGTCAATTTCTGTGCAAATTCTGTATAGGTTTCGTTTTTACAAAATTCTTCCTCTTTTTATTCTGTTGACAATGTTTAAACCACCATGACTGAGAAATGATCTCCTACACAACTCATCCGTGAATATCCGTGACGACCTCCTTTATTCACCGTCTGACCGGATGAGTATTATAGTCTAATTCTTGAACTCTAAGAGATCGGACGATGAATAATGGAGGTGCTCACGAGTGCGATGAATTGTATAGTATAATATTTCTCTCTCTATGTATATATATGTAAGTTTGATTTCAATTAACAAACTGAATCCGAATTAATGTGCTTGATCAATCACATTATGTTATTAAATGAGATGTCTCCTTATTATATAAGGTATAGGCTGCAACAAGTTATTTTAAATGCGAAAGAAACCATTTTTAGCCTATTCAATAATATTTTAGTTAAAATTTATGATTCATGATTCACTACGATTAATGTCCCTAAACTCCTATATTGTTCTGTGCTATTAAAAAAACAATTTGATGACCTTCCTTGTGATCTCAATAGGCAATTTTGTTTCCTGATCTGAAATATTTTTGTGCATTTCTAGGTTATTGATTACTACAGCAAAAAGGGCATTGTCGCTCAACTTCATGCTGAGCAGCCCCCCAAAGAAGTCACTGTCGAGGTGCAGAAGGCTCTTTCCTGAGAGAAATTCTCTCGCTGTTCTCTGTTAGCTTCAATGCTCCTTTGATAATTCAGATTTTTTTTCCCCCTCTTTCCATGGCTCTATTCAAACTTCCTGATTATGTTTTTCTCGTATCCGGCCAAAACATTTGCAGTTGCATCGAAATAAACAATTCTCTTGAAACGAAGAGTTGTGTTGTATTAATTATTGGAGATTTCAGATTCAAGTTACAGCAATCTTACTACTCTCCTTTCATAGTTTAATCCTTATCTCGTTATACTATCATCTTTCCTTTCCTTGTATTTCTCTAGATTGTTTGAAATGAATATAACTCGGTAACTTGCTTTGTTCATAACTGTGGTATGTGGTCAATAATGTTGCAAAATTTATCTTTTTAATGCGATGCTTCGTGAGTTGGACAGCAGATGAGGCATAAAATCAGTCACCCTTATGGATTATCTTGTAGCACCTCATTCTTAGGCAGTCTATTATTGAACAAGATATTCTAGTGCCTGGAATTTATATAGGATGAAATTCTCGTTCTGAGGAATTTTTAAATTGGAATTTGTCATATTTTTTTGTCAAAACACTCTAACATCATCATTCTTCACTATGATTATTATAGCTGTGGTTATCTCAGTTATGTAGAATGTGATTTTCAGCTATATGTATTTTATTCTTTCATTAAACTTTGTCCAAGTTTATTTAAATTAATTGTTATTTTTTATTATTTAAATAATATAAATACTTTTTGGATCTACCTTTTAAATTTTGCATTGTCCCATTGTTCATTGGTGAATTTGATTCTGACAGTTCGTTAGATAGAGCAAAGTAGATGTTATTATAAATGGAGAAGCATCAAATCTTGATGTGAAATTTAAAATTTTCATCCAGATTTAAAAATTCTCCGTTGTTTTTTACTAATGGGTCAAAGGGATATAGTTCTTTGTTTGTTTTGTGCTATAAATTGATGAATTTGATTTTTTTAAAAAAAAAGAAAAATACAGGCGGTGGGTAGTAAATCCGCCAAGTAGTGTATTGTGCTATGCAAAAATATAGTTATAAAGTATTTTTACTTACAAATTATTATTTCAGTTAAAAAAATTACAAACTATAGAAGCTTAGAGTCAATTTGGTTCAATTTGTATAGCTTGCCTAGACAGTTAGTTATCAGCTCCAGTGGAAAATTTATAAAAATTATAGATTTTATTGAATTAGTTTTCTATTTTATCATTTATTAGAGGTATATATACTCTTGCATATTAATATTTATCTTTAAAAATAAGTTTACATATTCATTTCACATATTTTATATCTTTTATATTATGTTTTTTTAATGCTTACTTCTTAACAATTCAAACACTTTGATATATAAAAGATGACTATTATGTCACTCATAAGTTAGAAAAAACGCACACAATTTAAAACTCAAAAGGTCTTTGAAATCAAGAATGACAAGGTAGATAAAAAGGCAATTTTTAAAGGGATTATTATCCCACTAAAATGCCAATTTCTAGCTCCCCTAAAGATAAAGAAGAAAAAAACAAATTAAGGAAAATTAGTTGAGAATTAAACATTTTTTAAAATGTATTTTATGATTGTTTAGGACCCTGAATATGATTTTTAATATTATATAAATCTCAAATAAAGATGATCCATTTTACTAGAATTTTTGACATGATTTTTAAAAATTATATAATGTATTTATCACTTGGTCAAGTTTAATAAACTAACTGATGGCTTGATTGAATCCTTCAACTAAAGCTAATCACGTCTCTAGTTGTAGTTTACGGCTTAGCTCATTCCTAGTATAGATTTACAAAGATATAAGTCAAGTTAAAGAGGGATAATTAATGATTCGGTTAAACTATAGGGTTTTTCAGTAAACTGGACAGTTTAATAAACTATGAAGTTGATTGAATGGTAGAGTGATAGTGAACATAAGGACAATATTTGACTAATAGTGGATTGAATTATTTTTAATCGACAATAGATTTGAGTGGATTAACTAAAAAATTTCTAATAAATATATAGTTGTATCAAGAATCAGTTCTAAGTTTCTATCTTATTATATTAATCATGAACAAGTTCATTAGACACATTTAAGACAAAGTACTGTGATGGATGTTATTTGTAAATGATATTATTTTGATAGATGAGATACGTAAAGAAGTAAATGTTAAATTAGAATCTTAGCGGGAATACTAAAGTAAAAGATTGTTAGCTTAGTAGAGTAACAATAGAATATATGAAATTTAAGTTTGACAATATTAAACGTAATGAGATAAGTATTAAAATAGGATATGACAAATTGTTTGGATCTAAGAGCTTTAAATATTTATGATCATATTTGCAAGATGATAGAGAGATTAAGAGAGATATCTTATATAAAAATACAAACATGATAGTTTAAATGGAGAAGAACGTAAGATGTTTTATGTGACACCTTTAAAATTTAAAGGAAAGTTTTACAAAACGACGATTAGACCTCCTATATTATATGATGATAAATATTGATTTATGACTTAAACACATAGCAGAAGATGATGGTTGTAGAGATGAGAATGTTAAAATGAATTTGTCGACATACAATGATGGACAAAATAATAAATGGAAGTATTAGAAGAAAAGTTGGAGTTACATCTATTGAGTAAAAATTCTGAGAGACATGCATTACGAGTATGTACTTAGACGACCAATAAATGCTCCAGTTAAGCGATGTAAAACTATGATAAATACAAACATCAAATGAGGAAGAAGACAAAAAATTTAATTAGCAACGATAAAATAAATTAAAATTTATTTAAGTATATATAATAATATAATAAAGGGTATAATTTAATAACGTAGAAGAATTCATATAGTCGATCTCACATAGTAAAATAAGATTTGATTGTTATGATGGTGATAGACTTGAGCGATCGAAGCGAAAGGTTTACCATCAATTGATGATATAGTTGATAGTTGTTTAATGTCATGCCAAAACAATTGATTGGAATCTATTTTTATATTGATTGGAATCCAATAAAATGTGGTTGTTTGAGTAACATTTTTATAAGTCATGGCGGATTTTTTTGGCTGGGCAAGCCAAGGGTGTTCAAAAAGTTATATATATATATATATATATATATATATATATATACCCAATTGCTAAGGATTCAAACTTTACAATTCAAGTTGAAGTCTTTCCATCAACAAGTTTTGGGTAATCTTCTTTCCATTTGAGAAGAGAACATCATTAGTAGAGTTGCTCCGTCATCTCTTGTGAAAAAACAATGGATAGCGGATGTGATGCATTCGATAAGATTTGAAGTAAAGAGTAAAGTTTGTAAATGATATAAACCTTATGTTAGCGTTATATTATTTCATTTTTATAATAATTTAAAATTTGATAGATGAAGATGGATGATTTTATCCTGAAAGTTCAGATATTTTGATGCCAATAAAATACAAAAATAGGAACATCTAACGTGACCATCATTCATCATAGAAATATAATATTTAGCTCATTAATATTTCAAAATAATCATTACTCATCTTAGTACGCCCTAAAATTCGAAGTGGATTAAATGTCAAAACTTATTAAATATGTTTGGAAATTTATATCTGAGGTTAAAACTTAAAATGCATCATTTTAAAATATCTTTCTCTCTCTCTCTCTCTCTTTTTAAAATTTAACTGAGTTTTGATTAAATCAACGTCGAAATTCATTAAATAATTTTTTAACAAAGTTTTTAAACGTATATTATTTTTTAGCACTTAATTAAATTTTCGTAGATATTATTATTATTATTTATTTGAGGAGAGTGAGGGTAGTTGGAGAAAATTGACCGGTTCCGAAGCGACCCAGGCTGTTTCTACAGCCGCCCTGAGCTGCGCTAGCCGGCTGCCGACACTGCTTCGCCTCCAGTTGACAACGCGGTTACGCGGAAAAACACTCGTTCTCACGAACTGGAATTATTTCGTACATCCAGATCTACAAATAGTACCACCAGCAAGTTATCATTGCCCTCCATTTGCATCCCCTCGTCGCTCTGGTAATTTCTCCCGTCTTTTTTTTTTTTTTTGGTTCGTTGGCTTCATCGTCTAATTGTATTCTGTTTCCTTTGGGAATCACTAAGAATTGGGTTTTGTCTAGATTCATGTGGGGGGAAAGGCGTTATTTTAATGGATCTTTGTTTGACGAGAAACAACATGCTCAAATTAATCTGCATAGGTGTCTGGTTTAGCTACTTCTTCGTGTTTGCTGCTACAAGTCTTTTGATGAAAATAAATTTTTTCTAATCGATGAATTATGCTAAAAGGCGTTGAAGTCCTTTTTTTTTTTTGAAAAAAAAAATCTCGCATTCCTCTGGTCCATTTGGTAAATATGCTCTCTGACCTCTGTGGCAGTTATTTTGATCTGAATAAAAACTCGTTCTCACGAACTGAATTATTTCGTACATCCAGATCTACAAATAGTACCCAAGATTATCATTGACTTTATCTCCATTTGCATCCTCGTCGCTCTGGAATTTCTCCCGTCTTTTTTTTCAAACTCTCGTTGGCTTCATGTAATGCAATGTTTGCTTTTCCTTGAATTTGAATGAATTGAATGAAACAAATGAAGTGAGAGATCTTATTTATACTTGTGAAAGGGTAGAGGAACCTCTTGGTTAAATTAAATCTCATCCATTAAATTTAATTGGATGATCTAGATTGCATCCCTTCCCAAGAGACACAATGTCTCTTCATTTGGATGCATCTAAGTCTTTCATTTGGAATTTGATGACAAAGATTGAGTCATCCAAAGGGTACTTATGCCCCTTCATTTGAATAAATCGGATTTATCCATCTTACTCCGACGATCCAGATTAAGCTTTATTAATTTTTCATTCATCCAAATTGAGAAAATGATTTATTGGATCAACCAATTTTCCAACAATCCTTCACATGAATGAAAATTAATGCATGCATGTATGTTGATACCAAAGGAGAGTTCAATCGAAAGATTATTGCATCAGGAGAGGTAGCTTATGACTTTGAACTATCCGTAGTAAAATACCATCGGATTTTACTAAGCTGCTTAGTGAACGCGATGTCTTGAACTACTCAGCCATTTGTGTAAACCAAGACAATGATACATACACAATAATCTTTCTCACATTTTTTATGATTCTCACGGTTATGTTAATTTTGGCCATGGACAACATCTTGGATTCATAAGTATTTCATTGAAGTGACTCGTCTTCACACTTATATAGGTGACCTCCTATCAAGAGTATCCTACAATACTCTACTTTTACAAGTATAGGAGTCATTAAAAGTTTATAACTTAACCTCACTACATATGATAGGAAGCACTTTTCCATCCTAGGAATGAGAGAGAAACTAGTCCAAGTGCTCATACGAATTTTCATAATTTTGTTGTCCCATTGAACTAAGATCTTGAGATCTCCAGTCAACAAGGTTGGTTTACCACTATAAATGTTCTTATTTGTAGATTTTTAATCTCATTCCTCTTGATGTGTAGTATATTTGATCTCTATTTAAACTTTTTTTAACGGATCCACCAAGTTATCTTTTGATTTGACATAATCAACAGAGATAACTCCATTTGAGATCAATTGCGTAATGGTGTTATGTCATCGACGAATATATCGCGATTTACCATTGTACATGTTATTTTGTGCCCTTTCAATTGCTGATTGATTACGGCAGACACTGACTTTGCCCAACATGGGATATCCTTTAAGAGGTTACGAAACCACTTGGCCTATTCTGCAGCTTTATCCAAAGCTATAAACTCCAATTTCATAGTTGATCGAACTATACATGTTTGTTTTGTAGATTTCCATGACACCATTCCTCCACCAATGGTAAATACATATCCACTAGTGGATTTAGAGTCTTTTGTGTCAGATATCAAATTTGCATCACAATATCCTTCTAGTATAGCTGGATATCTAGCATAATGTAATCCATATTCTAAGGTGTATCTTAAATATTTAAGAACCCTTATTAATGTCTTCCAATGGCTATCATTTAGATTACTTGTAAATCTACTTAGTTTGTTGACTGCATAGGCAATATCAGGACGTGTTCAGTTAGCGATATACATCAAATTGTCAATTATCCTCGAATATTTTAATTGCGATACGGGTTCACTATGGTTCTTAGACAAACATAAGCTTAAGTCCATCGGTGTTTTTACAGGAGAAAGATTATATACATTAAATTTCTTTAGCACTGTCTCAATATAATGAGACTGCGAAAGGACAATTCCTTCAAATGTCTTAGTGATCTTAATTCCAAGCATAATATCTGCTTACTCATATCTTTCATGTCAAAGGTTTTGATCAACATCTTTTTAATAGTCATGATTATATCATGGTTACTCTCCATGATGAGCATATCGTTTATGTATAGACAGATGATGACAAATGAGTCAGGTGTGCCTTTGATATATATGCACTTATCATACTCATTAATTTTAAATCCATTTGCCATCATAGTTTTGTCAAATTTCTCGTGCCACTGTTTTGGTGCTTGTTTTAGTCCATAAAGTGACTTGACAAGTTTGCACACTTTATTTTTTTGTCTTGGAGCTATAAACCCTTCAGGTTGCTCCATATATATTTCTTCTTCTAATTCACCATTTAGAAAGGTTGTTTTCACATCCATTTAATGTATTTCAAAGTTATGTATTACAGCAATAGCAATGAGTATTCGAATGGATGTAATCCTTGTTACCGATGAATATGTATCGAAGAAGTCAAGGCCTGCCTTTTAGTTGAATCCTTTGGCCACTAGCCTTGCCTTATACTTGTCGATAGATCCATCAGCCTTATATTTCCTCTTTAGGATCCATTTACATCCTAAAGGCTTGATTTCTGGTGGAATATCTACCAATTTCTAAGTATGATTTTGCATGATGGAATTTATTTGACTATTAAGGGCTTCTTTCCAAAAAGGAGCTTCAGGACTTGATAAGACTTCACTTATTTTCCTTGATTCATTTTCCAACATATAAGTCATAAAATCATGACCAAATGATTTTTCTATTTTAGTCCTCTTACTACGTCTTGGTTCTTCATTATTTTCAAGATTATCTAAATTTGTAGCTTCGTAAGTTCTTTTATTTGAACTTTCTTCTTTCCTCTCTTTGCAAGGAAAGGTACCTTTAAAAAATATAGCATTCCTTGATTCTATAGTTGTTCCAACATGTATATCTGATTTGTGCACCAAAAATCGATATGCACTACTATTATTGGCATATCCAATAAAGATGCAATCAATTGTTTTTTGTCTTATCTTATTTTGATTTGGCTCATGCACTTCCACCTTAGCTAAACACCCTTACACTTTCAAATATTTATAGGAAGGCTAATGACGCTTCCATAACTCATAAGGAGTTTTATCTTTCTTTTTGTGAGGAATTTTATTAAGAATACGATTTGCCGATAAAATAGCTTCCCCCCACAAATTTTGGGGTAAGCCCGAACTTATCAACATAGCATTCATCATTTCTTTAAGAGTTCGATTCTTATGCTCAACAATCCCATTTGACTGAGGAGAGTAAGGAGCTGTTGTTTGCTGAATAATGTCATATTCTGTGCATAATTCATTAAACAGACCATCATATTCTCCTCATCGATCACTTCGAATTACTTTAATTCGTTAACCGATTTGATTCTCAACTTCATTTTTATAATGTTTGAATGCTACTAAGGCTTTATCCTTGTCTTTCAATAGAAACACATAACAGTATCTAGTACAGTTGTCAATGAAAGTGACAAAATATTTTTTTCCTCCTCTAGTTTATACAAATTTTAAATCACATATATCACTGTAAATTAACTCTAGAGGAGTCATCTTTCTTTCCAATGAATGGAAAGGTAACTTTGTCATTTTAGCTTTAATATATTTCATATTTATGTGTTGGATTAGCATTAAATACGGGCAATAGATTTAAATTCACAAGTCATCGTAAAGTGCTAAAATTTATGTGTCCAAGTCTAACATGCCATAAATTAGAACGCTCGACCAAATAATCAGAATTTATAATTTTATTGCCATTGAAGTCACGGTGTACAACCATTACATTCATTTTGAACAGACCATTCTCCATGTACCCTCTACCTATGAATTGATCATATTTTGTCAATACAAATTTATTGGACTCAAACACTAACTTGAAACCAACTTTGACAAGAGTTGACCCTGACACTAAATTCTTTCGAATGTCGGGAACATGAAGTACATTAATTAGCGTCACTTCTTCGTCTGATGTCATCTTCAGTATCACTTTGTCAAGACCAATAATGTTGGAAGTTGCAGAATTACCCATGATTAACTTTCTCCCATTGATAGGGGTATAAGTTGAAAACTGGGCCTTGTCAAAGCATATGTGTCGTGTAACACCAGTATTGACCCATCACTGCCTTGGATTATCCACCAAGTTGGCTTCAAATACAATAGCAGTCAAGTCTAATTCTAACATATCTATTGACGTTGACTTATCTTCGGCCACGTGCACTTGATTGGTTTTCTTTGGACGTCGACAGTCTTTGGCCGTGTGATTTGGTTTGCCACATTTGTGACATATTCCTTGGAACTTCTTGGCCTTCCCTTAGCTTTGTCCTTTGCCTGGATACTTTCTTTTCTTGCTAGTGTTTGATTCCAACAGGTTTGGTTTAGTATATGTAGGCATTTTTATTGATTATGATTGCTTGCGATTATCTTCTTCAATTCGTAATCTTACAATCAGATCCTCAAGTTCCATCTCCTTTCACTTATGTTTTAGATAATTTTTGAATTCCCTCCACGAAGATGGGAGTTTCTCAATTATCGTGGCAACTTAAAAGGAATCATTCATTGTCATGCCCTCAACATGCAAATTATGTAGGATCAACTGCAATTCTTGGACTTGAGCTATCACAGTTTTAGAATCAATCATTTTGAAGTCTAAGAATTTGCCGACGATGAATTTCTTCAATCTAGCATCTTCTGTTTTGTATTTCCGTTCAAGAGATTCCCATAATTCTTTTGCAATTATCTTGGGACTATACACATTATATAACGTGTTGTCCAAGCCATTGAGGACATAATTTTTACATAAGAAATCACTTTATCCCCAAGCATCATATGCCAACCTTTTTTCTCTATCAATTTCTCCTGGAGAGATGGTGGGGGCATATTCACGTAACAACCTCGCAAGGTTCAACGTGGTTAAGTAAAACATCATTTTTTGTTGTCATCTTTTGAAATCAGTACTGGTAAACTTCTCCGGTTTCTCGCCATGTGTTGGTGGAATAGGGACCGTTGATGATGAATCCATAGTAGATTGCACAGAAAAATTCGTCTTAAGATTATAGGTGTCCTGTGAATGAGGTGTAATCTGAGTGCAAGCAGAATAATGATATACCACCGCTTAGGCGAAGTCGAGACTAGAGTTGGACTCTATCTCCTTAAGACGAATTTGCCCTGCACACGGTGCTTACGGAATATGACAATCGTCTCCCAAGATACCTCGACTTTATCTTGCGATAGCAACACTGCAAATCGCAAAACCTCCGAACTGAAGAAGATTTTTGAATTCTCCAGAATGCAAGTATGTAATGCAATGCTTGCTTTTCTTTGAATTGGAATGAATTGAATGAAATAAATGAAGTGAGGGATCTTATTTATACTTGTGAAGGGGTAGTGGAACCTCTTGGTTCAATCAAATCTCATCCATTCAATTTAATTGGATGATCTAGATTGCATCCCTTCCCAAGAGATACAATGTCTCTTCATTTGGATGTATCTAAGCCTTTCATTTTGAATTTGATGACCAAGATTGAGTCATCCAAAGGGTACTTATGCCCCTTCATTTGAATGAACCGGATTTATCCATCTTAATCTGACGATCCAGATTAAGCCATATTAATTTCTCATTCATCCAAATTGAGAAAATGATTTATTGGATCAACCAATTTTCCAAGACTATCGAGGATTGCTGTTTCTACAAATCATGTAGACTGAAAAATATATTTCCTTTCAATCATGAATAATTCTAAAAAAGGCACGAATTGTTCTTGCTGAATTCGGGACAATTAGTCTTGCATTCCTCCAGTTGGATAGCTCATGCGCTTTTGAATATGGGTCTGTTGGCGTCTTTTTTATCACTTACAGGAATAAAACTGTTGAAGACTTTCTTTTATACCTAGTCACTCTCTCTCTTTTAATCCAATTGTTTTTATTTTTATTAGTACCTTCCTGGACATGTGTTACAGAAGCAGTGATAAGCAATTAATTCTACAGATATGAGGGTTTCCTACTTAAGGAACTCTTATGTACAAGTATGCTTCATTAGAGGTATGGTCAACCTCGAGTGGTGTTTTTGTTACTCAGCTATGTGATGACGGACCTAGTTTACGTGGTAAAATGCTAAATGAAAATAATGAATTTATTTTTTCACAATAATCCTTCACCTCCATCATCTATTTCTAATATATATATATATATGCTAATTTTTATGATCCTTTTTCTTTCACGATAATGATTACTATAGTCCAGGAATATTCAAAGGGTTCCAGTAGTTTGGTATCAATGATGCCTCTTGATATGTTTGCATATTGTGCAACTAGTAACTTGCTGCCAAAAGAAGCTGAGTTTATCAAGGGCATTGAATGTGCATGTATATGCGCAATTAACAAAAAGCAGTAGCGATGCATAAATGTATCTGATTTTGATAGACTTGATTGTACCTCACCAAGACGCTAATCTACAACGTGGATCATTTATAAATATATAGATAACACTGCAAATGCTATCACTTTATACTTGAATTTTAGTCAAATTTATGCTCCCTATAAATTGATGTTTGCTTTTACTTTCTTGTCCAAGGCTTCTTTCTTCCTTATACTTCTTGAGATTTCCTGTGGATTTTATTTGCCAAAGATATTACTTTAGGAACTTTATTATTGAATTAATTCAGTTTTTTTTAGTAAGGACATAAGCCACTAACATTTGATTTTTGCGGTGCATGCGGTTCCACGCTCACAATTTAATCAGATTGTGCTTGGCAATCTATATTTCATAATGGAGCATAATTTTGAAAGAAATACACTGTTTTGCAGGTGCTTATGTTATCTCCATAATAATTATGCAATACTGCTTCTCAATTGAAATTTTCCTTTTGAATAAATTATCTCCGACTTTATTTGAACTGGCAATGACTACTTGATGATTGATTTTTTGTCTTGTTTACAAGCATCCAACAGCCCCATGTTAACTGGCATTTATTCCTGATTTAGAGACTTCTAACGCAAATGCTCAAAAAATGTAATGTGAAATAAATGTCATTTTTTTCCATAATAAGAACTGAAAGTTTTTTGTTTATGCAGAATTACTTCAGATTGAAGTGCTAAAGGGAGGATACTTTTTCCATTGTTATTTTCATATTGTCAAACTTAAAATAACTGATATGGATCTAGAAACCTAAATGTAGATACCATATAATATTAGAGATCTATTTGTAATTTTATAGTGATGAATCATAAACATAGATAGACAGGACTTTAACCCTATGGATGCTCCAATTACATGGTTGCAAAGAAAAATTGATTTACTACGTCACATTCCCCTATCATTTGAATGCCAACCATCTAATTCGTGCCATGCGATAGTACCTACATGTGGGATTGTAGATTAGATTGCAGTTGTTCCATCTGTAATTGAGCACCATGTTGGTGGCATCTTCTTGAGCTCACTTCCCTCTCCATGTACAAGCAATGCTAGCCACCTGCTCGCAATCACACTTCTGACACCAATGACTTAATTTGATTCTTCCAAAACCGCCTCCTTCTGGCATCACTTTCTTCTTCCGCTGCTGCTTAACTGGAGCTGGTGACCAGGTGCTGGTGCTCAACCAAAACTGTGGAGCAACGAGATGCAATCTGCTCCTATTTGGTTTTGAGGAGGCGTAGGGTTTGGATCTCTTGTCTAGATAGCAAAATCTTTTGAACCTTTTTTATTTCTCTTTGTTTAGACAACAAAAGCTTTGTTTCTTCTCCGGCAAAATCAATTTTCCAGCTTTTGACGGCATTATTCAAGGGCTACCTTCAATTGAAAATGCCAGACTTTTTTGCTACCTCCTTGATGCTTCCTACCATTGGCCTTTAGAGCCTCAATTGCTCCATGATGATTACTACAGAGAAATTGGACAGAAGAACTATGCTTCATGGGTTGCCATGGTTAAAGTTTGGTTGTTCATTGATCCAATCCTGATGAGCATTTTTTGTTGCTTCTTTTGCTATGAGATTTGGACATAAGCTAGGGATATGTAGTGAGTAATGTATCTTGGGGTTTTGACTAATTCATAATCTCTTACATGACAGTCAGACATTGAAATAACACTCATATTGGTCGAATATAGGTTTTTTTACAACTAATTGTAAACACATTTTCTAGATCACTTCAAATGTCAAAATGATGTAGGATTGGTTTGTCAAACTTCTCTATTACGCTCCTGCACACTATTTGTATTAAAATAGAGCCAACAAATACTTAAATTTTGGGAGGCTCCCATTCCACTCATGTTGTATGTGTACATGGAGATGTTTGCTTTTACCACAATCTCCTTGTCTTCTTCCATAGATTAATGATTCACATTAGGCCTTTATGCTTCTGAGACGTAATCTAATTTATTAAAAGAGAGAAATAGACCACAATCGTAGATCGAGTGTCAGAGGCAAAGTATAAGGCTATGGTCCTAACAATATAACATTTAGATCAAAGTGATCATCAAATTGAATCACACTTTTATAGAGCCTAAGAAATTGTACTGCTATAATCAAGCTGCCACTTCATTTTTAGTAGATTTTCTAACCAAATCCTCAAGGGGTTCTAGCATATGAGGGAGAGAGTGAGATGGACCTAGAATAATCTCAAGTCGATGTAATAAACATAGGTAGAAGGGATTGCCTTGCAATTAAGCATAAGAATTTCCCCATTATGATAGGAATCTGGGTTCATTTCATTTGATAGTACTATATAGTCTGGTTGCCTAATTCTAAATCAAATAAATTTTTCGTTTTAGATGTACTCAAATATTCACAGTGCATTGCTAATTAGGCTCCTTGTTTATGCTAGGATGGAGTCAGGAGATACTCGTGTTTGATTTGATTGGTCTTATTTGATATATTTTGCAGCACAGAACCACATTTCCATGTAAAAATTTGTATCATTTTAACTCTGTAAACACGATATCAGATGGTCTGAATTTTCAAAGTTGTTCTATATATCTAACATGCTAAACATATATGAAATGTCTAACGATACCACTAATTTGTGCACATATGCGAACTTCAGAGTTTATGCACCATCCAAAATTATCTCCGAAGTGTTCTTCGTGCAGAAGATTGCTCTACTTTCAAGCTTCTGTGGATTGGTTACTAACATTATGCCTTTGCAAATATCAATAAAATTGTAATCATAGTTTTTTATCTCGAGCATGTAAACTGTTATAACTGCTATATGTGTATTAATGATTTTTTTTTACCACAAAATATGTTAGGAGACTATATATATATATATATGCAAGATGTTGATTCTGTTGAGTCAACACTTGTAGGAGTATTTGCAAATTCAATTATGTGTATCTTATGGGTTTCAAGGCTACTTTGGTCTCTTCTAGTATGCCTGATTTGGAGGTGGATAACATGGATTTGTTGGATTTGGGTTCTGTGTCTGTCCAAATTGGGTTTCTTGAGATCACTTTGGAATGGCTGAATAAGCAGGAACAAGTTAGGAATCTGATGTAAAACCTTGATGATGTATTTGTTGAAACAGGAAATTGGTTGCGATGAACTAGGATATACTGGTACATGCTTGGGTCCGACGGAAACTATTGATAAGTGGCCCAAATTCCCTAATGAAACCCACTATTCCCAGGGATTTCCATACTGGCACAAGTTGGAATTTTCCTAGATCAGATAATTCGTGGGAACTATTGACTAAAACTATCAAAAATATTTAAATTAAATTATAACATGTCTCTTTTTTTGGTTACTAATCTCCGCATCCTCTTTACAAGTATTTTGCAATTTACCACTAGAGTTTATGAATTTTGTTTGGTTATTTAATTTCTAGTGAATGATCTGTTATAACATTCATTGTGAAGGAAATGTGCTGCAATATTTGTCCCCTGCTGAAGTCATCACGCAGCCTTGGTTTATGCATTCATGAATCATGAATCATGCTTTAAAATTAAGCTTTGTGCTATCTGTAATAATCATTCTTTGCCTCAAGATTTGCATTTGAAGTTAACAGTTTTAACTTATTATATTATATACACAGGGAAATCATAGAGCAATCAGGAATTTCACTGATAGCCAAGGAGATATTTTTATTTTGAACAATGAGGTCAGTACTAGCAATTTGCCTAGTGTTATAATGTGTAATATTTTTTTTTTCTATTCCTCTTAAATGCTGTTACAACTTACAGTGACATGAAAATTGTGAAAAATTTTAATGCATGACATTTTGCTTTTCCTTTGTCTTCGCCATTCTAGATGTCTGTTCAAACAAGATTTCCAAAATGTGTTTTCCTAAATTAGTCGATTTTAATCCAATTGGCCTGAAAATTCACAAAATCCTATAATTCATGATATTTTGGGGTTTTTTTGTCTGTTTTAGAAGGAAATTGGCATCGTGATCATCCAAAGCAAAATTTATTTTTTCTACTACAAGACTCGGTATTTAGAGATTGTGCAGATTTTTTATTTGAAATTATTAGCTGCCACCAATTTTGTTTCTGAAACAGATTATTTCTCCATCTTGGATAATATAAACCTTAAGGGTTGCACATTTTATACATCTTTCAGTAGGTCCAGAGTGACATGGAATGAGGATAACTTGTATGAAATTGAAGCCAACAAACCAGTGAGGCAGAAAATAACTGAACCTAAAACGCCTTTTCATCCTATGGTGGACGATGATGGTAGGTCTGCAGACCTCGGCCATTATATTCAGACAACTTCCACTTTAGGTTGTTTTATGTCACAAAGTTCAGGTGCATGCAGATTCTTCATCACCAAGAAGAGCTTTTGATGCATGCTTGGATGACCAAGACGCAATGAGAATTATTTCAGATGATTTGTCTTCTACAAGCAAACAATTTCCAGAGAATGATGGTCAGCCGTCTATGGGAGTTGAAGTCGGTGCCATGGAGCAAGATGAAGGTTCACAATTACTAATTTGATATTTATTCTCACATAGTGGCATAGACTTTATCTCATACTATGTTCCAGGGGTGATCACGGTCCCGAAACCGTCGATTTCGGTTTTGGAATCGCCGATTCTGATTTATCATCCAATGGAACCGGAACCGAACCGTTCATCAATAATTTTGGTTCCGGTTCTTTACAGTTTGATTTTGATTTCGGAACTGTCGATTCCGGTTCATCATCCATCGGAACCGAAACCGAACTGTTAATCGACGGTTTCAGATCCTTACGATTCGATTTGAACCGTTTAGAATCAAAATTTAAATTATTTAATTTTAAATCTCTCAATTTAAATATATTATTTTTCAAATCATTAATTCGATCAATTTATTTTAATTTAAATTATATTTAAATAATTTAAATTTAAGTTTTATATGTAGAGATTTAACTCATATCGATTTATTTTTTTTTATATAACTCTTTAAATCAAATATTTATTATAAAAAATTATCATCGAAATATATTTAATTAATAAATTTACATCAATAAATTAAAATATATATATATATATATATATATATATATATATATATATATATATATATATATATATATATATATATATTTATAATTATAATATATTGCCCCTCTCATTCTTTCATTTAACAATAAAAAAACAAATTTGAACTTAATTTATATAAATTAAATCGTCTAGGTTTCCTTTTGAAGTCTAAATGAATTAAAGTCATCGTAATTCACTTACTATTTAAATATGATCCCTTTATCTTAATTTAATTTGAAATGTTGTCAGAAGTAGAGGTTGATGTGCCTTTGATTGTAAGATCATATAAGTCTTCATTATTTTTTTACATTATTTCTTGTTGTCTAAGATCTGCTTTTAAAATTTTAATTCTGATTTCAAAAAAAAAAAGATTCAGTTCCAATTTCAGTTCGGTTTTGGTTTTGGTTCAGTTCCGATTTCAGTTCGGTTTCGGTTCCAAAAATTTAGAAATCAGAACCGAATCATATGTCTCCGATTTCGATTTCTAAATCGGAATAAAAAAAATAATTTTGATTCGATTTTTGAGCCATCGATTTTGGTTCGGTTAATGGTTCGAATCGAACCATGTACATAGCTTTTGCCCAAGAAAATCTGGAGAAAATTCTAATTTTTGTCTGAGCGGAGGGGGTAAAAAAACAGCATTGTAGAATAAAGAAAAGTGAAACTTTTCCCTTGCCCTTGCCCTATATCACATAACATCTGAATGCGTGTAGATTATGAGAGTTATCGGTTTCTGAACTATGTGACTTACTATTCATTTCCTATCAGATTCTGAAATGGATAAATCAAGACTAAGTTTCAAGGAGCACCGCAAGGCTCACTATGATGAATTTCGAAAGGTAAGGGAGCTCATGCGGTTGGGATCCCTCTCAGATATTGTGGCAACTAAAGATGACAATGGGAAAGACCAGACTGCTCGCCTTCAGCATTAGATTGACAAGGGAAAACAACATTCCTCGAGATCAATGACAGTATTTGATGGCATGGCACGTTCGAGCGAGCATTGTTTGTCAGACATGGTAAACTTTACACTGAGATCGTTACTATCTGTTAAATATATGAGATTATTTTTAATAATGTGTTAACATTGCTTATTTGTATTGTTCTAAAGATAGTCTCTATCTTAACAATTAATGTTTTGTTAAGTTTTTGCTAATCCCAAGGTTTATTAAACATGTAATGTTTGATACAAGAAAAAGTCTGTGAGAATCGATAGTGATTCTTGACCTTTGCTCTGTTATCAGTAGTGTTTATAGAGGTTTAAAGTATCATTTATTCTGGCTAGACTCTTAAGGCACATTTAGTTCAAGTAATTGATGATAATCTATTTGATTATATAATTTAATTTTGTTTGATTCAAATATTATATAATTCTCAAATGATTTATAGTTCATGTCAACAAATGAAGCATATATCTTAAAATCATATTATTCTGAAAGAGCAATTTTTTTTTATTTTAAAATTATACATAATAATCTAATAATTGCATAATCAAAATTATGTAAAAAAATTTAAACCAAATGCTCTCTTAGTTTCAGAATGTACATCCCTTTATTGCAAAGTTATCCATTCCATCACAGTCTGCTACGAAGGGCTAGCCTACTCCGTTACTATAAATTTTTGAGACTTTCACATCCCAAGGAATCTGTTTAGCAATGGCAAGCAAGCGCACCATACTATATTAACCAAAATAAGTTGGCAACACCTTGAACATTAGATGCTGGAATACAACCACAACCAAACAAGATCAAAGTGGGTTAGCACATATATGTCACCAGCCAACCCGTGCGCTGCACTTTACAGAATTACTCATCTAGTTAATTATTTAAACTAAAGATCCAGCTGCTACAATGAAATTCAGACATTGTTAGGGATAACCATAAGAGATTTTAGGCAATGATTCTTCTATGCAAAAAACGTGGGATGAAAACATCAAGTCCCTTATACTTAAATACATTAAACCGAGGTAGTATGCTACACGCCATGCTAGTCCTATATTAGTAAACTACAATCTACCAAGAAGCTACGGCTCAACCAGACATGGAGCAAGCCTGAAAATATCACCAATCCAAATAGCTCTCTATGGCAAGCTAGAGTTTCCTCTGCCTTCCCATACAAATAAATTCAGCAAAACGGGCATCAAATTAGAAATAGACATCCTCCGATCACCACCAGCAGAGAATTAGCCAAGTAGTGTGAGGGATTTGTTGAAATTTGGAAATCAGAGAATAACTGAGAAATTAGCATTGAAAAGTCATGAGATACTATGAATCCAACATCTCGTCCTGAAGCTCATTAGGGGCGATGAGCCCAGGAATGGACAACATTCTCTGGCGTTCCTGTTCTCTCTGTGCTGCAGTCTCCTCTGCATAAAGATCTTTGTTATCCTGTGGAAACAAGATAAAAAATGCTAAATGACGTGCGGACGTTTTCATACAGTTCTCTTCAATGTGTATATGCGTATGATTGATTGTACATACCTACTCTTTTGCATAACTCTTTAAAAAATTACTTATGTCTGACCAAATTGCAATAATCTTTTGGCAAATGTTTGCCAAACAATTTATATCGAACTGTCACTAAGCCTTAATTTTCAAATCCTAGGATTCAGATTTCAAGAATAACAGTCATTGGACAAGAGTTCAGAACAAACAAAAACTAGGTACCAAGTTCGCAAGGGCTATTCAGGTATGGAATATGAACATACGTTTATCATCTTATACATCAAAGTAACTAATTGGCCCATCAAGATAAAGTTGCTGCAATTTAAACAAAATGATACCTGAGCAGAGAATTCTTTTGATTGGACAAGAAAGTCTCGTATATGATTCTTAAAATTAGGAGGATCATTTTTCGACTCAAATAATCCACCAACAAAAGTAGTTATCTGGCCAAGAACAAAAGACACGTTCAATATTAGTAAACAAAAGATGGAGATTAAAGAGATGAAAATAACTCTATCTCTACCTCGGCAACTGACATATTTGGAAATGATGATCCCAGTAGTTTTATGGTGTAATCTCGAACAAACATTGTATTGTTTGGGTATGGATATGGAACTGTAGAAGCCTCCCATAGTGGCTCGGTTAATGCACCAGAGTCAACCTGAAATTTAACCAAGTTAAATTTTAAAAACAAGGGCTAATAAGAAAGCAATTTCTTTTTACCAAGCAAAACAAATGCTGAAGCACTAAAACATGTAGCTTGAAGCCCGGTTTGTGAAATGTATCTGTCAAAACAGCGAAGATCTCCTGCTCGATTGTCAAAAAATATGTTCTATAGAATTGGTTACAGAACTCTGAAACCTGTCAGTATACATTAATATTAAATTAATATATACTGCCCAAATCATAAGGTGAACCGATCTGGAAAATCTACTTGCCTGAAAATTTTTCAATAACTCCAACAGAAGATTAAGGCCAGTCTCAGCAATATTCCTCTCAGTATGGCGAAAAGCCCAAATGATAGAATCCATCACAAGTTTCAATTGCTAAGATGAAACAAAAGGAATTATAAAAACATAAGATAAGCAACATTTGACACAAAACAGAAAAACTCAAATTATAGGAGGTATGTACATGTTAGTGCATATTCACTGCACTAAGTCGTTAGATTAACAAATATAAATCATGGCTTACCTGACTTGATAGTTGAATTAAAGCTTGAAAACAATGGGTTCCGATTGCGCGTAACAAAGAAAAGAACTTGAGACGATGCTCTGGATAGTCCTCAAAATTCTTGGTGATCATCTGCAACAAAAGGAGGGTCTCACAGAAGAAAGGAAATCTCATAATCATGACATGCATTTCAAGTGTATATGTTATGTACCTCAAGAGTGCACTGGAATACAGCTTCAAATATGCGGGGTACATACTCCATCATCACAATTTTATACCTGCAAGAAACCAATTCAAATGAGAAGGTACAAAATCAGATAGGTAACTGCTCAAATAAATTTGTGATTGGGGGTTACAGCCAATAAATTTTAACACAAGGCAGCATCAATATAAACTACTAAAGGACAGGTTAGCCCCCGAGCTATAGTGCAGTGGTAGGACATCCACACAGATAATCAGAAACCTTGGGTTGATCCCTAGCTATAATATATTTATGGATATTTTTCCAAATGGAGGTCGGTCCCTTGGGACGCTCAAGTCTGCTGAAGCAGCTTACACTCACACCCGCTCGATTTACCTCTATCTCCGGTTAGGGGCAGCTGAGGGGGGGGCCACTAATGTGGTGATTCCACATTTTTACTAAAGGACAGACTAATCTAGGTGAATAACCAGCCCATGCTCAAAAGTAAATAATAAGTTCTATAGTTGGATGAGTCAAATCTATTAGAGTTGAAGGCATAAGAGATAGAAGAATACATGCCTGATATAAACAAAGAGACCATGGCATCAGTACACCACAGTACCGGAGATCACAAATGATTTATACGAACAAACATAAAATTTTGTTGCAAGAAATATTTTTTACATGCAGTAGTAAAAGGCATAGATTTATGGGGCATCTTTGTGTTCACAGAAGTAATCTTTGTGATGCACTGCAGTACAGAAGAAGATGCTGCAAGCTATTTATAGGCTGATGCTGACAAAATCTCATCATGGGAAATTTTATCCCAGCGCCTTTTTCAACCAAAGATTTTCATGTTTCCTTTTACTTTACCCCTGTAAAGCCAGATTCTGTCAAGCCAACAGTCAACATTGTGCAGCAGGAGTTTGACTATAACATCGTGGACTGGTCAGTAGTGTATACTAAGAAGCCCCATAATGAAGGGTGGGTAGTGGCTAGCAGGTGTGATACGTGGAGATGCCAAAACAGAGGTGATGATGAAGGCTTCTTGCCACCACAAATGCAACAACATAATCCATAAGCAATTCCATCAAGCAATTCAACAGGACAGGACACTGGAAGAAAGGAAGAGCTAGGAAAAGTATGCAATTTCCTAAAATATAACAAGGAAAACATGATCCATAATCCAGTAGGATTTGGAGGATAATTTTCCCATCATGTAATTCAGTTGATGATCTGTAAACATTATGCACTAGTGCAAGCCGATGTTGTCCAATATTGACCAGCTACAGTAGAACTGAAAAAAGTGGCGGGATGAAGAACAATAAGTGGTAAAAAGTGATCGAAACCAAACCAAAAATATTTGGGACTGTGACATCAGATGAAACAGTTCGATCAGCTCATCCTTTAGTTGGACTAATCCAAAAGATACAAACCTTACTTATAATAGTTATACCAAACTAGGATGGAGTCCATATGACCGTTCTCAGTGTTCAACCATACAATTTAACAAATTGACTGCAGTTCTTGATTATAAACAAACCCCCTGGAGAACAATGTCTTGTAAATAAGAACCTTATGAGGCAGAAAAGAATGCCCTGCTCAAACTAGAACAAAGCAAAATACTTCCACATAAGGAAAGAAGAAATAGTTGTACAGTTCATTACTAAACCTTCAAGAATCATTGGCTCCAAAACACGAGAAAACCAGATAACATACAAGGGATAATGCAGAAAAAATTGTAGAGTTAATGCATACTTGTTTATAATGGTTGCAAAGAGTGATAATACTTCAGATTCCCTAGCATCTGGCAAGTTTCTGGCATAGTCACCAAGGACAGGATCCATCATAGGTGGTACAAACTGCTTGCCAATGTGTGGTTGATCTTCAGCTTTGTCTATAAATGTCTCAATCAGCTTGAGTGTCTCCCGTTTTACAGATCTGAGAGTACATACTCGAAAATGAAGACTAATTCTTCAGAATTTGAATGATTAGGAAATCTAATGCAACAAGATAAGCAAACTATTGGCCCATACCGCAAAAGCTTAACAAAAGATGTTTTTGAAGCAAAAGGACCACCTTCAGCAATACTGTTAGATATTAATTCACTGTACATTCTGTGGAGAAGAGTAAGATATGAACAGATTAGTGTAGTTTAAGAAGAGAATTGATAATAATACTCATTCTGGTATGGTAAAACACGAAAGACCTCAAAAAACAGAAAAGTGAAAACACTAAAATGCACCTGTAGACCGTAAGCATATCCAAAAATATGAGGGAAATTTGTGGGAAGAAATATGTTCCGAGAGAACTAGCAGCACTAGTATTTGTCTGCCAAGCACCATCAAAAAACAGGATTAGTTTCCATGTGATATGCACTTCAATCATGCAATAGCAAAATTTAAAGAGCATCATGAAATTATATATGAATAATTTGTATGTAACTAAAATAGTCATTTTCTACATGTAAAATGCATGAGTACAGATCTCTTATAATAACCACTAGAAAAATACATTACTATCAAATAAAATGCCAAGAAATAAGGATTGCCCAAAAAGTTTCTTTACAGAAAAATGACAAATTTAATGGTCATTTAATAGTGAACATCAATGTCGGAATCAAACAACAATTACTTCCGGCCCAAACTATATAAAAATTGCAAGGTCATACATTATGTAGTACAAGGGATGATTAAAGAAATACAAAATTCTTTCCATTGCTTTGCATAAGAGAAGCCATAACAGTATAACTGACTCTCTCTCAGTAATATTTGTGTTGTTGTTCAATGAGAGAGAATGAGTGAAATAGCTCTGTTGGAAGGTGCATTAGTGAAAGATCTTGACAGTGATAATAAATTGTTTTTCTCCTTTCTACTTCTATCTTCGTGTTAATTTCCACTTCCTGTCAATTCGGTCATAAGTGGGCAAAGGCTAACTGAAATGCAGAATCATAAGTTGTAGTAGAAACCTAAAGAAAATCAAAATGTTTGATGTATCCAACAATGTTCCACCTGATATATGCTTTTTACTGCAGTTGACCCAGGTCGCGATTGACCAGACTCGAGTAGGATTTTGATGTTTGACAATAGGTTTGGCAATGGGATTGTCAATGTGTTTATCAATATGGTTTGACCATATGACTAGTGGATAGTTTGGGACATCCAAGATCATACGAGGGAGATTGTTATGAAGAGATTGTTGGAGCAATCGACCTCATCTCAAAGGTTGACCCGAGTGAGACTCGAGTGGAAGTCCAAGTTTGGAGACTTGGCAAGGAGAAGTCCAAGTATAGATACTTGGTAAAGGAAAAGTCCAAGGGAGTAGTCTTGGTCACGTAAGTCCAAGTGTATAGTTTGGAGGTGAAAGTCCGAGCATTGAGACTTGGCAATGGAGAAGTCCCGGAGATGCGGTCTCTTGGCAAAGGAGACCCATTAGCATGACATAGCCGATAGAAGCACTTGAAGGCTAGCGCAAAGGGCGAAGAGTCATGGACTCGAACCTGGGGGCGTGACACTGATGGAAGTGACTTGAAGGCTTAGGCCTCAGCTAAGGGTATCCGATGACATGACAAAGCCGATGGAAGCATCTGAAAACTAATGCGAAGAATGAAGGAGTCATGGAGGACTCGGATGAACCCTGAGAGCATGAGACTGATGGAGGTGACTAGAAGGCTTAGGTCTAAGCCTAGGGTGAGTATCAAGTATGAAGGGATCATACTTGGGTTAAACCTTACTTTTGAGGTTTACCAGTCGACTGGTGGTATTGGTCAGCCGATTGGTTGAGTGTACGACACTCGGGAGGCCTAGTTGACTCGAGTAGTCGACTGGGGTTATGACCCAATCGACTAGTCGTGTAGTCGACTGAGGCTCGCATGCTCGACTGTGCTCTGGTAGTCGACCAGCCTATGGCAGTCGACTGCCATGGATGGGAAATCGATTGGAGTTAGTGGACATGAGCACAGAAAGTTTCGTAGTCGACTGCTGGCTCATGGAAGTCAACTGGCGGCGATGACAGTCGACTGTTGGGTCGGGACAGTCGACTGATCGAGCAGAATCCGACGTAGATTAATCTGTTGTGAGACAACGGATAAGCGAGCAATCAACTGCTAGGCGCGAAATTAGCTAACAACACACTTTAAATGGAGCTCGAGATGGAGGATTTCAACAACGACTTTTGAGCGATTTTGAGGCGAAGTGCTGCTGCATTTCAGGTCTTCAAAAGTCATCCAAAGCAACTAAAGCATTAAGCAATCAAAGCAATCTTTTGTAAAGTGTTCTTTACTTGTATTTGCTCTTGTATTTTATTTTGGTTGTATTTTACTTTTGTAAGTTCATTGTAAGAGGTTTCTCCACTTCCGGTGTCATACCGAGAAGAAAAAGTTCATAATGAGGGTAGATCACTAGAGCACCACCGTGGAGTAGAAACTATGGTCCGAACCACGTAAAATACTTGTGTAGCAGTTGTGCTTGTAGTTTCATATTTGTGTGTATTAGTATTTGTTTTTTTTGTATATTATGCTGCATACTAACGATTGTAGACGAGCACGACAACAAACGAATCGAAGAAATCAATCAACTCTATTCACCGGCCCTTCTAGTGCATCCAACGGTCCCCAACATTATGCACATCGAGTAAATTATTTTAAACACCATCTATCATGCAACAACTATAAGCAGCAGCAATAACCGGATGGATCATCGCTCCCATGGATTGGTGCAGTTGGTAACTACATGGGTGCTTGCCACATGAGGTTTTGGAGTCAATTCTCAATGGGTGCGAAATATCTCATTAGATTCTTGACCTCCTCCATACAAAGAGCTCACTGTACCAGGACAAAGTCGTCCGTAATTTATTATCCTTCATTAAGCCGGGGACCGACCATAAGAGGCACTTGGCATAAGCGTTATCAAGTTTTGCCACAATAACAGGATGGATCATCCAAGAATGGAAAAAAAATCTATCCCTAGTAAGAGCACCACAAGGTTTCATCAGCTCATTTCTTGGTCAGATATTGGACGAAAAAAAGTACAATCGCAACTTGCCGCCGGCCTCTTCTAGCCTTTCAAGCTTCACATCAGATTCCTTAAAAGATGCTTAGTCAGAGCCTTTCTTGATGGGCTTTAATTAGAAATCTAAGGGCACAAATCATTGGTTTACAACAAAAACAAGCTATATGCCTTCCAACTGTTTAGAATCAACAATATAAATCTTCATCACTAATAATACCTCAATCACTTGGATCATTTTATTTTGTTAGTTGTTAAGCACGTTAAATTATTTTGAGTGATCTTTTTCTCTTTCTTTCCCTCTAAAACCTTCGACTCTAATTAATTAAATTGTGAATATAAGCTTTGAAACATACCCATCCGCTATTTTTCTCATTTTATCATCCATTAATGCAGCACAATTTCTGAGATATAATTACATTTTTATTTCTCTCCTAGAAACCACTCATCCAGACACGTATCTTATGATATACATCCTTTCATTACTTCCTAACACTAAGAATGGAAAAATGATATCCTGCTAAGGCGACGACCATGAGATTTCATCAACTCATTTCTTGGTCAGGCATTGGTCACTAAAAAAAACAATTTCAATTTCTTGTCAGCCTCGTTCAGCTTTTCTGGCTGCACAGCTGATTCCTGATCAGGTGCTAAGTTAGAACCATTCTTGTTGTGCTTTGACAGAATCTAAAGGCATAAATCATTAGTTTACGACAAAAAAAAAAAACTGTATATCCCAATTGTTTAGTATCGACTATATAAATCTGATACTAATAATATCACAATCACTTGGAAGATTTTAATGTGTTAGTTGTTAAGTACTTCAAATTATTTTCTGTTCTTTCCCTCTTACTTTCCCCCTAGTCTCTTTAACTCTAATTAATCAAATTATGAAATCTATAGGCCTTCAATTATCCATCCCTTATTTCTCCCATTTTATCACCCATTGATGCTACACATAATTGCTCACATATAACGTTTCTATTTCTACTCTCCAAACAATCACACATCCAAACACATGCATATTACAGTAAATTTATGATATGCATCTTTTCTTTATTTCACAAATATAAAGCATAACCAGGCATACCATAGTCTTAAAATTTTCTAGTTTTCAAATTCTCGATCCTTTGGTCGAGTTGACTTGCCCAACTATTTTGATTGCACAGTGTGAATTATTAGAACCCTGCTCTTTTCTGCAACACGCTGGAGTAACAAGCATCTATCATGGTCATTTTTGAGCGAACAAAAATCATATCCAATTCTTAGATAGTTTTGTCTCAATTATTTGGCTTATTAAACAATAGCATCCATCATTGATGTCCATGTAGATTTTTTTTAAAAAAAAAAAGTTCCACCTCTGATTTTTTCTCCTTATTCACTTTTCACGTTAACTTCACAATATGACTACAAAATTTCTAAATTAATTAATATACAAATAGTATAAAGCAAAATAGACGTACGAGGATAGATTGAATAAGAAATGAAAATACTAGAGAGAGTTAGAGTTGTGCCCATAGAGGAAAAACTCTGAGAGACGCATTTAAGAAGATATGGACATGTACTTAAACGATTAATAAATATTCTAGATAGGCAATGTGAAACTATGAGAAATAATACATTAAATGAGGAAAACGAAAATTAAAGAAAACATGATTAGCAACAACAAAATAAAATAAAATTTATTTAAATATAAATAGATAATGATATAGTAAGAGATAGAGTCCAATAACATGGCATACGAGGATCCATATAACTAATCCCATCTAGTGGGATAACGGTTAGTTGTTATTGTTGTATAAGGTAAAGTAGACAAACAAAATGGGGAAGCAACATGACATCAAATTCAAATAGAATATGGCTAAAAAAGTTATACTCCAAAATAAGCTGTTATGGCAAACAAGAAATATTGAGCATTATGTTGCATCGATATAAACGATGGAACATAACCAAAGTAATAGTTTTGGACAAGCTTAGTAACCTAATATTAGCAAACAATCAGATTGTCATATGCCAAATGATAAACATGATTGTGTACCTGCAAGATGTTAAGAACTGTCCTTATGACATCTGGATCTTTCAGGACATCTACACTGTGGCCAGCTTGCCCAATGATTTCAGCCCATTTCTAAAAATTATCATCACATAAAGATCATTAATGTGTTAAGAGAATTTCAAGATAAATCATAAGGCCTTAGTAATTACCTGATTTGGAAGATCCATTAACCTTCTGAGATACTCGTCCCTCTTGGCAGGAAGAGGTTCTGCTTGAATCATATGACCAACCTGCATTTAGAACAATAGAAAAATTGTTGAATCTAGAAAAAAAGATAAAATATACATTCACAATAGCACAGAGAAGTTATGAGAGAAGAATAAAATACTTACAGACTCATAGAACGAGTGAACCTGATGAGGCTGAAGATCTGAAACAGTAATTGATAAACTAGATAAAAGTTCAGAAACAAATGGTTCATTTTCGCCCACCTGCATCATCCAACAACAATTCCTCCATAAGATTTTGATAGCCTTCTAAATTTATGATATTGGTGGAAAAATCAATCATTATATGACAGAAGAAAAATTGTTTAGTTCCAGGAAAATTATATATGCAAATTTACTAATTAGAGTCTCTTCTAAAAAATCAGGATTTGGCTGAGAAAGTAGTGTTTTGAAATTTATACCTAAATGACCAACAATTATTAAGATAAATAACCAAGCATCATGAGCTGGAAAAAAACAGTCCAGTCATCATTGCGATCAACAAATAGAAGTTAAACATGTATAAGGAGTGAAGGAAAATAAAAACCAGTAGTGGTTTAAATTAATCACTTAATCACATTGCAAAATGACCATATTTGGCTTTAAAAAAACAACTATCTATAGGAATGTCTTTTTTTTCAAAAAAAAAAAGGGAAAGAGAACTAAGATGGGCATGACCAAGAATGTCAGAAACAATTGTCTTTGATTGCATGACTGAAATCGGCAAAAAATTAATTTTATATAAAAATTTAAAAAATCTAAAAAAGTTAATCAATTTATTTAAATTTTATGCATTGAATTCTTTATCTATTTAATAGTTCATAATATTATATGTATGGTGATATTCCAAAAAAAAATAGTTGTATTTTGTATCATGTATAAGTATAGTATATACTGTTAAACTTATAAATATGAGTACTATTTATCCTAAATAGTAAATACTACAAAATTAATCTAGTTAAATCCTGAATATAAATAATTAAACCCACACTTAACAGCCAACCCCAAATAGTTGCAACTAACCAACCTGATATTTTTTAGGGGAAAGAAATAGCATGATGATGATACAGTGGCACATGGATGAGCATTTTGTCACCGAGTGTAAACATATCAATTTTCAATTAAATTTTAATAAAGAATGAATAAACCCTAATATATGATGACCAAGCATGACCATTTCTCACCCCTCAAAAATCACTTTTATGAATCCTTCTTAGATCATCATTACTCATTCACAAGATTGTGATTATGGGGCATCCTTTTTTCTCTTATTTTTATTTTTAAGCTCCTTTTAACTTCCTCATTGCTCACTGCTATACATTGACAAAACTTCTAAATTGAAATTGCCAAGTTCAGCAAAATTGCAGCTAATTTCTTAGGAAATTCTGCTGATTCAACTATCATTCCCCAAATTCCTCTTATCTCTTCCATATTTGTAGTTATTTGGGACAATTTTACGTTTCTAGCACCCTTCAGTGAGGGTTCTTCAAGTGGCTGAATTCCAGATAAGAATAAAACCAATAACTGGAGCAATCTGGGATGAGCTCAACCAATTTTGAAAACAATGACAAAAAATGAGAGATGTAAATTCCATCAAAAAGACTTATGCTGCTTCAGAAAGGTTTCCAGAAAAAATTAATTATCAAACAACATCAGAATGTCAAGTACCTTGAACTCTTCATTTGTAGAAGTACAAAGGAAACGGTGGAGAATTTGCAAATTTCAGAAAAAAGAAGAGAGGATATTACAGATTGAGACTTAACATCATATTAAAACTACAGACTAGAGATCAAGAGCATAAATTTCAGAACAAAAGAAGAAGAGACGATATTACAGATTTAAGATTAAACACCATATTAGAACTACAGAGTGGAGATGCAGCATCTACTACTTCAAGGATGAACTGATTATCAGACTAAGCTAAAAACATGCTCAGTTTTAACTGAAAGAGAGAATTAGATGTATGCTTACATCCACAGAAACTGGTAGGTAAAGTCTTGTAGTGAAAGCTAATAAACTGAGCCATACTGACTGCTCAATATAGCACAATGCTTACTAGATTGGGAAGATTTACTGATCCTTTCATAACCCTCTTGCTCTTCTATATCTATGCTTGGTCATTTAAAACACATGCATACAGAACAAAAGGACAATGTACCCATCAAGCCGTCACAAACCATGAAAATTCACCCCTCTGGTTTGATTTTTCTACTCAACGAATGCCAGTGTAAAATTGATTATAATTTTTATTCAAAACTAAGCACAGATACAATCAGCTTGATATTGCCAAACATCTTATATAACTCATCATAAAAAGAGGCTCATCTGTTTAACTACGTTGACTGATAATTGTTCTGCTATTACTAAACTCCTCAAAACCTATATTGCAACAAAATGTAAAAGGCAACAAACAGGTCCAGTGCAGCAAATCACAACTATATGAAGCTAAAAGTTGATTAGTCCATTTGAATAAATCAGCATAGCCACAAATTGAAAGCCAACAATAAGAAGCTTTTATCCGACTAAGTAGGGTCGATTACATAAATCCTTCTATGCCATTAGGCTCAACCCCTACTATATCATTATTTATATTTAAATGATTTTTATCCGACTATATCATTGTTAACTAAGTTTCCTTTGGTCTTCCTCTTCCTTAATTAATATGTGTATTTATCATAGTCTCACATCGTCTAACTAGGATATCTATTGGTCGCCTAAGTATATGTCTATACCATCTTAAATGCGTCTCTTATAGTTTTTCTTCAATAGATGCAATTCCGATTTTCTCTCTAATATTCTCCTTTCTTATGATGTCAATCTTCATATATTCGCACATCTGCCTTACTATCTTCATCACTAAGGGGGCGTTTGATAGAGAGAAAATTTTTCATTTTCTGTTTTCATTTTCTGAGAAAATAAGAAAACGCGTTTGGTTGGCGTTTTCCATCTCTGTTTTCTAGAAAATAAAGGAGCATTTTCTGGAAAACTAGAAAACTCCAGAAAATCATTTTCTGTTTTCATTTTCGTTTTCCAAAAAATAAAAAAGTATTTTTTAGAAAATTAGAAAATACTAAAAAATCGTTTTCTATTTTCTGGAAAAGGAAAACAGAAAACAGAAAATGGAAAATTTTCTCTCTACCAAACGCTACCTAAGATTCTCATCTTCTGCTCATATGTTATTTCATAATCCAACATTCAACTTCATATAATATAGCAGATCTAATAATATTTTGTACAATTTTCTTTCAAGCTTTAAAGGTATTTTATGATTACAGAACATCTAACACCCTCTGTCAGTTCAACTATCTTGCTTATATCCTATGTAACATATCTCTATCGACCCCTTCATTCTTTTACAAAATTGATCCTAGATAGCCCACATGGCAAACCCAGATGGCTAGCGCAGCCGTGTTAAGGCTTGAAAGGGCAAGGGGTCGATTCATGGAGGTGACGACCAGGCTATCGATGACTCCGCATTTCTGCACTAGCCACCTGGCACATGATTTACCCCCCTCCACATGTAGGGGCAGCGGTGGGGGGCCGCTAATGTGGCGGTTTTTTAATAAAATTGATCCTAGATACTAAGTAAAATTTAGTTATAAAAGCCATATTGTCTATTTGATAATCTAACAAAAATTTATTCCGCTATCTCATCCAATTTCATATTTCAATGACATCTTTACACAACATTCTGTCCAGGAAGTATTAACTGAGGTGGCAGGCGTTTATATCAAGAACATCAAATGCACATGTTAGGTCCTGCTTCAATGGATCTCCTTACCTTTATTTCAACTTCTATTTTTCATACAAGTAGGCAATGATATTGAACAATGTGTTTGGCAAATTAACTTCTTTGAAATGATATCATGAAATATGAAAAAAAGAGAAAGTTAACATGAAAAAGTAAAAAAAACAAATATTTTACTTTTTAGAACCTCATTGTTTATTCATATATTTATTATTAACATAGAATTGATGAATTTTATACTATAAATTATATTGTATTAATATATAATTAAATAAAAGGTATTATTTATTATAATATATTTATTTTTAAACAACATCCCGATGCACGAAACTTACACCAATGCGAAGTTCCGAAAAAGAATCTATTGTACACAGTCTGATTCTGCTTTGCAAAAAGTTGTTTCCATAACTCAAACTCGTGACCTCTAGGTCACATAGCAACAATTTTACCGTTGCATCAAAGCTCCCCTTCATAATATATTTATTATTAGCAAAATATTTATTATATCATATAGAATAATATTTTCATAGTTTATACTATATTGATTGTAAATTCATGTTCAATTATAATTCAATATTCTTCCTATTTAATTAACGAAATGTCCAATGGAGTAATTAGGGTATCTAGGATGCAATTGGACAAAACTCTTTTCAACCATCAATAGCAGCAATCTTCACTGTCCCCACGGGGATGGCGTGGTGGCTAAGACACAACGGTGCTTGCAAAAGTGGTATGGGTCGATTCCGAATGAGGTCTAAAGCCCTTTTCTGGATTCAGATGACTCCCACGTGTCTTGGCCACCACGTCAAAGTCTATAGGACCCTCTGTGATTTACCTTCCTTACAATGGTCATGGGACAGGCCGGTGGGGGCCGCTAGGTTGGCGATTCCAACCTTTTGTAGAATCTTCACAATACTATGGAGCATCTACTGAAATTAAACCTTAAATCACTATAAAGCAATGTTACCAGTCTTGGATATAAGTATCTATAACAAGTGTGGACCCAAATAAATATCATGGCTACTTCAAGATGTTGGAGGGAGGCTACCTAGAAGAAGAGACATCACACAAGTGACTATGGAAGCTTTATGCTACCTAAGAGAGGAAGGGGTTGAGAGAATGGTATTTTGTGTCTCAAAACGAAAAGTAGGGAAATTTTAACTAAAATAGTTTCAATTCTTGTACTTATTCTGCATGTTGGTTAGACAATATGATATGTTTCTTTTTTTATTAAGAGTTTGAAGAGGAGCCTTGGCACAATGGTACAATTATTGCAGTGTGACCTTATGAGTACGGATTCAAATCACAGAAACAATCTCTTACAAAATAGAATAAGATTGCGTACAATAGATCCAGCATAGTCCGACTCTTCTCGAGACCCTGTATTAGCGGGAGCTTCGTGCACCGGATTACCCTTTTTATCTAAAAGTTTCTTGTTAATGTATATTTTAAATATTCATTAGTTTTAAGAATACTTTCATTATTTCGATGCAAACTAACTATCAAAAATTGTCCTAAACCTAACTAGCCAAACAATAAGTTCTCACAAATCTTAACTTCATCAATACCAGGTTATGAACTGCTCTATGTTCAAGGCAGAAATTCAGAACAAAAAGTGACTTAAATATTTAAAATTATATATTGTAAAAAATCTAAAAGGACCAAAGTAAAAAAATAGAGGAATGACAAGGAATAAGAGTAACAGACAAAAATGAGCAGCTGAAATAATGCCAAAAAATAACAAGATTCATGTGGTTTAACAGATTATCAAATCCCTTAAGATGTATTTTTATCTAGACCATGTCATCCAAATGTGTTACACAGCTGAATAACATTGTGCTATTATTGAAACATTATTCAGCAGGACATTGTATTAACATTTGAATGTTATTCAACTGGCCCAAAATTACAATAGAGTTGGATCAAAAAGGTCCGAGGAACACGAAAATGTAAATATACTACTTGAACTAGTTATTAATAAGCATAGTTACCTGGGTGGTCACAAATTTGCGCTTGCATTTCTGGACAATTTTGAGAAAAGTATCACAAGCCATGTCCTGGAAACAAAAAATTCACAGCAGCTTCAGCAGGACTACTAACCAACAGGCCCCAGCTGAAATCTTAAAATAAAAAATCTCATCCAAAAGCATATTCTTAAATTTACCCATTTTTCCAAACAAAAAGAGAACAATTAAAAATCAGTATTAGCACTATGCCTGGTAGATGTGACTTATGTAGGTTAAAGAATATATTTAACATCATATCTAGTTGTGCAAATCACAAGAGATCATATTTACTGAAGATTTTTACTTAAGCTGTGACCTAACATTCACCAGTCAAATAAAGAACCTATGGTGTAGAATGCTGTGACAGTGATTTAAGAAATAGTAAAACTAAATAGTAACAAACAAATCAATTACCTGAACACCTGGATGAGTTTCATGCATAAACTCGAATAACTTATTCACTACTGTTTTGAGAAACTTCCAATGGGCTCGGAGAAACCGTGGATACTGTCCTACAACATACCTAAAATTCAAAACACACAATAAATTGTAAAGAAACCAAATGTATGCCACCAAGAAACCACACAACCAAGAACTTTGCTCACATTATATTACTCGCAATCACAGCCTTGTTATCTTTTCCTTTTGTAATTTCACAGAGATTCAGTAAATCACGAATAACCATTACTAGAAATCTATTTTCCTGTCATGATCAAAAATATTAGAGACAAGATAAGTAATTAATCTGTATATAAAAAATTATGACAAAGATATTAATTAAACAAAAAATGGTAAAAATGCAAAAGTAATTTCAACTGTCTAAACAGAAACTTGACAGAATATTCCTAAAATTCTATGAAACAAAATTAGTAATGACAGAAATACAACATTATGTGGTTTAAACAGGAAAATATATCCCAAGTTTACTGCAAGCTAGTTTCTGCGCTGAACAATCATGTTTGAAAATTACAGAGATTTTCTATTAGTTTGCATGAAGATGGACACTGTTTACAATAGTATGAATGATCTTGAATACCTTCTGCAAGAGCATGCCTAACCTCTATTAACAACGATGAGACTATAATTACATAATATACTAGTCTGAGAATGTAAGCAATATGTAACACTATACAATGTTCTGACTAGTCAGAATATCACAAATTTAGTTAGACCAAAAAAAAAAACAAATCAAAACAAAAATCGGACATGGAAGTGGAAATTGAACCTCTATTGGGAGAGAATTTCAAAGCATAACGGTCAGGGTGATTTATCGATATAAATAAGCAAATTTTGAAAATGCCAAAGAGTGATTAAATTACTTTCTAAAGCACTTGCAGCCCATGTT
Source organism: Wurfbainia villosa (assembly GCA_025175895.1). Lineage (NCBI taxonomy): Eukaryota > Viridiplantae > Streptophyta > Magnoliopsida > Zingiberales > Zingiberaceae > Wurfbainia > Wurfbainia villosa. The sequence goes on along the minus strand of CM045992.1, from coordinate 561,325 downwards.
TATACCAAAGATATAAGCAATTTCTAATGATACCAAAAGAGGGAATACCTGCTCTTCCATCATTGATCCTGATATCGATCCAATGGCCCAGCATAATGTGTTTAAGTTGTTCCATGACCACTCTTCTCCACTCAATTGCTTGTTCAACTTCTTCAACATCTGCAATGAGAAATGTACATATGTTATCATATAGCAACAGTTTTACCAACCCACAAACTAGGAAGTTGCTTCAACTCATACAAAGACTGCTTCAGTTTACGCACAAGAAGACTTCAAGGTTTCTCCATATACACTTCCTCATCTAGACACCACAAAGAACATCATTTTAACATCTAATTGAAGAGTTCCCCAGTATTAGATAGTAACAAATGAAAGGAATAGGTGGACTGAAAATAATTAAACCCATTAGAGAGAATATATCAATTTAATCAATACCATAGACCGGTGTATCATATAACTGTGTGCACCCTCTCGGACTGACCAAGCTTTAAATCAGACAATTGAACATTTTGAACAAACAGGAGACGTCGTCAACTTATCTGGGAAATCTGATCAGATTCCAAACTTGTAAAGGAAAAACTACGTAAAGGCAAAGAAGCAAAAGAATGTGAAGGGATAAAGGGTCCAAGGTGCTATACTTTCGAGTAGCCTTAGAAAAATAGGAATCTCAAGATCAGAGAGCATGGAAGGTTTTGGTAGGGTTGAGGGTCTAGTGGGGCAACCGCAACTGGCTTGGAATGTAGTCATCTACTCTGTGTGCAATGGTCAAATCTCTAGGATGGTGGAATAGATAAATGAGTAAACCTAAGGAGCAGAAGATGGTATAATAAATAAAAAGGCAAACATGGGAAGTATCTAAGCTATCATCTTAGAAATGGAAGGATGGGGGAAGAAAAAAGGAATGGACTTAAAGAAAATTACAACAATAGTAACAAAAATTAAAAACTCAGGAGAATAACAACCATAACTCTTCTTCTGCAACATATAATACTCAACAAAGACACTCAATAAACTTAAGGCCCCCATGAAGATGAGACATGAACAAAATGAGTGAACCGCAATACATGGTCAAAGAGTATATGTATAATGTATCATGTATCACAAAGGAAAAGAATCGAAAGAAACATGACCGTGAACAACAACAACAAAAAAAAAATGATGTGATTAATAAGATGACATGATGTCATAGTCAGACCATTCCAAAATTGCAAGGGAATACGCGCATGTATTACTCTTGCAATCTCAAAGAAATGTTTATTCTTCCTCTCAAACACACTATTCTGTGAAGATTTGTTAGAGCAAGATGACTGTTGTAGACCATATTGACTAGAAAAGAAAGAATGAGAAGTACTGAAGAGGTAAACTCTAGAATTCTCACTTTCCAATGCATGGACAAGAGTTAAAAAATAACTTTATTTTGACTAAAGAAAATAGAGAATTTCAGACTGCTCTGTTACGAAGAAAAGTCATGTCATGTGCGAATAGTCATCAAAGAACACTACAAAATAACCTAAAACCCAACCACAGAGGGAAACGACTAAGTATTCAACACATCAGAATGGACTTAGGGAAAAGGAGTCTTGGTGATTTGACTAGGGAATGGAAATTGAAAATGTTTACCTAGTTGAAAGATTTACACTCAAAGCTCTCTAAGTAGGAACCATCTTTTGTAAAGTAACAATCCGGTGCACGAAGCTCCCGCCACGCGGGGTACCGGAGAAGGAATCCATTGTACGCAGCCTTACCTTGTTTTTTTTGCAAGAGGCTGTTTCCAGGATTTGAACCTGTGACCTCTTGGTCACAAGGAACCATCTTTTGTAGATTATGCCAAAAGCTAAAATGAAAGCAAAATCTACAAAATGCACCAAAAATTTTATTCTAATCAACCAAAGCACCAAGAGTAAAAACATCAAAAATCAGCGGCATAAAAGCAAACACGAAAAGAATTGCAAAAAGATCACAAAGCCAAATAGCAACTGGATCGAAAGGATGAAGTTGTTACTAGAAAAACATAGGAGAAATAGTGCAAACAAGAAAGAAATGAGGTGGCACAGTAAAGAGGAGAGAAGTTTTTTGCACACAGGATGAAAAAATTGCATGAGATGCGAGGTAGAGCAAAGCTGAGGTGAATGGTATGAAACCAACAGATCACTGAAACTCAATAATGTCAGTAAGCTATCTTCAAATAGATCTAGTGCCATGAGGAGCAGAATCCAGCAATTCTCAGCAACAGAATGAAAGTTTCATCAGTTTCATAGCCTTGCACATGAGCTACACCAATTCGCTCAATAAGGCTATGTGTCCTACAATCATGCTCACGTGGAAAAATTATAAGGACTAGCCTTAAGGTTATCCCTTACACCTTTATGAATATTCCCTTATCGAATTTACATTAGATCACTAGGTTACATAGCCTTACAAGTAAACACTATTACATTTGCAATTATTTCAAAAAATGAAAGATCTGAGGAGGATAATCTGATGAAAGGAAAGAAAAATGTAATAATGATTGTGACAAAATGGAAGTATAACTAACAATCTGATCTTGACAACATATGAAATTGCAAGTTTTATAACACCAACTTGCCCTTTCATAAAAAAATTAGCTTAAATTATTTATATGGAATTTGATTAAATGATTGAAATAAATATAGCCAACTTGCCCTTTCATAAACTTGCCCTTTCTAAGTTATTATGTGACGCCATTTTAGGTTCAAAAAAGAGGAGATTCCATTAGCTAGCAGATTATCGAAATAATAACTAGAATTGAGGCGGATGCATCTATCCACTGATCTCCTTAAATTCCTTTTTGTGCATGAATAAATAATTAAATGGATTATCAATGTTGTATCACTGCTTTCAAAAAAGGGGAAACATAACTAATATTAAATATGGATTAATGGTTATCTATTACATCAAGATTTGCTTATTAAACTTAGGGAAAATGGATTGTATTAAAAGTCAAAATAGGTGTATATATTTCTCTTTCGTTGACACTTATCATTGCAATTGTTCAACCTGCCATGCTCGTTTGCTATCTAGGTATTTCTTATTTATGGTTCTTGCTACTTTGCATAAATTTGCATATTATATGATGACATATTAGAATTAATAGAATTTTGATATCTCTAGTTCTAACTCATGTTGCATTTCAGTTATATGTATATTTTATGACGACATAGATGAACTAGTAGAATTCATGTTGGTTATTGATTATGAAACTTGAGATAAGTAAAAAAATCTCATGCATCTCAAAACTGTTCTCTGAGTCTAGTCCATACAAAAGTAGTCAACCGCACACAAGAGTATGGGTAGCGAGAGGTCACCCACGGTCAACATTTAGAGGCACCCTGACTGCCTCTAAGAGTATATGGTAACGAGTTGATGCATGCGATCAGGATTTATTTTCACCAGTAACATATCGAATAACAACATTATACTCTGCGAATACTAGCTCTAGACTTTCCCTTTTAGTAGATTTGTTGCTCATTGTTGCATTATACATTTTGGTGATTATTATCATAAAGACATTACTAATGACCACAAGATAAGATAATCATAAAAGAATAATAAAACAGATACAATTACAAATAATAATAACTAAAGAATTTTGAGGAAAATATTAGGTTGGATTTTCAGAAATAGTATTAGATCTCTGGTCTCTATAAGATACTTAATTCATGCACGTCTCCCCTGATTACCCACTAAATTATGCTTACTATTTTTTTTCCATGACCCCCAGGTTAATCAGTTAAAGATGATATTTTGCTGCATTATTCGTTAGTTGTACCTAGTATTGCTTGGAGGTCCCAGCTTCCTAATTTCGAATTCTAGTTTTAGTTCGATTTGTTTTTATGCTTTTCATTACTATCTTATGTATTTTTGAGTCTTATCTTTATATGGTTGGTTGCATTTTGGAAATATTTACATGCTTAAATATTTGTAGTAGTTTTGGTACACTTTCTTCCTACTTGTTTGGGATATTGGTACTTAGTAATTGGTTTTGGATGCTTATCATACTGTCGACCGGTGAAGTACCCTTCGATATTATACCCTGGGGCATGACATGTTAATTATATTGTTATGGAAAATCATGATACCAAATTCAAAAGTCCACTCCTACAAAAGTATCGTTTATAGCTTACCAAGTTTGGCCATACTATATGTATGAACATAAGATTGGATTACTTATGAAGTCCATAGACCAAGATCGGTTGACACAAGTGACCATCAATTTTAAGACACGCTATGACTTAGATATTATGCATAGTAAATAGGTTCTCAAACAAAGTAGATGACAAAAAGGAATCATTAAGCTGTACCTGTTGTTCTGTGTCCTCATGATCAAGGTGAGACAAGTATATTAATGTTTCTCGCATTATCTGCAAAAATGAATCATACAATCTCAAATAAAGTTAAAACAACAGCAATCAAAGTACCGTGTATTGTAAAGTTTGCAATGAGTGTTCTCCCCTCTGCACTACCATTGCATTTTGATACTAAAAACTTAAAACATATTCAATGAACATTAAGAGAATATTCACTATTGTGAACTCATTAAATCAGCCATCAAATTCTGAAAGCAAATTCAAGCAAACAGAAACATAAATTTTCGACTAAAAAGCAATTGCACAGAAGCAATTTCAAACTGGGACGAAAATGACCAAGGTTTTAAAAATGTCTGTTGACATAATGTGGCAGGATTGCCATATGCAATATGTGGTCAAATGTTGATGCATAAATACTCCTTGTTAAGAAATATTTCAAATTGAATTTCATTCATCAAGATATAGCTTAAATTATTATTAAGAGCTTAATAAAAAATATTAATGCACAAGTAATATACATCTATTACAGGTAATAAAATACAGAAAAAGAAATACTAAGAATAATTAATGGATAAAATGCCATGCAAAGGCTACAAGAGTTGATGTGTAAACTCGAAATTGTTCACTAAAAATTGAATTGTGATTGAATTCTTCAAAAAGTTTCGCTCACTCTGGATTACTTTGCAGCAGCAATTCAGCAGTTATATTGGAAGATGTAATTGAATCACATATAATCCATTCTAAAATATAAATTAGGTAAAATCAAGGTTCAAAATATCAGACGATTCTGGTGATGAGGCAGACAGTAAGATTTTGTTGCCAACCAGCATATTGTGCATTGGTACCCAATAGGAGTCATTCACAAAAAGGAGGAAGGACCAAGATAGTGCCAGCCCCAATCAAGAAAACAGAATACTGGACGGGGGAGGTTTTGTTGCCAACCAGCATACTCTGTGTTGGTAATAGATCATGTCAGCCCTAATCAGGAGGATGTACCTAGATATCAATCAACACCAATCAAGAGGATGACAGGAAACATTCATCCTACCATTTGCGATCACTATATACTGCAGCTTGCTCGCCACCTAAATTTCCTCTAACTTATCCGAATGAAGGTTTAAGGTAGTGATTCTAGTTCCAATTGTTGGCAAAGAAGTAAGGTTTTTGTTGCCACCAGTATATGCATGTAGGTACAAGATAGTATCAGCCCCATCAGCAGAACTGAAAGGAAGAAGAAGAAAATCTTCATGCTACTATGTAAGTTCACTGACCATGGAAGCTTGCTCGCAACCAAGGTTTCACACTTGTAAAAGGTCATTTTGGCCCCTCTAAGATCTACTATGAGATCTTGCAGCATAAAAGTTTCATTGGCCACCTTCGACATATGTTTAGATTTCAGCAGGTGTTCTGGCCTCCATTACAGTGTGGAACCGTTTGTGATGTCTCTATCGATAATTAAATGATATCTTAATCATTAGGAATTAGTAAATAATAATTCTCTAGACGATCAAATTGAAAATTGAAAGCATATGGACAAATATATGTATATGATGGTGGCACAAGTGTGAGGCAAAGTACTGTATATGCATATAATGGTACTATAAAAAATAAATTTTCCACACAAAAATTCCACCACAAACCTTATACTGAACAAGGACATCAATATCTTTCATAGTTTCACGAACTATGTTTCCATTTTCATCTTCAACTATCAAAACCTCCTCTGGCTTAGCCATACGACAAATCATGAGTGTTCTTAACTTGGACAATGGAACTGAATAAAGTTGTCGCCTCTGACTAAGAGGAGAAGCAAGGCCATCAACCATCTCTGGCATGAGCGTAGGCTAAAGAGAAAAGTAAATGTCATTGTTGAATGGATTGTGAAAAGTATATGCAACTTAACAATTTGTTAATGTAAAAGAAGATATAAACTAAGATATGGAAATTAAAAACTAACCAAGAGATTTTTTTGTGATAATCATGGTGAACAGATCACAGGGAGATGAATGTAAGGGATGAACACAATGATATTTAAACAATATGACAAAAGCACACTGAAGAAGATCAACGCTTAAAGATCATTTGTGGAATGTCTTTGTAATTTAACTACCATCATCCATACAAATGCTGCTGATAAGTGTCATGTAAGTAACAAAAAGTTTCAAGCCTGTTTCAATAATCTAAAATATTCATTATATAAAGGAGTAGGCAAACCTTGTCTCATTAATTCAAATGTAATCTTTCTTTAAATGACAGAACAAATCCTTAGGTGTAACTTTTGCAGAATTTTCTTAAAATAACAAGATAGTGAATCTATTTTGACATACTCGTCTACAAGTTTCGACAACTGTAAATTACATCATAGGAAACAGACCTAGGTACCTCAGCAAAAGATCATTCAGTAGTATGATATTAAAATGGAGATGAACAGATGGATGCACCTTGCTTTTATGAATATCTCAAGGGATATGTTAAAAAAGTATATAGGTGAAGAATAAAGAATAAAATGGTTAACCATACATGCATGCAAGGATACCTGAAGACCCATTAAGCTTGCAGTAAGAGCAGGGTTCTCCAAATTGTGATGCGCTTCAAACAGCTCTAGAACTAGTAAATTCCAATAGTCCAAGCAAACCTGCATAAACATTCAAAAGGTCGAACAATATAAGATTTTGCATCAAAAATTTTGTCAAGTGAAAGTTTGAATTGTGATACCTTAAACACTTCAGTGTCATCAACATATGAAATACCAATAAGATACTCGAGGCCCATCAATAGTCCACCTCTATTTGCAGGAGCTGATTCCAGTACTCGGATGTGAGACTGAAAAGAGATAAAGCGAGTTACAGGAAAGTAGTCAATTTCCATAAGTTTTTTTCACTAACACATAGAAATAACAATGAAAAGTCTTGGTTGAATCTAGGAGACCACATGTATCGTCTCATTCCAGTATACATACTTTACAAAAGTTCTAAAAGGCACGTGACAAGAAAAAAATGTTAAACTAATAGCATTGAATGAAAAATCTAATTTGGTCAGAGTTACATCATTGAATATTCCATTTTGTCTCTGTGATCCTTTTATTAGTCATAGTCGCTCTTACGTCCTCCAACTAAATCTACCTACTAGGTTGCCACTTAGTTTGCAGATTAAATGGTTTGTTAAATCTCCAATTGCACCTCAAATCTCCTAAACTTTCATGGGATTTAAAGCATTGAAAAAAAAAAGATAAAGATAAACAGACTTGATGTTGCAGCAAACAAATGATTTCCACAATGACCAGCGGAATTGCAGGAAATGAGTTCCAATGGTGCCAATGTTCCATATATCAAGTATACTACCATGGAAAATCAAGAGAAAGAGAAAACAAATGATCAAATCAGAAATTAGAATGTTGTTAAGAACAAGCTTGAAGGATCAAAATTGTCATTAAGACAAGGGAAGGGAAGAGAGAGAGAGAGAGAGAGAGAGAGAGAGAGAGATAAGTCAAAATGGCCAAATTAGAACAATCTCAAAAGATTAAAATTGACACCAAGCTTACAACAACAACAACAACAAAGCATTATCCCACTAGGTGGGGTCGGCTATATGAATCCTTCTACGTCATTGAACTCTGTCCCCTATTATATCATCATCAATATTTAAATAAATTTTATCTTGTTTTATTGTTGCTAACCAAGTCTTTTTTGGTCTTCCTCGTTTGATGTGTATATTTGGCATCATTTCATATCGCCTAACTGGAGCATTTATTGGTCGTCTAAGTACATGTCTGTACCACCAAGCTTAATCTGAAAAAATTGTGCGCTCTTTCGAATGGCAACTTGTCTGCCCTATTTATCAGAGATCATAATATCGTAACTAGATGGAAATAATCAATGAACACAATCATGTTAGCTCAAATAAGTTCTTAAACAAAGAAAGAAAGTCACCACCTACCAAGAAATTTGCATTAAAAGAGATGATATAGAACATTCCCATCCTTATACTATATAGTGCTGGAATAAATAATCAACTTCAAGAAGTCAGAGCTAAAGAGGAACAAACTTGCCTTGAAAAATGAAGTAAAAAAGAGCGCAAGATTTTGAATGAAAGCCTACAATTAGATAAAGTTAGCATAGTTATCAACAACACTAGTTAATTAAACCTAGTACAAATAAATTTACACAACTAGTCCCTGTGGAAATAAAGATATACCTGCTCTTCACTAGAACCATTGGTGTATGCTTCTGCGAAATTTGTACCATGAGGGATAATAGTCTACACGTTAAAATAGAAAAGACTATAACTGTCAACATAATGTGAGACTGAACAGACAACACGATAAAAACAGAAATCAAAGGTATAAGTAATACAAATAAAGAAAGACCATTAAAACAAACATACCTGTAATTGTACCATAAATATTGTATACATCTTCACGTATTGTGCATCATAAAAGTCACCAAACTGAAGTGCTGCAACCTATAAATTAGGAGAAATCTTTACAGACCATTATAAAATAAATCTAATTATCAATAGCCATGAAGATAACCACCTAATCGCTACTACATATTCAAATTCATGACACTAGCCTAAATATTGTTTGATCATGGATGAAGATTAACTATTTCTGTACGAGATAGTGGCAAAAAGACAACATAAAATAAGTTTAAGATGAAATTATGCATGGCATGAACCTCTGTCAAACACTGCAGAGTAAGGTTCCGGTAGGATCCCATGGGAAAGAATTTCAAGAGTATCTCCAGCTGAAAAACATTATCAAAATATTATAGTAATTTTCACCTCAACATTTTTGAGAATTTTTGTTGCATCGGGGCACATGACAAAAACATTGATGAATAAAACAGTAAGTGGCCATCAAAAAACAAACCAGCGGAGATTCAAATATATAGCCAAGTGGAATCCATGATAGAAAGGCATGTAGTGTTGCCAAAGTAGCTCGGATAAGCTCTGTTCTTTGAGAGGCTGATAGCACGTATAAGCACAATTCATGGATGAGCTGAAATTCACTGATAAGAAAAAGTATATTTTATTACAAAATACTAGGAGTGGGTAAAACTTTTTAAAAAGATGTAAAGAACATGACATCATTGCAACAGGATGACAAGCAAAATTAAGTAGAATTTCGATTGTCAGTCATTCCAAATCCAGTGCAATGACCGTAATCATGCAGTGAACAAAGAAGTGTTTCATTGAAACAGTAGTTTCAAAATTGATATCCCAAGTAAAAGAGAAGACTGTGTGTAAGAGTGTAAACTGAACTCATGAGTGAATTGTTAGTACCCCAAATGATTGAGGAAGAGATCGTTGGAACCCCAAGTGGTGAAGCCATAGTGGTTTTGATGTGTAAATAACTAGGTTAAGTTAGGCCCTTGCTTTTGGATTTGATATGTATGTCTAAGTGTGCATGGACTTAGGAGAATACACAGGACAACATGATCTTAGCGGAAGACGCAAGTATGTGAGAAGGATGGCATGGGAATGGAGTCAACAGGCATGGTGCATCAGAGGAACGAGAGACTTGTAAAAGAGTACTCCGGTGGAGCAAGAAGGATGCACAAGGAGTGAGCCGAAAGGGTTTGGTGCATCCGAAAGACGAAAAGCCAGGAAGAAGCGTGGGTAAGGTAAGAAGTGAGGAGAGGTGAGTGACTTGTACTCGGGACGAGGGTAGAAACTCAACTTAGGCGGACTCGATCGTAGTCGACTTGAGTCAGAATTACACGCAACTAGAACTAGGGTTTATGCGATCAGAACTCCATGCACTCGGATTTAGTCCGAGTGCCCCTATGCGCTAACAAATCTTTCTTTGATCAGGTTTTGTGATCCAAAGTTCTCACAGATCCAGGCGACTGAAAGGGTTCTAGGCAACCAAAAGTGACCGCAGATCATGGTTAGAGCAAGCAAATCGGAATCTGCGAAAGTCGCAGGTTCGAGTGCCCAGAACAGGTCCAAGTGCCCGGAATAGTGCCACATCAACAAAAGGAGATAAAGGCCAGCCTGTTTGAGGATAAGCATCAACCGTCTTCCAGGCACCTGGAATGGATCCAAGTGCTCGAAACAGTGTCACGTTAGTATCAAGATTAGATCGAGGAGAAGCCTATATAAAGACCTGTGCAGCTCGAAGACAGAACTACAACACAATAAGACCGCTTCATCACATCGTTCTTTGTAATCCTTCTTTTCCTTGTACTTACTTGCTTGTAAGAGGGTTCTCTACCTCCGACACTTTATCGAAGAAGAGAAAGTTAGTGAACGGGCAAACAGTGCACAGACCTTGAACTAACAACCCTGAGGGTATTGAACCAAGAAAATACTCGTGTCCTTGTCTCTTTCTTTTATATGTTTTTATTCATTTAATGTGTGTGTTTTTACTAAATCTTTAGCAAGAGAAAGCTTCCGCATTCCACATGCATCAACAATTGATATCAGAGCAGGACTGCCAGAAGGACTAACTGTCGACTGTGCAACAACAAGAGGGAGTCAAGGAATGGCCGAATCAAGCATCCACTCACCAAAGTTCGAGCGGGAGTTCACCTTACAGAAAAAGAAGATGGAGGTATTTTTTAAAACAAATTTTGAAACAATGCTATCTATAAAATATGGTTTTGAGTTGCCCAAAGGCAATGATGGAGACGAACTTGAGGGGCATAGATGGACTAAAAAGCAACGGGATGACTTCACGGCAAATGGTAAGGTTGAGTATCATCTATTAAGTGTATTGTCTGTGCAGAAAATAAATAGGATTGGAGTGTATCAATTTGCAAAAGAGTTTTAGGAGAAGTTCCTAGAACTTCATGAAGGCACTTTAGAAGCAAAGTTGGCAAAACAAGACCCACTAAGAAGCCAACTCAACAAGCTTTATCTAAATAAGGGAGAATCGGTTGCACATCTCCATGCCATGTTTAAAGAAATCCTCACTGAGCTCGGCAACCTCAAGGAGGTAATTTCTAATCGAGAAGTTCTTAGATATGCAATCAATGAGTTTCCAAGAACTTAAAAGTGGGTATCGATGGTAGATTCATACTACCTATCGAAAAATCTCGAGGTAAGTACTTTAAAAGATGCTTTCTCTACAATGGAATTATATGAGTCTAGAATTGAAAGTTTGAAAGAAACATGTACTTTGAACCATAACATAGCCCTAGCATCCATATCAAAGGAGGCAAAATCAGATTCCTCGATGGATAGCGATGAGGAAGCATTTATGGTAAGAAAAATGAAAAAAATTTGAAGACTAATAGTTTTGATAGGAATCAAACAAACAAGCTACTACAGAAAAAGAAAAAAAAAAGTGTGTTGCTTCAATTGCGATAAAGAGGGGAATATTAAGGAGAACTGCCCTAAATTAAAGAATAAGAAGAAAAGGATAGAAAATTCAAAGCAAAAGAGCAAGATTCGAAACTTAGGCAACTTGGAGTGATATGTCATCATTAAAAAATTCAGATTCTGAGCATATAGCAGGTATAACATTAATGGCAAGTCACGAATATTCCGAGAGCATGTCATCAGAAGAGAGCGACAGTGAAGGGGGAGCTTCGACCGATGAGTCCGACATAGTGAGGTACGCAATCTTCCCTCCGATAAATTGTATGATGTAATTAAAATGCTTTCTAGATCATTATGTCAAATTAGGAATAAATGTATTGAACTAAAGAAAGAAAAAATTGATTTGGAGATCATTTAGAAATTCATGTTCAAAAATAGATTTTGAAAATACTATGACTGAAAATGAAAAATTAAAAGAACAAATGAAAAATCTACAACTTATTTAAGAAAAATTTTCTATTGGCTCATGCAATCTGAATTTACTATTTAAAAAATCAAAGAATGAGTTTAATTGACATGATTTAGGGTTTAAAGGATAAAAATGGAATTTTAGAAACCCTAGGACTCAAATTAGAAAAATATCCAAAATTTTGATCCCTAGTAAATATTTAATAAATCCATTAGGTAAAAATTTATTTTAGGTGTCAAAATCTATTTTTAAATGTTAAAAAATGCTTTGTTTAGCAAACAAAAAAAAATGAATATTGTTAATTTCAAAATGATTGACTCGAAATCCATGGGGAAGGAAAAATTATTTCCGTACAATCTGATCAGTGATTTTTAGGAAATTTATTTTTTTAATGAAGTATGATTTGTTTACTGTAAATGGTCAAAATTTCATGATTTTTAGTTAATTAAAAAATTATTAAATAATTTTCTTGTATTACAGAAGTTAACATTTATTTCTTGAAAAAGAAAAATAATTTTTAATCAAAAATATATTTTTTTTGTGAAAGAACATAATGTTTATTATCACTGGTCAAATTTTTAAAATTTTTATCAAATTTTCGAATGAATTTTCTAACTTAACTAAGCAATTTTGTAACTCTTAATGGAACCCCACTTTTTGGTTTTATCAAAGGGGGGAATTGTGAGAATTAAGTTACAGAAAAAATGAGATATGCAGGGGAAGTTACTAATATGTTTGATATTTATGGAGTTATTTTCATTTTATAAAAGTTATTTTTTTGCTTATATTTTACTTATGAAATGTTTGTCTTAACTCTAGTTCAAACACAAAAAATGGAAAGATTGTTAGTACTCCAAATGATTGAGGGGAGATCGTTGGAACCCTAAGTGGTAAAGCCACAATGGTTTTAATGTTTAAATAAGTTAGATCTTGCTTTTGGATTTAATATGTATGTCTAAGTGTGTGTGCAGGGGAGAACACATAGGATAGCGCGACCTTAGCGGAAGATGCAAGTATACGAGAAGGATGACACGGGAAGAGAGTCAACGAGCTCGGTGGATCCGAGGGATGAGAAACTTGCAGAAAAGTATTCCGGTGGAGTGAGAAGGATGCACAAGGAGTGAGTCGAAGGGGTTTGATGCATCCGAGGGACGAGATACCGAGAGAAGGTATGAATAAGGTAAGTTGTAAGGAGAGTTGAGTGACTTGTACTTGGGATAAAGATAGAAACTCAACTTTGGCAAACTCGATTGTAGTCGACTTGAGTTAGAGTTACGCGCGACTGGATCTGCGTTCCAAGCAATTAAAACTCCAAGCGCTCGGATTTGATTCGGGTGCCCCAATGAGCTAACAAATCTCTTTGATCAAGTTTGGTGATCCAAAGTTCTCGCAAATCCAAGCGACTGGAAGGGTTTCAGGCAACCAAAAGCAACCGCAGATCGTGGATCGGAGCAAGCAAATTAGGATCTGCGAAAGTCACTGGTCCAAGCGTCCGAAATAGTACCACATCAACAAAAGGGGATCGAGGCCAACCCATATGAGGATAAACGTCAGCCATCTTCCAGGCGCCCGGAATGGATGCAAGTGCCCAAAATAGTGCTATGTCGGCATCAAGATTAGATTGAGAAGTCTATATAAATACTTGTGGAGCTCGAAGATAGAACTACAACACACTGAGACAACTTCATTACATTTTTCTTTTTGTTTAATCCTTCTTCTCCTTGTACTTACTTGCTTATAAGAGGTTTTTCCAACTCCGACACTTTATCGAAGAGGAGAAAGTCAGTGGACGGGCGAATCGTGCATAGGTCTGGGGGTTGTGAACCAAGTAAATACTCGTATCCTTATCTCTTTCTTTTATATGTTTTTATTCATTTAATGTGTGTCATAGCTGAATCTTTAACAAGAGAAAAGAAAATTTTAAATTGCAGGTATCGCTATTCACTGATCCCCCCTCTAGCGATCCAAGCACTTCCACATTCCACACGCACCAACATGAATAAATATCAACTTTTTATGTGATTAAAGGTCTTAGTCTACCAAATGAAGCATCTTAATTGGTAGGCCAAACAATGGATAAAACCTTTTAATGCAGTTTTATCACAATTTCTTTAGTTTAGCTTTTAATTTACAATAATAAATATTTTTTGAAATGTTGATTTCAGTAACAACTAAACATGTTAGGATAATAAATCAATATTACTTCCATGCATCACAATAATCTGGAATTAGATATATATAACTTTTCCTTCTATTTAGTTGTGTGTATCCCTAGAGACCACCCAAAAAGGTGCAGTTCACCTCTCGCCATTCGCTTGAACCACTAAATAATGTCCTGTGCATTAAGGTATTCTAAACCCTAAATGAATTCACCAAAATTGTATGTTCTATATGTTTAAAAGTTTTAGAATTAGCTAATAGCATGAGCCTCATAAGCATATAGGCTGAGATATTTGATGTCTGGCCCCACAAAACAAACCCAGATTGGCAGAGCTGATCCAAATTAACATTTGTCAATTTTAAGAATTTCAGTACAGGAAGCAATAACCTCCTGACTGGCATCACAGAATCCCAAATAAGAAGAGACTGCAATAAGATCATAAAAATAGCAATCATATTAATCAATAGTTATGTCTACTATTTGAGAGGTAATACAAGATACCCTTTATTATCATAATACGAGTTTATACAGCAGAAAAACAGGAAGCCAAACAAAGATTATATAAATCACACCTATTTAATGACTGCTTTAGTTCTTTTATTTTTTGTTGAGTCATCTCTCCTCTTGAGAAATCAAAAACCTCTTCACTCAAAAGCTGCATAATTTACAACCTTTTAAGTATTCATATTTGCCAGAATGCAATTATTAAGGAGATATATACCTTTAGTATAGCCATACAATTTTCACAAATCGTTTCACTGCTCTTTGCAGCTGAGACAAGATCAGGAATGAAGCTCTGCCATCTGGCTGGCCACTCATGCTTTAAGACCTGCATGGAAAAATGCATGGGATTGAGGAACATGAGGGGAATATAGAAATAAGGGCCAGTTCACCTACTACACTTCTATCAAAATGGAAGGCAGCAGTCAAAAAGGCTAAGAGTTGAACACCACAACCAAAGGGAGATTGGAAAATATAATAGCGAAGAATCAGTGGATTACCTGCACTAATATGACATTAAGCTTATTAACATACAATCGCTCCTTCCGGAAAGAGGTTTCATTACTAGAAAGCTGATTAAAAGTTCAAAGATGACACAAACAATTAAAAACAGTTGGGACTAAAATGGCAAATGAAGAAGGAAAAACAGATATTCACAAACAAAATGATTACCTGTACAATGACATCAGATATGTAATTCTTTATTCCATCCCGTTGTTCAGCTGGTAAGGCATTCCATCTGTATTTAATGACATTTTCTAGTACCTAAGAGATGGGTATAGCAGAAAATCATCAGTTGATAGGCACAGTACTGCATAAAAATACGCCTGGAAATCCACATTAGTTTTCGAATTAAGTTGTGTGAATGTTCTTTGCCTGCAAAAGCTAATTTGACTAGTTTTAAAAAATTTCATCCAAAAGGGACTTTCATAGAGATTTTGTAGGAAAGCACCATCCGTTACATTTCACAAGCACTTTACCATTTTTATGATATTTTACCTTCATTATGTCTCATATTATTCTTAAATATCTAGTTTAATCAATTAGATGAATATTTGAGAGAGTAAATATTATTCTTAAATATCTAGTTTAATCAATTAGATGAATATAGAAGGGAGCCTTGGCACAACGGTAAGGTTGTTGCCTTGTGACCAAGAGGTCACGGGTTCAAATCCTGGAAACAGCCTCTTGTAAAAAAAGCAAGGTAAGGCTGCGTACAATGGATTCCTTCTCCGGTACCCCGCGTGGCGGGAGCTTCGTGCACCGGATTGTAGTTAATCAATTAGATGAATATTTGAGAGAGTAAAGGGCAATCTGGTGCACAAAGCTCCCTCAAAATCCCATAAAAGGGTCAAATCATATTGGATCTATTGTATGTAGTCTTACCTTGCATTGCAAGAGACTATTTTTGCAACTTGAACTCGTGATCACAAGGTCGCTAAGCAACAATTCTACCGTTGTACTAACACTCTCCTTCAATATTTAAAAGAGTACTTCACAAATTTATGTTCTTAATTTATCATCAAAACTAGTAATGGTAATTTTAAGATTCCAGGGATATTTGTTTTTACTTATTGGATATTGAAAAGAAATCTCATGTTCATTATTTAGATTAGTTATATATAATACAATTCAAACGCAAAGTAACAATTTCACTATTGTAATTGTTACTCATTAGCCATTTTTATTTTAGCCATTTTAATTCTCACCGTGTAAATATATATATATAACATCTCAATTATTGAGACCATATGGCAGAAGCTTTCCTAGCTTATTATAAATTTCCAGGGAACTATGTTTTTGCCAAATTTTCCAATACTATTAGTAGTCCGGTGCACAAAGCTCCTACCATGCGGAGTCACAAGGAAAGATCCATTGTACGCAGTCTTATCTTGCTTTGCAAGATGTTGTTTTCATGATTCGAACCCCTGATCTCTAAATCACAAGGCAATAATTTTTCCAGTACTATTTCCAACTAGAAATGCTCACAATTTCAAGTCAGGTTTAGTCCAAATCTAACTAATCTCAATTGAAACTGGAGCAAAGTAGGACAGACCCTGGTTGAATCAGGTTCCACATTATGTTTCAAGTTGAGTTTAACTGGGTGACAATTTGGTAAAGTTTCTTTTATATCTATGGAATTAGTCCAAGTCAATTTCAGGCCAAAGTCTCTACTTGTATGAAAATTGGTTAGATTAGGTCAGGTTTAAAAAAAAAACATTCATCCTTGTCAAGCTGGGATAGGAAGAAGGAAAGCAGACTCATGCCAATTATTAAAAGTAAAATTAATAGAATCAACCAAAGATTTAAAACCAAAAATTTTTTGAACGGTCAAGTTGGAGTCAGTTTTAGGATTTCTGAGTTTTTAAGACCATTATTTACAGCTTCTTTTCTGAACACCATTCACAGTCGCAGAAGGTTGTCGAACTAAGCCTTGCTCTCTGATGATAACGTCACATGAAAAAAAATGCAGTCAACATAATTGTCTCAATAAATTAAAAATATATATATCTTAGTAATTTTACATCAATTTGACTTTGGTTTGACACCCAAACATATACTTCCATTCAACATTATTCAGAAAACCTACGTCTAGCATTCAGTGTTCTACTGTACAAAGCTTGGTATTGTTTGGGTGGCACATCTGCATGCACCATAACCATATAGCAAACAGATTGAGTTAATTGTGTGCCATTTATGTAATCTGGAAAGTACAATTTATGTAGTTCATATTGAATTGCATCGTGTATTTATAAATAGATTTTTGCCATAAAGAGTTAAGAGTAAATTGGCATACTGACTTATGAGCAATCACCACCAATCAAAATTCTAGTCATCAGCCCATAGAACTCCAACTTAATGTCATTTTCAGTTAGATATTCTGTAATAAAATTCATAAACTATAAAATATCATAAACATATTTGGAATATGATTGTAAAAAAAAAACACAACCAATATTAATATTGGATGGTTAAATCATCCAACAGTCTTATCATACAAGCAAGACTGGTATATCAAAATTGGTAAAGAGGTGAAAAAAGGAAAATATAATAATTTCATATATCAGGTGACTGATGTTTAATCAAGCTGTAATATTACATTGCTAGAACCAAGTAATAACATGTTGTTGTTATTATTTCATAAAATCATATATTATAACACCACAACAATAACAACAACAACCAAGTCTTATCCCACTAGGTGAGATCGGCTATATGAATTCTTCTACACCATTGAATTCTATCCCATACTATATCATCATCTATACTTAAATAAATTTTATCTTATTTCATTGTTGCTAACCAAGTCTTTTTTTATCTTCCTTTTCCTCATTTAATGTGTGTATTTGTCATAGTTTCACATCGCCTAACTAGAGTATTTATTAGTCGTCTAAGTACATATTTGCACCATCTTAAACGTATCTCTCAAAATTTTCTCTTAATATATGTAACTCCGACTTTCTCTCTAATGCTCTCATTTCTTATTTTGTCTATCCTCGTATGTCCACACATCCACCTTAATATCCTCATATTCTATTCATATGCTCGAGTCGTAATCCAATATTCAACATCATATAACATAGCAAGTCTAACCGCAGTTTTATAGAATCTCTCTTTAAGTTTTAGAGGTACTTTACGATCACATAAAACACCCGGCGCTCTTCTCTATTTCAACTATCTTGCTTATATTCTATGTAAGACATCTCTCTCAATCCCTCCATCGTCTTGCAAAAATGATCCTAAATACTTAAAGCTCTCAGTTCCAGACAACTCGTTATCTCCTATCTTAACACTTATCTCATTACGTCTAATATTGCTAAACTTAAATTTCATATATTCTGTCTTTAGTCTACTAAGTCTAAAACCTTTCACTTCTAGTGTTTCCCACCAAAATTCCAGTTTAATATTTACTCTTTCACGTGTCTCATCTATCAAAACAATAGCATATGCAAATAACATGCACCATGGTACTGTATCTTGAATGTGTCCAGTGAGTTCGTCCATGATTAGTATAAAAGATAGGGATTTAGAGTTAATCCTTGATACAACTCTACCTTTATTGGAAATGTTTCAGTTAATTCATTTAAAATCTTCACTCTAGTCGTTACTTCCTTATTCATATCCTTAATTAGTTCAATATATGCTACACTAACACCTCTCTTTTCTAAAATTCGCTAAATAATTTTTTTTTGAACTCTATCATAAGCTTTAATTCCCTTATATAAGAACAAGGGGAATATACAAACTTATGCAAATTATAGGGGTATTAAACTAATGAGTCATACCATGAAATCAATTTGGGTTCATGCCTGAAAGGTTGACAATAGAAGTTATACATCTTCTCAGGCAACTAATTAAAAAGTATCGGGAGCAAAAACAATATCTACATATGGTATTCATTGACTTATAAAAAACTTATGATATAGTCCAAGAGAAATTATATAGAGAATTCTAAAAAAGAGAAGTGTTAGCGTAGCATATATTGAACTAATTAAGAATATGTATGAGGAAGTAACAACTAGAGTGAAAACTTTAGGCTGATTAACTAAAACATTTCCAATAAAGATAGGGTTTTATCAAGGATCAACTCTAAGTCTTTATTTTTTTACACTAATCATTGATGAACTCATTGGACACATTCAAGATACAGTAACATGGTGCATGTTGTTTACAGATGATATTATTTTGGCAGATAAGACACGTGAAGGAGTAAATGTTAAACTAAAATCTTGGCAAGAAATACTAAAAAAGAAAGGTTTTGGATTTAGTACAGTAAAGACAAAATATATGGAATTTAAGTTTAGTAATATTAGACGTAATGAAATAAATATTAAGATAAGAGATGACAAGTTGTCTAGAACCAAGAGCTTTTAGTATTTTGGATCATTTTTGCAAGACAATGGAGGGATTAAGAGAAATATTTTATATAGAATACAATCAAGATGGTTAAAATGGAGGAGAGCATCGGGTGTTTTATGTGATTGTAAAGTACCTCTAAAACTTAAGGGAAAATTCTACAAAACAACGATTAGACTTACTGTTATACGGTCAGACCTTTTTTTGGAACTCTATCTCAGTTAATTCTATTTAGCTTGAAGGTTCATAAAGCTAATCTTCCAGCATGACCCAATAGCCTTCACCAATTCTAGGAAGGAAAGTGAGCTTGACAACCTAGCACACAGTTATTCTATCCATGCATCATTTTATGATATCTAGTATATAGATATATGGTGCAAGGTCTAAAATTATGTTCCATAACAGAGTTTTTCTACAATCACAATGGTAGGGTTTCAATGTGGTGTTGTTCTGCACCAACACTCGCCACGCTCCCAAGCGTGCCAAGATGAATTCAAATAATAAGTTTTTATCCCATAATATATTCAATTGGGCTTGTTCACTTCTAAATATGTCTATCACTAGTCCAAAGTCATTCAAATTAAAATTTCAGAGCACTAAGTTACAAAATATTTCTAAGTATCATAACTATTCATTATGTCTGATACTAAAATGAGTGCTAACATAGAACAATCCTAATTGGTATAGACGACACAAGAGACTATCTGTGTCAATCAACATCAAGTTTTGGTGATTTAGAACATTTTGACTATGTCACCGAGCACAGCACAGAATTTCAAACCATATTATGTTATCCTAACAAAATCAAAATAAGAATATGTAATCTGACATTAAAATTGTAACTAGATGGTGTAGACTCTTCATTTACTTGAGAAATATGTAAAGTTAAATAAACATATCAGAGTTGGACGCCAACATGTGACAAGTCTAATTTTGTACTATCTTAAGAAGCATATGAAAAAAATGAAGCAAACTGTTTGCTACTGACCTGTAGGGCAAAAAACTTGGTATTTAAGTTTTGTGAATTTTGTAGAATGTGAACCACTTGTAGCCAGGTGTCAGGGTTGTTTTGCAATTCTCGCAATACTTGATCTGCAGCTGACCTCTGTGAAAAACCAGCAATCATGAATCAGCTCTATTGTTAATACTATTCAATGTTTATGTTAGAATAGAATGATGAGGTAACTAAACAACTAGAACAATTGCTCATTGCAGTACTCAAAAAACTGCAAGCGTAGACAAAACATCTTTTTCCGTAACACGATTATTTAGATTTAAATTCTCACAGTAACATGCAAATTTATTTGAATCCACAGTCAAACAACTAATGTACTAGACCGTTAAGAAACGAGTGGCATTATTCTAGAAGAAATTCCCTTTCGCTTAAGTTGGTTAGTATTAAAGGATAAAGTGGCAATCACACCCAAACCACAATCAAATAACCCTAGCAAATTTCAGGAACCGCCCGCACAAGAGGAGCAACAACTCCCTCGAAAACCCCCACGGCAGAAAACCAAAAGAAGAAAACAAACGTAAACAAAGACAACACTATTCACAAGAGAGCAAACAAACCTCCTCCTTGGATCCCGTTCCATAAAACGCAGCCACGGTCGCATCGAGAAGAGGCACGTCGATCGGCTGGCTCAAATCCCTCAATCTCTCCGCCATCACTCCAAACCGCAGATTCAACCAGAAAACTTTAGAAAGGGCACAATTAGAATCCCTGGAACTGTTGAACAATCTCGAAACGAGCAGAGTGGCGAGGGAACAACGAGCAGGAGAGTCCCCCAAACCCTAGCCCTTCTCCTCTTCGTTTCCGCCGCGCGCGCGGATTGGGTTCGAATGCCGAAAGGTTGTCCCTTCCCTTTTCGCCTTTTCTCCCTCTGTCTTTCTCACTATCTCCCTTTGTATTCGTCCGCCTCTTCGGTGGTCGCCAAAACAGTTGAGGCCGTGGGAGATTGGGGAAGCGGCCTTGGGGTTTTGTTGGGTAGGCAAGAGGGCAGGGCTTTGGCAGTTAATTACGACACAGCCACTCTGGCTTGGTGGGAACTGCGAAATACGAAAACGTTGTGGATGGGGCCGGCAAATCTCGCACGGGGCGTCCTTTCGGAGGAGGTGCCGAGTTGGGGGTAATTTGGACATTTCGGCATAAATGAGATCTAATGGAATTCACGTCTAACGAATGAAGCCTGAGGTTCCTCTGGTTACTTGCCGCGCTTGAGCCTTGAGGCTGCGGTCTGGCACTGAACCGCCCCGAGCGACCGACCGGTGGTATGTATAGGAGACTAAAAATTGGTCGTAACTTAAATTTATTTAATTATAATGATATTGTTGTTATCTTTTCTCTGTGAATCGGGTAAAAGGGCTCGTATGTGATATACTATCCGAACCAAATAATTGATTCGGCGAAGAAAGAAAGGAAAACGATTCGGGCGTGATTGTTTGAAATAATTGGAACGAAAGGACCAGTTGAGGTAATTGACACGACGAAGCAAGAGTGGAGGTCGCTTCGCTAGAAGACAAACGAAAATCGGTTCGACTTAGAGGGCTTAGGAGCAGATGGGATGGATGAGAATCGACTCAACCTGATCAGTTCGGGAAGTAGTTTGGTGCGGAAAGAAGGGGAGTCGGTTCGGGCCGTTGAAGAGTCCAAAGGTCATGCCACATGTGAGCTATAGGTCTAGATTAGTTTCATCGAAGGTCAATAGTTGAAAGGGACATGCTAGTCTATTTCTCAAAATGCAGATGAAAAGATATTATACCACGGACGCGGGGGGTCCCCACACAATATTCCGAGGAGCCTTTGTTCTTCGTATCTGTAACAGAATTATTCTCCAGGTGGATATGGTGGTCATGTGTACGATGAGGAAAGCTTGCGAGGCAACAATAGATCAGAGGAGGAGAATAAAAGGGAGAAGGAGGACAGAAGAGGGGGGTCCGCATCTTTTCCAACCAGCAAGAAACGAAGACGCATTGGGAGAAGGAGAGCTACCACTTCGTCGGAGAAGGAGAGTAGTGATCTTCACCTTTCGTGTACTCTTTCTTGTATCTTGATTCGACTGTAAGAGATTTTCTCCTCCACCTGCGGAAGTCTTTTTTCCGCAAAGGGGGACGTTCATAGTGAAAGTGCTTTGACACTACATCCGGTGGGAGAGCTCACCTCCGTAGAGTAGGAATCCTTATTCCGAACCACGTTACATCCTGTGTCTTGATTTTATTGTCCGTGTTGGTTTGCGCTTCTCTGCTTCACGTTTTCATCTGCATCATATACCAGAGAGAACCCCAAGCTTCCTTCGCGGTTAGACGAAGCTAAGGTCCGGTCAAACCTAGATTCGACTTTAACCGACCGTGGTCAACGGTCCGGCTAACCGGTCAACAACGGTTTCGACTCGGACTCGACCGCTTATTAGCGTCCGGCCTTTTAAAAATCGAACCGAAACAAAAACCGATTTAAAAAATTTGGCCGAGCACGGGCGTGTCGCACAGCCGACACGCCTGTCGTTGTTTTCCCGTTACACGACACAGCGTGTCGAGACGGCGCGTTGTCGCAGACAGCGAGGCGTGTTGTCTCTGTCACACGGCGCAAGACTAAACGACACGGGCTTGACAACCGAGCACAGCGCGGTCGACCCTACGAAGTCGGGCTTTTTTTTTTTAAAGAAGAGAACCGACGGCCACGATTTCGTGGCTTGATCATCAACCGCCCGCTGGCGGTCGGCCTTTGGAAATTTTTTAAGTTTTTTTCCTATAAATACACCTCCATTCCTCTCATTTTTCACAAATCACAACTTCTTCTCCGATTCTCATTCCTCATTTGCTTTCAAGTCTCAACTCTCAAGTTATATTTTTACAAATGTCCGGAGCCTGGATCAAGTCAGAAGCGCACAAGGCTGTAAAGGGAAAGAGCATAATGCCACCACCGCCCGAGTTCGATTTCGAGCAAGGCAAATTCACTCCATTCGAGCATCTAAGACTATGATCTTGATATTTCCTATGATGAATTTCAAATACGCCATCATCATCAAAGTCAAGAAAGTAGAGCAATACATCCAAAGACGATGGGTTCTACGGCCATAAAACCAACTCGAGTGCCTCGCCGCATCCGATATCTTCACCAAACATTTCAAAAAGTAACGCCCTTCCTGATATGCAAGCAAATGCAAATATTGTTCAAAATGTTACAAATTTCAACAAGGAGGAGGTTACGACCGACACGTGAGAGAAATCATCCTAGTGAAAATTGGTATTGATCGCTCTCAAACTCAAATTTCGACATTCTCTTCTCAATCGGGTCAGTAACGAATCTAAACTCTTTAAATTTGATTTAAACTAGATTTAGAGAAGAAACTGCTAAATTTTGTAATCAACAACTTTCTTTTAGTTTTAGTGATAAATTATCTTTTGAAAATTGACTTTCTACAAGTGCAAATCCTTCTATTAAACGTATCCCAAGAAATACTCTAAAACGTACACTTTTAAAATTAGTCTTAGAACAAAAAAAATAATTGATTAAAATTTTTTTTAATTTAAACAGTAAAGTTTCTTTGTGTTTCGATATTTGGAGTGATCATTGGCAAAATTGTTCATATATGGGTATTACTTGTCATTGGATTGATAATAATTGGGACATTCAAAAAAGATTGATAGCATATAGATGTTTTAACGAAACACACACGGCACAAAATATTTCACAACTTATTTTTATTATTTTAGAAGAATATGGTCTAACTTCTAAAGTTTTTTCAATTTCTTTTGATAATGCTAGTGCAAATACCTCTAGTATTAGTGAACTTATTGATATATGTAAACCATCAATAGGTGGAAGATTTTTTCATATTAGGTGTACATGTCACATTTTAAATTTGTGTGTTCAAGATGGACTTAAAAATTTAGGATCACATATTCAACCAATTAGGAGTGCAATTCATTATTTATGGACACATCCTCAAGTAATGAAAGAATGGAGAAAATTTTGTAAAATAAATGGCATGAAGCCTAAACGGTTTAGACGCGACGCTCCAACTCGCTGAATTCTACTTATAAATTGTTGTTATCTACTTTGAATATAAAGATTTATTATGTATGTTTCTTCATCAACATACATGTTCAATCACGTGATATTTATTTGTTTTCAAATCAATGGAATATATGCACTAGTATTTGTGAAATTCTAAAAGTTTTTAGTGATGCTAGTGACCAATTATCAGATGTTTATTATCCAACTTCACATTTAGTTTTAACACATTGTTGTAATATTGCATGTATTTTTAATGAACATATTCAATCAAATGATACTTATTTATCTCAATGTATTTATGTAATGAAAGAAAAATGGGAAAAATATTTCTTAAATATTCCTGAAATATTTTTATGTGCTTTTGTTTTAGATCCTAGACTTAAATTAGATGGTTTGCAAGATATGTTAGCATTATATTATGAATCTTTAAGCCCTATTACCAAAACTGCTCCTAATATTCCTTTGATTTTGTTTAATATTAAAACTCATTTACATGATATTTATAATGAATATAACATTAAATATGATGAACAAATTATTGGACATGAAACACATCAATCCACTACAACTAGTATTATTACTTCTAAACTCACTAAAGCACAATTGTTATTAAGACAATCTGACTAAACGTCCACGAGGATCCTCAAGTTCCAGTCAGAAACTTGAGAATTATTTGACCACTTCTTTTGATTTTAGTGATGCAGATGAAGAAAGCTTCGACATTCTAAAATGGTGGTCGCAAAGAACTCAATTATTTCTAATCTTATCTATAATGGCAACTACATAGTGGAACAAGCTTTAGTATCGAGGAAATACATCGACGAGAGACGCTCTAGCTTAAAGGCAAAATTTGAAGCGCTTAATGTTTACTCAATGATTGATCAAAAACTGCAAGTCGAACCCAACATATTAAAAGAGACGAAGAAGACCAAGACGAAAAATGTATGAACATCCAAACTACATTTACGGGAGGAAATAGAATAATGATCAAATGTATTTGATTTTTTTATTGTAATAGATTTTTTTATTTAAGTCTAAGATATAATATATTTTGTATTGAGATAATGAAATATTTGATAGAGTTTTTATAAGTTTAATTGTGATTTTTTTTTTATTTTAATTATTTACATCATTTTTTTTTTATTTATTTAACTAAGACGATGATTAACCGGATCGGACCCGGACCGGATCGGACCCGGACCCGGACCCGGACCGGAACCGGCGATTCCATGATTCGACCGTGAATCGCCACCAGCAGCGGCTTAAGTATGGCCCAGATTTTATCAACCCGGATCCGGCGGTTTCGACCCGGACCCGGACCGAACCCGGATCGTGGCCAGGTCTACTTCGTGCTTCATCGCATCGAAAGAAAGTGAACAGATCTTCTTCACCGCATCATATAAAAAGAACAAAAGTATCGAGAAACTCATTTTCATCTGATGTTTAATAAATTTCGATATAAAATGTTCAAAATCATAGGAAATATAGAAATAAATGAATATTTTATTTATTTTTAAAACAAAAAAATTAAATACATTTTATTTCATATAATTTTTGATAAATTTTCATATAAAATGGTAAAAACAAAAATGAATGATCATATTTGCCTCGATATTAACTATATTTTTAATGCTATTCATCTAGATAAAAATAAGTCATGAAATAAAAAAAAATCTTTAATCATCCATATTATCAAAAGATTATTTAAAAAAATATATTAAAATAACAACGCACTCATAATTTAATACCTAAAATACTCTTTGCACTTTACCTTGGAATAGTTTTTGTTAGTACAATTTGACCTCTAATCTAGATTTTGATATTTGATTATATAAGTATGGTAAAAGGTGACTAAGAGTTGATAAATATAATTTAAGAAAATAAAAAACGATCGAATGTTTGCCCGTATGGAAGTCCTAATAAGTCATTTGAAACTAAATGTTATACTAGAATGAAAACCTCAAAAAAAAAAAAAAGTGAACTCTAGATAAGTATAAAGTTTAGATGGCAAGTTAAACATATAAACTTATTGTAGGGTACATACAATATTATTGATATATATTGTTCGACATATAAATTTATTGTAGGGTACATAAAATATCGTTGATGATTTCGAACTGATATTTTTAGGTATATATAAACTTTGGGACACTTTAAAAATTTATAGCATTTTGAAATGAGTCTAATCGGAACTCTCTAGGTCATCGAAATCAATTGATGAGTCTAGAAGATTTAGATTTTTTAAAAATTGACATATAATGAAAGAGGATAATATAATGAAAATGTTTATGTTTAGTTTTGACATCCCTCCAATAAATTATATGTACGTGTCATTTATCTTAAAGTCATAAATTAATGATTTTGAACTAATATTTTTGGACACATATAAATTCTGGGATACTTCAGAAATCTATAGTACTTAAAATGCATTCAATCAGAACTCTTTAGTTAGGTCCATCAATGAATTTTGACCGAAACTAATTGATGAATTTATGATATTTGATTTTTTTTTAAAATTAATATTTGATAGAAGAGGATAGTACAACGAATATATTTATATTTAGTTTTTACATTTCTATAATAAATTATGTATCAATTAATTTTTTTTCTTTTTATTTACATATATTTCCATTGTGATGATTTCAAAAATCAATCTCATCATCATGGTGCTGGATTTGTGATACTGAATTTGTGGCACTGGAATTCGAAATCCAGCACACCGGCACCACCAAGTGCTGGACCAAAACCCATTATGTCAGCCCACCCAGGCTAACACTTACCCAATTTAGTTTAGGGAAATGCTTTCCATAGGGAAGAAGACAAGAAAAAGAATAGAAAAGAAAGTGTTCGCAGCAGACTCCCAAGTGTTCAAAAAAAAAAAAAAAAAATGATAGAGGCAACTCATTCCGAAGTAGCCTACCGACGACCAAGCCAATTCCACATAGAAGATATAAGGAGCTCATCCCCATAATCAAGAGTTTCACGGCTCCTTCCTTAGACTGACTTCGAATATCAAGCTTCTCAAAAAGAGAAGATAAGATTAAAGTAAATTCCATTAGTCCGGTTTCACTCTCTAACGAACGCTACACTATATTGATAGCTGCTCCGGTGCAGGTGGAGTCTAAGGAGACATTAAATTAGATCTTTTAGCTAATTCTTTTCGCTTTGTGCATTTGAGCTTTGTTTGGTAAGTCGTAATATATCTTGTAATATAATTCAGATTATATTATAAGATTGATTATTTTATTTATTGTCGTTTTAAAATTGTAATGTAATCTAAATTACAAAAGTCACTAAGGTTTTGTAATCTAGATTACAAGATAAAATCTATCTAATTTGATTACATTACAAGTCGTAATCTGAAAAGTATTGGATGCTCATCAATCGAAGTCGATCGTTGTCGTCCGTTGTCACCACCGATCGGTCGCCCGCCACCAACCACCAGTCGCCCGACCGTCGTTGACCGCGGGGCAGTTGTCGGTCGGCCGCCGTCGATCGGTCGCCGATCGGTCGTCAACCGATCGATCGGTCATCGATTGGTCGTCGCCGGCCGATCGCCGGTCGATTGGTCGTCGATCGGTCACCGATCAATCGTCGGTCAGTCGTCCGTCGGTCGTCGGTCAGTCACCGGTCGATTGTCGGTCGATCGCCAATCGGCCGGTCGCCGACGGGCGCTCACCGATCGACAACCATCGTCATCATCGTCGTCGTCGTCGCTGTTGATCGATTACTACCGTCTTTATAATGAACATCAAACAAAAGAATATAATTAACTTTGTAATTCAAAATTATATATAATTTTTATCCAAACATAATAATATAATTAAGATTATATTATATTTCATTATAATTTTAATCACATTACAACTTAGGTTACATTATACTCTATAAAACGTGCCTTATTGTGACATGGGAAAGACGCCTCATTCCATTTCCTTCTTCCAAAATGCTATTAATGGGATAACACTGCTTAGAAAGCTTAACTCTTAGGGGGTGTTTGGTTGGGGGGCATCCGTGATTATCTTGGTTATCCATCTAATGGTATCAATGAAAACCTTGTTTGGTTTAGGTAATCGACGATTCCCAAGTAATATCTTATATCCGACACGTCAGCATACATCAGCAAAAAGGGTTATTCAACCCGGAATTGAAAAACCAAGTAAATCTTAGGTTTTTCTTGATTCCGGGGTTAAGATATTTTTCTTTCCAAAAGTATCCTTCTATAGTTAAGTAAATTACACAGAATAATAAAATACCGACTCACCTGCTCCCCATCCGCGAAAACGCTCGAAGCGAAACCCTAGCAGCAGCGGCGATTCGAAGGCGTCGTCCACCTTCGTCCACCTCGTGTCGAAGATCTATCACCGAACATTACTAGGTTTGTTAGTTTTGTTTTCTTCCATTCTGATTTGGTGGAGATCTCTTCAGTTCTAGCATTCTGCATCTTCTTTTCACCGACAGTTTTGATATGCTTGTTTTTATCCTGTTTTTATCTGGATTTCCATAGAACATGGTGATATTGCCAGGCTTTTTCAGTCTTCTCGAGATTTTAGAAAATGTTATCTAGCGTTGTCGATAACGAAGGTATTTTGAATACACTTTTTTGTTGCACAATTGAACTTTAGAAGACTCTTCAGATTTGACCATTCTTGTTGGATTCGAAGTGCTTTGAAGCACAAGATAATTGCAGTACCTCTGCCTGTTTTGCCTCTTGTTTTCTAATGGTTTGACATGTTTCTATTCCTGCCGAGAGGTTTAGCGACATCAATCTGGCCAAATGGTTAAGTATATCAACACTAGCTTACTTTGCTGACTATATGAATGGTTTTGTGAGTTATATACATGACTATCGAGTCACTTGGATACTCCCCTTGTACAATTTTAAATGCATTGGTAAACCGACATGCTGGCTATTGTCCACATACTGTAAGAATCAATCCAATAAAGTAATCTGAAAAATTGAGGTCTAAAATGAAAATAACGTTCTACGAAATGAATATTAGAAAGGTTAGAAAAGAAATAAAACAAGAAATGAAATTAATACAATTTGGAGGATAGAAACTCTTTCTTTTCTAGCTAAGATTTGAGGCTTTTGTGTAGGGGGCACAGATCTATATGCCAAG
Source organism: Wurfbainia villosa (assembly GCA_025175895.1). Lineage (NCBI taxonomy): Eukaryota > Viridiplantae > Streptophyta > Magnoliopsida > Zingiberales > Zingiberaceae > Wurfbainia > Wurfbainia villosa. The sequence continues at coordinate 531,603 of CM045992.1, read as the reverse complement.
ATACAATAGGAATTGGAGTACCAAAGATGAATGGCGAGAACCCCTGTCGCATTCCTAATAACCTTAGTAATAGAGATAGCCTGCTAAGTTCCCGATTTTTAACACGCCTAGTGGTTTAGAATCTAATTGTTTATGGTCCAATTGTACTTCCTATAAGATTAAAATGTTAGATCCTTCCATTGATTTTTAGCATTGAATCTGAGAAAATAGGTCTTACTTCTTAGCAACTAAAACCTGACAGCAAAGATGAGAAGTGCCTTCTTTCTCTGCACAAATTAAACTACCAAAGATTACAAGTGGACATGGAAAATTCAATGATTCTATAACGAGCATGCTTTAGTTAGGTAAAAGTTCAGTCTGTGGCTTCCTTTGGCGTCAATATATGATCACATACCTATTCTCTGTTTTATTTAGCTATCTAGTTATACAACACTGCTGATGCCATTTTGTCACTAGTTATTGAGTGACACAACACTGAAAAGAAAAATCCTAGTGAGATCCTGGGTTTTCGGCTTCTTGTTTTATCACATTTTTTGTAGTAGTTGTGGTTTCTATTTTTATCTTCATCCAAAGTATATAAGTATAGAGGTTTTTTGATTTTTTTGATTTGCTTTATTTCATGATATGTGTTCCTCTCTATGATTCCTTTCTATAGATTTTGTTGCTAGATTTACTTTTCATTGTCTTACTTTCATGATAGGCTGAGATGGATCAATTAGCACTAAGGCAAGAGATGAAGATCATTTCTCTACTTATTATACGCAAGAAGAGGATGCAAAGGAAGTTATTGATGCTTTTATTATTGGCGGTTGTCTTAGCTAACAAGAGGAGGGCTAGGTTTGGGAGGAGCATATCATATACTAATCAAGCATTGTCTAGATATAATATTAGGTCTATAAACTTAAATGAGATGGTTTTTCATAGTGATCGACAATGTGTTGATAACTGTAGGATGGATAGTAGGTCTTTAGACAAACTTTGTTCTTTGCTAACGACTCATGGAAAACTGAAAGAAAATAAAAATATGTCAATTAGTGAACTTGTAATATCTTTTCTTCACATTATTGCACATAATGTGAAGAATAGAGTCCTAAAACGACAACAAATTAGATCCTGAGAGAGACTTAGTAGGCAATTTCATTCGCTTTTGAATTCATTATACTACATAACATTTTGCTTAGAAGCCCGAACCAATCCTAAAATTGCGGATGAGAGGTGGAAATGGTTTAAGGTACAAGTATATAATTTCTACATATTTATTTTTCAATAATTTTAATATACACAGTAAATTAATTTGATTTGTGAGACTTCTTTGATTGTAGGGTTGTTTGGGAGCATTAGATGGGACGTATATTAATGTCAATATCCTAGCAGTTGATAAACCTAGGTATCGAACCAGAAAAGGTGAAATTGCAACCAATGTCTTAGGTGTGTGCACATCGGACATGCAATTTAGCTATGTCTTACCAGGTTGGGAAGGATCTGCAGCAAATGGTAGAGTCTTAAGGGATGCTATTAGTAGGAGGAATGACTTGAAGATTCCTCGAGGTAATTAAGTTATAATTATCATAAAATGGGTTGTTATTATATATATTAAGACATGTTCACTTGTAATATAGGTTGTTATTATTTATGTGATGCTGGATACACAAATGGGGATGGATTTTTGGCACCATATAGAGGTCAAAGATACCACTTGACTGAATGGAGGCAAGGTTACCAACCAACAACAACCAAAGAGTACTTTAATATGAAACACTCTCAAGCCAGAAATTGCATTGAGAGGTGTTTTGGCATTTTAAAAGCCAGATGGGCTATATTGAGAGATAAGTCATTTTATAATGTTAAGACTCAATGTAGGATTATTTCTGCTTGTTGTATCCTGCATAATTTCATAAGGTATGAAATGACAATTGATCCGATAGAGAGTGAGCTTGATGTCCTTGAGTCAACTGAAAGTGATGATGATGATGTCGATGATGGTGGTGATTTGATCAGACATTGTGAGACCAACCCTGCTTGGACTGAATGGAGAGACAAGCTTGCAGATGATATGTTCATGAGCTGGCAGTCATCAGTCAATTAAATTTAATGTTATTTCTTGAAATTTGAGTTTCCATGTATTTGAACTCTTTGCTTATGTTGTATTTGGGTTTATGATTCCGTTGAATGGTTTAAACAATTTGGTTGTATTTGAATTTGATTAAGTTTGGACAACGTATCCGGGTTTGATTAAGTTTGAACAATTTGGTTGTATCTTAGATTTATTACGTTTTAACAATTTGATTGTATCTGGGTTTGTATATTATTTATTTAAACAATTTGATTATGGTTTATGCAAGAATAATGTGTTATTTGGATGGTTTAATTTCAGTTTTCAATGGAACGACATAGCCAGAAGAGGATAAAAGGAGTAGAAACAACCAAGGATGCATTAAGTGAACAAGTAGAAAGTTCAATGCCACCGAAGTTAAAAAGAAAAACTATGAGCACTAAACACTTGTGGACCAAACAAGAGGATGCTGTTTTAGTTGACTGCCTTGTTGAGTTAAGCAAAGACTCACTTGAAGAGCGAGAATGGTTTTCGAATTGGATACTTGATGCATTTGGAGAAAGTCATCGCAAAATTGCCATCCAAAGAATGAGGGCTACCTCATATCGAGTCGAGGTACAAGCTATTGAAAAGGCAATTTCATGCTATCAATGAGATGTTGAATCATAGTAGTGGATTTGGATGGAATGATGTTGATAAGTGTATCATTACAACAAAGGATGTCTTCGATGATTGGGTAAAAGTAACTTTTTTAAATCGCTTCTAGTTTTTCTCGCACAAGTATTTCGCTCAGCTTTAGATTGATCTCATAAGTACACTATATATACATATATTTTCAAGTGGTGATTAACCACTTTCAAGTTTAAATGTAATCAAGGATCGATCGCTTAGAGCTAGGACAGATCAATTTTATGTATGTTACATATTTTGTTTCGAATATATATAAGTCTCAGAGGCTTGTCTAAATTTCGATCGTAATTTAGATGTATGTAATCGATTTAATATAATTTGAACTCGACAATTTAATTGTGAACTATCTCTTTTGTGATTATAATAACATGCTTGTCTTATGTCTTGCTTAGATAAGTCTCATGTAATCTTTGTTATTTGTAATCAGTAATAATCACCAATCAATCATCATGATCAAGCCATTGTAGTCTCAGTTATTTGGGTTCGCTACTTGGATCTTTTTCCTCCATTGAACTTATGCAAAGGTATAGCTATATCACTTGTAATGTCCAAACTAATCATTCGTAATTATGCAAAGTAGAGATTACATTGCCCTTCTACGCATTATACTTGCAATTATATACAACTTCTCTTTATGTTATGTACTGGTTGTTTTTGAACATGTTCATACCATCTTAACCTAATTTGTTTTATTTTATTATATATCAGAGCTTATGTGGATTTACTATCAAGTGATATCTTCTTGATTTTATCTTTTTTACAATCTGACAAATAACAATGGTAAATACCACTGTCTCCTTATTTATTAGAAAAGTGCAACAAGTTTTTGTTGTTGAAGATCTTGTACTAGAAAGAAGCAATAATGTCATGTGAATGCCAATTTAGCTACAAGAGATATTAGTTCTATAGACCACTGTGTCTTCTTCCATGTTTCTCAAAGATGTCATTGCATTACCTTTTTTTTTACTTTCGCTTAGGTGGTAGCAGATTTTTACGTGGATTTGCATCAAGGAACAACTTCATGAAAGTATTTCTACCTGCAATACCACAACATTTGCCTCCGCTTGAACTTCTTGAGTTTGTTTGATTATCCTGTCTTTGATCACACTTGGAGAACTATTTAATAATGCTTCGAAAAGTCTTTAAACTGTAATAATTGTAGCTGCTAGCAGACAGTGAAACCAAACATCACTGATATGATGCACGGTGTTTAATTAATAGAGCAATACAAATTATCATATACATGCGAATTGCTTTCTAGTGCTTTATTAGTGGAGAGGAGAGATTCATTTCGCTCTTTTTACATGGTAACGCATCGATCCGCTTTGCTTGTAATAGTGTACTACGCCTCACCCTCGCTTCTCATTTGCTTTTGCTTAATGTACCATCCGATAGGAACTTCAAAGCTTATATGAATAGACATCTTTAATTCAGTGCAATATATGAAGGACATCTTTTAACTTCGAGTTTATCTGTCAAATTTTTTTTGTCTTATATATAATGTGACTCTATCTGCACGTGTCTCATATGAAAAAGGGTTGTTCATATGAGAATCATTCTCGTTTAATATATCTGGGTTTATAAGTCAAGTCAAGCTAAGATGAGTTTAATAGCTCTGTTAATTTTGGTGTTGACTTTTTACTAATAATATTTTTTAATTCAGAGTCATCCAGCTGCTATTGGTTTAAGGAACAAAGAGTTCCCCCACCTTGATGACTTGATGTTTGTGTGGGGGAAAGATCGTGCCACAGGAGCTAATGCAGAAACCCCCGCTGATGCAGTAGAAGAGATAAATGTATGTGATGAAGAGGTTGACACATTTGAGCTTGAAAAGGATGATTATATTGAAGATAACAAAGATGAAAAATCTGATGATGACAACCAAGTAATAAAAACATCTGAGACTCCAAGTTCATCAGTTTGTCCAACAAACAAGACATCAACCAGAAAGAAAAAAGGGAAGTCTGATGATGCTCTAAGTGACTTGGTGGGAGAAATTCAAAAATATATTACTTCTGTTTCTAAATCTGATGAGGAGATCTCCAACTACTTCAAGCAACAAACAGAGAATAATCATAGGAAAAAGAAGATATACGAAGAGTTAATAGAACTTTCTGAATTCCCTGAGCAAGAAATTATGGATGTTGGAGAGTATATTCTCAAGGATGAACACAAGCTTGACAACTTCTTTGCATTGCCACAGATATTTAGGAGAAGTTATGTGTTGAAGTTGCTCTCTGAGCTCCATTCCAAATGAAGTAGCTATTTGAATTAGATTGTCATTCTGATATACATTGTTGGTACTTATATTTTGGATATATTTTTGGATAGTCATCGTATCATTTATGTAAAAATACTGAAATTAAAATATGAAATTTAATGGCCAAAATTTCGGGGAAATAATCCTAGGGATTATTTTCGAGATTTTTAGGGAATTTTAGGAATTTTTCCGGAATTTTTCTGGATTTAAACGGACTCCATACGAGACTTTTACGGGGATAAAGTAAATAGGCTTTAGAGGAGTCTATTTAAGGGGTATTAACCTAAATCGGAAACCCTAAGTTTTTACTTTTTCTATTTCCTTGCGATTATTCTCTTTAGCTCGAGCCGCTCGCGACGCTAACGCCTCTTCTCGCCGACGACTGTCTTCTTCACGGCGACGCTTTCTTCTCGCCTCGAGCCGAGCCTTCTTCCTCGGCCATAAACCGCCGCAGCCTCAGGCTCTGGCCACCTCGCCTAGACGACGGCAGTATCCTCCTCGCCAGGAGCACCGGCCGCCAGCTCTTCTTCCCTGCCCATGTACCGAATTCCTTCCGCCTCTAGGCGACGATCGACGCCTTCTTCCGAGCGGTCATCGGCTTTCTTCGCAATACCGGCGCCGCTTTCCTGGTGCCCAGCCGCCCCCTCTCCGCCACGGATCGCTGCCGTGCTCGCCGATTTCTTCGCACGTAACTGCCGCCGACGGAGCATCGATTTTTCTCCCTTCGCCGCGTGACTTCTAGCCGCTGATCTCCGAGTAGGTGAGGTCTTTTTCTGCTTTTGGTTGATCGGTGAGTATGGATGGTGTTATTCATTAGGTAGCAAGGAATTTGGGCCTACCGAGAGTGGTCGGGCAGGTCGATGGTAGTGGGTGGTGGATGTGTCACCAGGAAACAAGGGTTTAGTGGAGTTGCACCAATTCTGAACTTGGGGTTTTGGTCATGTGATTGGGTTGATTTGGTGTTATTCTTGATCGGTACAGATTCGGAGGATATGAGATTTAGGTGATAATGAGATTGATGCTTGAGGTTTGATGTGTTGTGAGATGGATAATATTTTTATATGAGGAGTATTGATCACGGTGAGATAAATTGCAAGGATATGTTTTTGGATTGAGGAGTTAATTACAATTTATGACCTACGGGTTGAGGGTCTACTTGGAGATACATAGTAGTATTTAGCACGTTGTCGTGTGCTTGGATTCGATGGATTTATTTTGGATTAATTTGTTACTAAGGAATTGATTATGTATTCGATTTGTCAGTGAATGATATTTTGTGCTTAATAATAGCTATGTGTTATGCATTATGCAGGTTTTGGTCACGAGGCAGGTCTCCGGTCGTGACGATCTGGTTCTTTTACGGATATATTATCAGGCGGGTACTTTGACTTATCTTTTAGATATAGTCAAGTTGATATGTTAGTTAGATAGCATGCAATACTTTTCATGTTTATATGCCTAGTATGCTTGTGCCTACTTGCTACATGCATTTGATCGATGATTATATCTTCCCCGCTTTATTTGGATCATGGTTGCTTGGATTAGTTATATGCACTTATTGATTTTGCATATTATTCGGATGGATATTTGTAGTTGGATTTACATGCTTTAGTATCATGCACCATCTTGCATGATTGCATGCTGGCTGGACGGGGTTCCATTATTGTTGAGCCCGCAGCTAGTTACATGGCCTGCACACACTGCCACTCATGGGTTAGTGGTACATCAGGAGGGTGTGTGCAGCTGTTCACAGTTCACTGACCGCTCATGGGTAGCGATGCGAGGCGCGTGGTAAGGGGCAGGATCCCTCCTCCGCCTATGACACTGGAGATGAGAGCTTAGCTCCCCACTATGTTTGGGGGCAGGTGAGGATAGGTGTACTCCGACAAAGATCCTCGCCCACCCACTGGCCACTCAGAGCGTGATGGCAGAGTGCACAGCTTGTCATAGCCCTACCCACTCCTGGCCACCATTGCATGAGGCGAGGCGGCGTCGGGGTGACCATGTCATTTACGCATGCATTTTGCACGGATTGCATTTGTATTGTGTTTGCTGCATTATTGTATTGATGCCTTGGATGTTGCATATGATTGCCATGCATACAGGATTCATATTCATATATGATGATGACTTTATCTCTTACAGTAGGGCACATGCTCCTATATCAGATAGGAGATTCAGTACGATTCTTTTGCATTTATTTCTTGCTTACCATATATAGAATCATGACATGATTAGTATTGTTAGCTATACCTTACTTTGCATATCTACTATACCCGCAGTAGTTCTTTGAACTCACCCCGCTGATTTATATCTATTTCGTGACGGAGTCCGCCAGAGAGTCCAGCTGCCAACCCCCTCGCCGTGGAAGTGTATTTTGTTATTTGTGTTTACGGTTTTTGGGTATTTGGATTAGAATATATGTTTAGGACTGGAGTTGGATATTTGTACCTGTGGATGTTTTGGTATGTCCTTAGGGACCTTTGATCGGATTTTTATTTCGATTGGATTTCGGTTGAGTATTCCTGCCCAGATGGCAGAAGGGGTAAGTCTAGTTAGAGTAGACTTTTGTTTACCTAGATTTGTTGGCCTGAGGCCTTATTATTATCTGCGTGTGATGTGGTATGATTCCGGTCGTGTTGACCGATGTATAGTGGCCGTGTAGGCCTTGTATAAAATTGGTATTGTCACCCGTACAGGGGAGATGCTGCCGGATTTTCGTCTGGCGGGGACTCCCTCGGGGCGTGACAATTTAGAACAAAACTTTTTGGATGAATGTGATTTTGGATTGAACTTGGATTTCTCTTTTTGGATGAATATATTTTTGGATTACTTCTGTGTCTATTAAGTGTTGTATTTATAATAAGAATCTGTGATGATCTGTTCACGGAAAATAAGAATATGTTTTCTTATTCATTTCATTCAGTTGATTTATGCCTTTACTACCAGGAGAACAAAAGCATTAATGATGCTATTGGTTGTAGGTTATTCGGTTGACATTTGACTTGTATTAACTAGATACAATGTGCACTTTTACAGCTCATTATGAACAACGTCACTTTCTATATTGCTTTCGGAAAGGACAACTTTACTAGTAAATTAGTTTAGTATTCATGGCTGGGAGCAACTGTCGTCTGGTTGGAAGAGTGGTTTATTAAAAGAATGCCCTTTGTACGTCATATTTATTCAACATCAAAGCAAATTAACACTGCGCTTTCTCCAGATATTGAATTTGTTTGAACAGAAAAGTTGGAAGTCCAAAATCTCACGATAATTTAAAATTTTAAAATTTATAATATATATTATATTATTAATATTATAATTAATGATTTAATTTAATTTTAAACATTATTTAAATATCAAATTAATTTAATTGTAAAAAATATTATAATTGAATCAGGGGTAACATTGTAAATGTCAAAGTAAGTAATACAATAAAACCTTCAAACAAACAAGGTTTTGTTTCATTACCTAGGATTAAACCAAATAGTATTAAACCAAACAAAGTTATGTTTTATTCTCCATAACCTTAGTTATGTGATTACTTGGTAATCACATGACTAAGATAATCACAGATGACCTCCAACCAAACGCACCCTTAGAACCGAAATCAATCTATCTATTAGTAGCTATAGCCTTTCTCACTAGGGAGAAGGATTTTTCTTGGGGCTTGAAGAGATAATAAATTGAATTGAATCTCTCTCTCTTTTCACGTGGTGCTGGATTTCGAATTCCAGCACACTTGGTGGTGTTGTTCTAGGATCATGTAGTATTGGTTTTCAAATATCAATGGTGCTGATTTTCAACTTAAATTATTAGATCGAAATCATATAATATATATAGAATATATTGTTTGTCAGTGCATGTGAAATTTCAGATGGAGAATTATTAAGTTATTCAGATAAACCTTTCCACTTTTCCTCCGTGCATATTCTTGTATAAATGCACAATATTTGCATCTTTTTAGAGAAAATATGAACCTTCAGAATTTGACAGGGTGCAAAAACTATTAATTACCTTTGGTACTTGGTGCTGATCTTTAGAGATCAACATCAAGGTCTTTACAAAATAAAAATTAAAAATCAATATCAAATGTTGTGGTGTTGTTCTCAAAGATCATCATCATATCGGTGATCAATACCATATCGATGATGATTTTTATTAGTAATATAGTGGTGCTGATTTAATTTATATCAGTATTAAATGTTATTGGATTTTAAATATCAGCACCATCGTGGTGATGGTTTTGAAAAATCAACACCACGATGGTATTGATGTGTCAATTATTTATTTTCAGAGACAATAATTTTTGACTTGGATATCAGAACTAGATGTAATTTTTTAAAATCAAAGATCATTCAAAGATGTACATTTATTACTAGGTGAAACCCGTGATAGCCCATTTCAAGTCTAAAAAATAGTATTTAAAGTCTTTTCGGATTCATCAAGGGATTTCGGTCAAAATCCATTGATGGATCTAAAGAGCTTCGATCATACCCATTCAAAGTGTTATAGATTTCTGAAGTTCCATAGAATCTATATGTGTTCAAATATATCAGTTCGAAGTCATTAACAGTAGTGATAAGAAGATTTTCAAAGTTTATAACTTTAAAATAATTGACACATATGCATAACTTATTGTAGAGATATCAAAACTAGATATGAATATCATAAACACCTTCATTGCACTACCCTCTTCCATTACATGCCAAGTTTTTAAAAATCCAAATCCGTTAAGCTCATCAATGGATTTTGGGTCAGAACTCATTGATGAACCTAAATAGCTCCGATCGGATTCATTCTAAGTGCTACAGGTTTCTGAAGTCTCATAGAGTCTATATTTGTCCAAAAATATCAATTCAAAGTCATTAACAGTAATGATCAGAAAATTTTCAAAGTTTATGACTTTAAGACAATTGATACATAAGCATAATTTATCGTAGGGATGCCAAAACTAAATATAAACACCATAAACATCTTCATTACACTACCCTCTTCCATTACATGCTAACTCTTTATTGGTGCAATCGACCCAGGTCACGATTGACCAGACTCGAGTTTGACTCGAGTGATGTTTTGATGTTTGACATAGTATGTTTGCCATTGATGTCGGTTAATATTTTGGAGAGATTGTTTATACAATCGACCCAGGTTATAATTGACCAGACTCGAGTTTGACTTGAGGGGGACCTTGATGGTTGACTAGGGTTGACAATGTGATTATGGAAAAGTCCAAGCATGAGTCTTGGCAAGGTAAAGTCCAAGTCATGGGTACTTGGCATGGAAAGTCCAAGTGGGACACTTGGCATTTGGGAAAGTCCAAGTCTTGAGTACTTGACATGTAAAGTCCAACATGGGTTGGCAAGGGAAAGTCCAAGTCTTGAGTACTTGGCATGGAAAGTCCAACATGGGTTGACAAGGAAAAGTCCAAGCATGAGTCTTGGCATGAAAAGTTCAACATGGGTTGGCAAGGGAAAGTCCAAGCTTGAGTCTTGGCATTTGAGAAGTCCAAGGGGTTTAATATTGGTGGCGTAAAGTTCAAGCGAGAGTCTTGGCAGTATAAGTCCAATGGTTGGCGGTGTAAAGTCCAAGCGGAGTCTTGGCAACGTAAGTCCAATGTGCCTTGGCGGTGTAGACACCGTCAGCATGACATAGCCGATGGAAGCACTTGGAGGCTAGCGCGATGGATGAACAAGTCATGGATGACTTGGAGAGATCCGAGAGGCGTGAGACTGATGGAGGTGACTAGAAGGCTTAGGTCTAGGCTAAGGGTGGTCTAGCAAGTATGGGGGCACCATACTTAGGTTAAAACCTCATCTTTGAGGTTGACAGTCGACTGACATTATGGCCGGTTCGACTGCCATGAGTCGACTAGAGTTCGACTGCCGGTTTAGAGCTGAAATTGCTCTGGCAATCGACTGCTCATTGGATCAGTCGACTGCTAGTTCAGTCGCGAGCACAGAATGCTCTATAGTCGACTGCCAATGTTGACAGTCGACTACGCGGCTGGCAGTCGACTGCCAATGTTGGCAGTCGATTGCCAAGAGATCCGTTGGAGTTTTTCCAACGTGGATCGATCCGTTGTCTCACGACAATAGTGGCATCAGTCGACTGGTGACTTATGGCAGTCGACTGATAGGCGGAAATCTAAATCGCGTGGAAGGATAAAAGGAGCTCGACGGGAGGATTTTTGGTTATGGTTTCTTGAGCATCCTTGGGGCGATTTGTTGCTGCAAATTAGAGTCTCTAAGGCCATTCTTCAAGCAACCAAAAACAAGTAATCCAAAGCATTTGTAAAGTGTTTTCTTTACTTATATTGCATTATATTTCATTGTATTTGCTTGTTGCTTTTAGATTTTTGTTGTAATCAATTGTAAGGGGTTTCTCCACCTCCGACTTGTGTCGAGAAGGAGTTTATTGCGCTTAGTGGCGTTTGTGGCATCGCTAGGGTTCGTACGAACCCAATCCGTGGAGTAGGAACCGTTCGGTTCCGAACCACGTTATATCTCGTGTTGTGCTTGTGTTCTTGTTGTATTTTCATTATTGTTTATTCCGCTGCGTACTAACAAGAATTGTAGCAAGCAAACGCGATCGATTTCCATCAACGCATAGCACGACGCAATTCACCCCCCCTCTAGCGTCCAATTGATCCCCTACAAGTGGTATCAGAGCGAGGTCGCTCTTGAAGTTTAACAACAAAGGGAACACGCTAGAGGGTGAAGATGGAGTTCCAAGACAAGCTTGAATGGGATATCAACACTCCACCGCCATATGATCGAGAATACTTTTTGGCATGGAGAGCAAGAATGGAAACATTCTTGATGATGAACATAAAGGATTGGTTTATCCTCGTAGAAGGCTTTGAACCTCCTAGGGATAAGAACGGACAAGTCCTCAAGTTGAAGAAATGGACCCAAGAGCAACGGTAAAAATTCAAAACCGAAGCCAAGGTAACAAAACTTTTAGAAGATTTGATACCTAATGATGTTTTGTCTAGGCTAGGTGAATATCTTGATGCCAAGGAGCTATGAGACAAATTGACCAAGTTCCATGAGAAGCCTAACTTGGCACAAGTAGAAGAAGAAGAATCTTCATCGGCTCAAGAAGAGGAAGAAGTCGAGGAAGAATCATCATCATCTTCACAAGCGAGTGAGGACTCGGAAGTTGAGAAGGAATCAACTTCCGGATTGGTGGAAGAAGAGGAGACCTCCACCTCTAGGATTGAGGGGGAGGAGATTAGAGCATCCTCAATACCGGAGCAACAAGAAGAGCCATCTACATCCGGTAGAGAGGAAGATCAAGCTCAAGAGAACCTCATCACCACCCTAGGTAACTCAAGCATGTCAATTAATAATAAAATGAATATTATATGTTTTGAGTGTAGGGAAGCCGGACACTATAAGAGCAAGTGCCCAAAGAAAGTAAGAAAAGCTCCACCGGCGCTAAAGGTCAAAGGTGTCGGTCCCTCAACGCAAAAGAGCAAGGAGCAAGTGATTTGCTTCAAATGTCGGCTACCGGGACATTACCGGAGTCAATGCCCAAGAGGGAAGAAGAAGGGGCAAGAAGGAGCTACACAAGTAGGGGGAGTTTCCAAAGCTAACCCTAAGGTATTTTTAAATAAAGCTCCTTATTCAAATAATGTCAAAAAACATGCTAGAAATAATTTTAGCAATCTTGCTATCTATCATAAAGAGCATGCTAGAAATAAGAAATTGTGTCTAGGAGCTAAGAATGTTTACTTTTCAAAGAAGGAAAAATTTGGGACTAATGTCCCTAAAAATGTCATACCTAGGGAATATATTAGGAAAATACAAGAGCACCTAGGTTTTAACCCCAAATGGACCAGGCGTATGCCTAGGAAGAACCATGCCCAAGGATTAAATCAAAATTCTAAAATTGGGAAATTAGAATTAGAGAACCAAGTCTTGAGATCAAGGCTAGAGAAATTAGAAAAGACTCTCAAAATTATGCAAAATCAAATGCAAGGGTCTAATGGTCAAAGTCAAAGGTTCAAAAGTCAAAGTCAACACGTAGGACCTAAGAGTCAAAAGTCAACCAAAGGAAAACAAGGTTTGGGTCACAAACCTAAGCCTAAGGTGGCTTATCATAGTGTTCCATTTGATTATGGAACACAAACTAGGTCTAGGAAGACCAAGGTTACTAGGGAAGTTATCCCTAAGAGTAACCAAGATTTGTGTCTAGTGGCTAGGGTTTCAAGGAAACCTAGGATGACCACTAAGAGGGTTATTAGGGAGGAAATCTCTAATGTTAACCTAAGCAGGTCCAAAATGACCAAGGCTACCAAGCCTAGGAGGGTCATTAGAAAGGTATCTAGGGAGGTCATCCCTAAGGAATACCTAATTAACCCAATGAGCTCAAATAGATTTTGGGTTCCTAAGGGCGTGATTGACTCACGCTAGATGGGTTAGGTCGTGTCAATCTTGATTGGATGGGTAGTTAACTCAACCATAGCAAAGTTGACATTTTAGGTCATTTCCAATGTTATGGATATCTTGAAAATAGATTTAATGATAAATCCTAAAAGATTTTAGGATGTGTCAATATCATTTAAGAAGATTGAAAAATCAATTAAATTGACACAATTTAGGTTTAGAGGTTTGTGTGTCATTTTAGGTTGTTGGCACATATGAGAGATTAATAGTAATATGACAAAATAAACCTAATTATATCAAATGACAACTAATATTGAAATTTAGGTATTATATACCTTTATATCTTATTCGCCATGCTTTGACTTATCATATGCCATGTCATGACATCATGCTTATTTCTATCATTTATATGTCGTGATTATGCTTAGGTTTAAGGTTAATGTCATGTATGCTTAGATTTATATCTTATGCCATGACATCATGATTATGAGCATGTGTTTATTTATATCATCTTTAATGCCACAATCATTCATGCATCTAAATTGATTAAAATTGAGTTAAGGACTTTGACATGACTTGGAGTCCCATTTATAAGGGAATCAAGTAGAGTTGCCTTAGAAAATGCATGAAATCCTAGATTAGGAGAACGAAACCCACATCTCACATCACATTGACTTGTGTGTGTATTTATACACCCTAGATACATGTAAGATGCTAGGATATGAGTTGAGTTCAAGGTGCATAGTTTTTGCATCTAGATGAACTAAAACTTATTTAATTTCAATGGTGGATCATTGGGAAAACTTGTGTACAAGTCATGTACATAGAGCCCAAGGAATATGATCCAAAATAAGGTTTTGAAAATATTTTAAAATCATTTTAGAAAACCTTGGTGAAGCCTATCTTTTGATAGCAATCACCATTGATGAGATTGATACAAAGTGAGCAAAACTTAGAAGTTTTTCTTTACTTTTGAATTTTGTATCAATCTCACTATTTTATAGGTAAAATATTTTTCAAACATTTTTCACCCATTGTATTACTTATAAGTAATGTACGTATGAATTTTCACAAATTTTCAAAAAACGTAGAATTACTTATGTGAAATTCGAGAATTTGTTATCTCGATCGATTTCCTTTGATGGCGATGGTGATGAAGACGATTCGTGATTACTATTAGGAGTCGACTGCTAGGTCTGATTTCGGGTTAACAAGGTTTGTTTAGCCCGTGTTCAGCTATGATAAAGGTTCCTAACCACTTCTAATCCTAGGATATGCTTTAGGAAGCATTATAAAGGGTGAAAATCCATTGGATATGGATTAGGAGAAGTGTTAGGTCGATGTATCAAATTTAAGGTGTGGAAGGTTCAAGTTTGAACTTTGAACCTTATTTTTGATGGTTTAGAGTTCCTACTGGCTTAGGGACTTCCCAAGGACATTGTTGGTGCAATGGTCAAGGGGGAGCAAGCCTTTAGGGGGAGGTATCCATCATGGAATGATGGATGTGTTTTTCTTCTTGAAGGGGAGAAGTTATGGGAAGAATGTTATCAATTGGGAAAATTGATGGGATTTTTGAGAGACCCAATTTGGAAATTGGGAGAGAGTATAGGATTGCCTCTCTTGAGTGATATAGGACTTATCACTAGGAAGATTGATGACATTCTAGGTATTCTTGGACCAAGGGGGAGATTGTAAGTTCTCATTGGAACATGAGACATTGACCTCCTTAGAGAGAACCTTTTTGATGTATGTCAAAAAGGGGGAGAGTAAAATTACCAATTTGGGAAATTGGTAAGGGAGCTTGAGTTAGGGGCCTAACTCAAGGTTTGTTTTGTCAAACATTAAAAAGGGGGAGATTGTTAGTGCAATCGACCCAGGTCACGATTGATCATACTCGAGTTTGACTCGAGTGATGTTTTGATGTTTGACATTGATGTCGGTTAATATTTTGGAGAGATTGTTTATACAATCGACCTAGGTTATAATTAACCAGACTCGAGTTTGACTCGAGGGGGACCTTGATGGTTGACTAGGGTTGACCATGTGATTATGGGAAAGTCCAAGCATGGGTCTTGGCAAGGTAAAGTCCAAGTCATGGGTACTTGACATGGAAAGTCCAAGTGGGACACTTGGCATTTGGAAAAGTCCAAGTCTTGAGTACTTGGCATGTAAAGTCCAACATGGGTTGACAAGGGAAAGTCCAAGTCTTGAGTACTTGATATGTAAAGTCCAACATGGGTTGGCAAGGGAAAGTCCAAGTCTTGAGTACTTGGCATGTAAAGTCCAACATGGGTTGGCAAGGAAAAGTCCAAGCATGGGTCTTGGCATGGAAAGTCCAACATAGGTTGGCAAGGGAAAGTCCAAGCTTGAGTCTTGGCATTTGAGAAGTCCAAGGGGTTTAATATTGGCGGCATAAAGTCCAAGAGGGAGTCTTGGCAGTATAAGTCCAATGGTTGGCAGTGTAAAGTCCAAGCGGAGTCTTGGCGATGTAAGTCCAATGTGCCTTGGCGGTGTAGACACCGTCAACATGACATAGCCGATGGAAGCACCTGGAGGCTAGCGCGATGGATGAACAAGTCATGGATGACTTGGAGGGATCCAAGAGGCGTGAGGCTGATGGAGGTGGCTAGAAGACTTAGGTCTAGGCTAAGAGTGGTCTAGCAAGTATGGGAGAACCATACTTAGGTTAAAACCTCATCTTTGAGGTTGAAATTGCTCGGCAGTCGCCGACATTATCGATCGGATCATTGCGACCGCTAAGACGATCGATCGCTAGTTCGGGCCGTGAGCACGTAATGCTCGTAGCCGATCGGGCGGCCGATTACGCACCGGCAATGATCGCCAAGAGATCCGTTGGAGTTTTTTCAACGTGGATCGACCCGTTGTCTCACAACAACAGTGGCATCAGTCGACTGGTGACTTATGATAGTCGACTGATAGGCGGAAATCCATGTCACGCGGAAGGATAAAAGGAGCTCGACGGGAGGATTTTTGGATATGATTTCTTGAGCATCCTTGGGGAGATTTGTTGCTGTAAATCAGAGTCTCCAAGGCCATTCTTCAAGCAACGAAAAGCAAGCAATCCAAAGCATTTGTAAAGTGTTTTCTTTACTTGTATTGCATTATATTTCATTGTATTTGCTTGTTGCATTTAGATTATTGTTGTAATCAATTGTAAGGGGTTTCTCCACCTCCGACTTGTGTCGAGAAGGAGTTTATTGTGCTTAGTGGTGTTTATGGCATCGCTAGGGTTCGTACGAACCCAATCCGTGGAGTAGGAACCGTTTGGTTTCGAACCACGTTATATCTCATGTTGTGCTTGTGTTCTTATTGTATTTTCATTATTGTTTATTTCGCTGCGTACTAACAAGAATTGTAGCAAGCAAACGCGATCGATTTCCATCAACGCATAGCACGACGCAATTCACCCCCATCTAGCGTCCAATCGATCCCCTACACTTTTCAAAAATCCAAATCCGCTAAGCCCATCAATAGGTTTCGATCAAAATATATTGATGAATCTAAAGAGCTCCGATCGGACATATTCGAAGTGTTATAGGTTTCTGAAGTTCCATAAAGTCTATATGTGTCAAAAAATATCAGTTCGAAGTCATTAACAGTAGTGATCAAAAGATTTTCAAAATTTATGACTTTAAGACAATTGACACATACGTATAACTTATCGTAGGGATGTCAAAACTAGATATAAACACATTCATTGCACTACCCTCTTCATTACATGTCAATTTTTCAAAAATCTAAATCCGCTAGACCCATCAATGAGTTTTGGTCAAAACTCATTAATGAACCTAAATAGCTCCGATTGGATCCATTCTAAGTGCTACAGGTTTCTAAAGTTTCATAGAGTCTATATGTGTCCAAAAATATCAGTTTAAAGTCATTAACAGTAATGATCAGAAGGTTTTCAAAGTTTATGACTTTAAGACAATTGACACATACGCATAACTTATCGTAGAGATATCAAAATTAGATATAAACACCATAAACACCTTCATTGCACTACCCTTTTCCACTACATGACAACTTTTCAAAAATCCAAATCTGTTAGGCCATCAATGGATTTCAGTCAAAATGCATTGATGAACCTAAAGAGCTCTGATCAGACCTATTCGAAGTGTTATAAATTTTGAAATCCAACACTACTAAGTGGTGTTGGATTGGTGGTGCTGGCACCACCATGGTGCTGAATTTCGAATTCCAGCACCACCAAGTGGTGCTGGTTTTCGAATACCAACACTATTATGCTGTTGATTTTCAACTTGAATTATTAGATCGAAATCATATACGTATAGAATATATTGTTTGCCAGTGCATATGCAGTTTCAGATAGAGAATTATTAAGTTCTTCAGGGAACCTTTTCTCCATGCATATTCTTGTATAAATGCACAATATTTGCATCTTTTTAGAGAGAATATGAACCTTCAGAACTTGGCAGGGTGAAAAAACTATTAATTACCTTTGGGTGAAAAAACTATTAATTACCTTTGGTCTTTACAAAACCTTGTTAAAATATGCAGGTTTTCACTCCATTTCTCGTTTATTGCCCTAGGACTTTTGAAAATTTCCAAGCACTCTATGCTAGTAATTATATATTAGGGATTAATATTGGCGAGTTTTTTTCTCTCTTTTTCTTAGATATTTGATCTTAAATTTACACTGTCAATCATGCACTAATAAAGGTATATTTTTGTTTACAGATGAAATGAGATATGGATAAGTGACTAAGAAGCCCTTGTACTAGAAGAGATCACTCTTCCATTGCTTAATTAAAAGATTTATAACACAGGTGCATTATTATTTTTCCTATCAATTTCAGACAATTCATTGCCATTTTTTTATTAATATAATACATATGGTCATATTTGTCATTATTTTTGCGAATAATATTCACATCATCACATTTGTCGTTAATTTGTGATTAATATTATTCATATTGTCATATTTCAGTATCTCATGCTTCATTTATATTTTTTATTGAATTTTATTTTTATGTGGTGTTTGATATGATGGTTATTTTGGCAGGATAATAATTTTTTAAGACATGATAGGAATGTAGCAGTGTTCGTGGTCTGCTCGTGGAGCTCACCATGACCATGGATCTCATTCGATGCATCCCGAAGTAAGCTCCATAGGGTATCGTAGTCATGTCGTGGTGTTAGAGGAAATGCTACAGGGCGACTATAAAATGCTTCCAAAGGATGAATTTCATTAAATGCTTATATTGTAATTGTGTATACGTTCATGTTAATAAAATTAAATTTGATTAGTATTTGTATTATAATTGTCTACATTTGAATATTGATAAAATTTAATTTTATTAGTATTTATATTTTAATTGTGTGTGTTTAGATATTATTAGTAAATATTTTTATTAATATTGATTATCAAAATATTATACAGATTTTTAAAAATATTTTTTAAATTTGGAGATTGAATGTTAAATCAAATTTAGAGATCGGCTTAGAGACTGAATTTGTATTCGATCTCTAAATTTAGAGACAGAATACAAATTCGATCTCTAAATTAGAGACGGATTTCAAATTCGATCTCTAAATTTAGAGATTTAAAATTTAGAGACCGAAATATTCGATCTCTAAAACGGTTGCTAATATATTTAGAGATCGATTTTCGGTCTCTAATTCTGTAGTGTTAATTGATTAAAAATTTTGGCAAACTAAAGAATTCACTATAAATCAAAATATTTTTCTTGTTATATCATTTCATTAGCAACCAATTAAGGGATAAAATATACCATTTTCATTTTTATTCCACTCAAATTACATCTTAATCTCATTGTGTTTCTGTTTTATTGCATTCCAAATACAAGTATACAACGTTATGCCATATTTTCACATGGATATTGATGCGGCACGAATTATTTTGCTCCTCGATCTTGTGCCACTGAGGAAGGGGTCCTCTTCGACCGCATCAGTAAATTATGAAAATGTGTCCCTGAAAAAGTTAACACATATTAAACCGTCGCCGGCTTACCCGACGACGGCACTCCGATGCTTAAGTTAGGCCGGATATTAATGAAATAAAATGTATTAAATGCAGTAAAAATAATATAAAAGAAGAGTGATAGAACTTATCTCATATGTAGCTTGAAAATATGTAAAAGCTCCTGAGAAAGTACTTAGAGAAGATTAGAAAGTCATTATCGAGTACTTAATAAGAGGGAGAAGGTTATTTCCAAAGAACTCAAGGATTATATATGCAAGCTGCCCGTTTAGCCTTGAATGCTTAAAATGGTTGAACAACTTCAACTATACACAGAACGTGATCAATGATAATACAATATGCTGCAGCAGATAATCCCTTGAGCTTCTGAGCAACAGGAGCCTTATCGTCTATAAATGGAGCTGCAAGACTTATAAAGGGAGCTTCACCAACTCCAACCAACATTCGACAAATTGTAATGGACCAAAAATCAAATGCACAACCACAACCAACAGTAGCAATAGTCCAAACCAACAGTCTCACTCCAATTAACCTAAAAGGATTATGGCTCTTTGCCAGTGATGCAAATATTGGGGAAGCAATTAATAAACCAACCATGAATGCTAAAGACAATACACCATCTTCAAAATAATTCAGGTTAAAGTCTCCTTGGATTCCAGTGCCTGAAGTACATGTGCCACTTTCTGTGTAGGTCGTACGGGTACCATTAACACCCTTGCTTGCTATTGCACCTCGATCGACGTAATTTAGCATGTTGATGATGCAAAGTATCACAAGCAATCTCCGGAAGAGGGAGACGCACAAAGCGGAAGAATGGAGGCGTGCAGCAGAGCCTAGCTTGGCCCTTCACGGACGGTTCAGTCCATTTGTTGCTGCGCCCCCCACGACATGGATCTCCTCTCCCCCTTGAAGAAGATGCGGAAGAAAAAGAAGAAGCTCTTTTTTAAACCTTAGCCACTCTTTTTATATCTCCTCTCATGGGTCGGGCCCTTATTTCATGGACCAATATTTATCTCATATCAGATATCTAGGATGAATTATTATTCTTTCATTACGAGACAAGTTGATATGACTTATTATCACTTGGCATTTTAGGGTTTAGCAAGGAGAAGGGAGGAACACTTTCTACCTCGTCGATGGCGATCGAAGGATGATAAAAGAAGCCTAATCACGGCAATAAGAGGTCAAGATCATCGATAGCTAAAATTGTAGCGTCTTTTTTGGATATTCATATTCTCAAGCATACCTTTACCCTAGTTCTATTATAATATTAAAATCTAAATATATTAAATAAAAATACAAATTTCTATATGAAAAAAATTTAACGTTGAATTTAAATTCAACTTAGAAGGAGATCTCCAGTTCTCAATAGAGACACATTAGGAACAAAATCTTCCAAATAAGAGAATTGATAACTCAGTAGAATATACTCCCCACAATTAAAGAACCAAACTTTCCTTTTTTGTAAATTTTTTAAATAAAAAACAAATTACAGTAATATATTTCATCCAAATGAAAAAGTCAAATTGAAAATCATATTAATTTAAAATTAATTAAAATAAAAAATATTTAAATAAACATATTTAATTCAATAATTAAAAAAATACAGTTATATAGCTCTCTTACATATTACATGAATGATTAAAATCTAAATTTTATTTTGGAAAATTCTATTAATGTGATTAATGTTGTGGTATGAGGCAGAGATGAGAGATGACTTGGTAGGGTGTGCACGGTCGAGGTGAAAGGGGTCACCTGAGCACGGTGAGAGGTCTTCTGGGAGCTGGGAACACTGGATCAAAAGTCTTCGAAGAGCCGAGTAACCTTCAAGGGAGATGGAGCGGAAGACGATGATCACAAAAGATGCCTGAAAGAGACTAGTAAACAAGTGAGGGAGGACGCGGAGATGTGTCTCGGCAATGCCCCTCCGACGTTCAAATCAAGAATGACAAAAGGCAAAGGCCAAGGTGAACATGCAAAGAGCCGAATTTAATGAGCCTAGAAGAGAGAGTCCCTTACCTCCTCCTCTAATTTCCTTTATATAGAAGATGAGCCTGGCGAGGACTCCAAGAGACAACACGGGGGTGTTGTAGATGCACATGATTAGCAGAGATGACATGTTGGCCCAAGCAACAGAGAAAGGTGATGGGAGACAAGACTCCATTAATATGACGAAGACACACGCAGAGCCCCTGACAGGGTTTCATTAAGGAAAAATGACACATCCTTATCGGGAAATCAAGGGAGACATGACCTCATTAATGTGATGGGCATGTATGATAAGAGAACTCTATTAAGGATAACTAGCACAATTGATAAGAGATCAGACTCCATAAATACAGACATAGCCGAAGGGGGTGTGGTTGCTCAACAGGATCTTAGGAACCATATAACTTCATTAATGAGGATGGTATGTCTGATTAGTGAGGATGACCTATCCACCCAAATACACTCCATTTAAGGAACCTCTAGCTAACATGACTTGTAGTACAATTAATTTGGTAAGTTGATCTAAGCTAGATAACTGACCTATTGAGCCGAAACATAAAAATCCTACCGAGACAAGACTACTAAGTCGAGACATGACTATTGAGCCGAGACATAGGCATCCTGCCGAGACATAGGAAAAGGTTCTCTCTGAAAGGCTTGAGTTGATTCATCTTACCTTTGATCAGGACTGTCCTCCACTTCAACTTGATTATTGACCGTTGACCTAATCACCTGGCTAGGGGGATTCTCCTCCACATCATAGGCATCCCCCACCTTTCTAATCGAAGGATAGGTTCAGTCCAACTGACTAGACTTGCACACCAATCCTTTCCTCGACATGGTCCTTCTTGCCTCGGGATCAAGCGAAATGCCCCCATCATTGCTCTTTAGTGGCGGGATAAGGTCCATTAATGTCAAGATCTCAAGGGATATCAAGGCATCGTCTTGTACTTCGGGCCTCCAAAGATCCTTTTAGCTACACCCACATGTCCATCCTGGATACGTCCGCTCCTAGATAACGGTGGAAGCTTCGACAACCATTATGGATGACTTGATGGTCAAGATCAGTCCCGAACCTTGGTTGCCTCGGATTTGACGGTTGCCACTGTTGGTTCTTCTTTTTATATCACCCTTTGTGCGCTAGGGTTTCACCATCCTAATTGCGGCGCTTTCTTCTTCGATCTTCATGCGTCCACAGCTTCTGATCTTCTTTGTTAACCCTTGAGTCTTTTTTTCACTTTGTTCTTATGGTTGAAACTTCATCCCTTTGGTACGAGCCTCTCCCTACTGTCTTCTAACAAGAGGACCAAACAACCCTTAGGATAGCTTTCGAAATCCCGGGTTCTTACCGACTACGGGTGCCAAAACCTGACCAACGACCTCATACTCCTCCCGAAGGTTTCACAATCTTCTTTCATTGCCAATTATGAGCGAGCCTTCGCTTTTCCCTTCCCTCTATCTTCAACGACCTTTCCTCCTATTTCCACATTCCTATACAACAGTTAACGCATAATTCCATAAGTCTAATTTGTGGTTTCTTCATTATCTTTCAATTTTATCGTCTCCTTGTGAGCACCGAGGCCTTCCATTACTTCTTTACCCCTTAGAGGAAAGAACTTGTAGTTTTTTATTTTACTGCCCGATGCGCCAAACCAAGTTCGTCACCTCCCATAAGCACTAGAAATCTCGGTACATCTACGTGCGATCTATCCCTTCTTTTACTTGACCCACAGAATGACAAATGAACATGCCTCCACCTCTGAAGTTGAGACGCTTTAAGGAGGCTGCTTCTTACCAAGAAATGACCGAAGGACTTTCCGACCTAAGTTTTGACGTCAATATACTCTTAGAGGAGGGGCTCCTTTACCACTTCGGCTTAAGCCCAATAGAAGCCGAGCTAAGCAATATTTCTTTGGTAAGAAATCTTATGTTTCTTCTTTTATTTAAGCTCATTTAGCGTTATCTGTCTTCTATTGTGTAGCTGAAGTCATGTTTCGAGCGTCTTGCAACAAGCAACTGAAGTGGCAGCGAGCCCAAGTGGACGCCCCCTGGGTGACTCAAGCCGAGACTTCCACCTTGGGAGAAGCAGGATCTGAGCGAGCACATTCACCTTGGCCTTCCATGGTGCATGAGATGGTGAGCTCGGGAGAGTCTGAGGAGCAAAATTGGCCCCCAGTAAAGGTGCGCATCAGAGATACTTCGGGCGACACTAACTCGTCTCGGAGGTCTCCCAGCCCCAGTCCCTAGACTTTTGCTCCCGTACCACCCAGTCCATTTCCTGAGATTCTAGCCTAGGTTGCGATCAAACAAACTCCAAAGACCTTGCCTCCACTCCCTCCCGAGAGACCTCCTTCCATACCTCGGGAGCCTAGTCCTAGCTCATCTTCTCTCCTGGGAGGGTTGAGACATGAGGTACCATGAGGTTCAAGCGAATCCCGAAGCTATCTGAGGCAGATCCGTGACATGGAGGGGGCCGAAGTGAGAGGGAAGTCTATACCATCCCTCTGTTATTCCATGAACCTCTATATAACTAAGGTAATCTATTTTCTTCTTCGAGTCACAATTTCCCTAAGCTAATATGCTATGATTTGCAGTTCTAGGCTCATCACTTGGAACTATTGGCTCGCCTTCCCCCTTGATGAACACTTTCCAAGGGATGCGAGCTTAGGTTGCCGAGAGTGCGACCTGCCTTTAAGAGAGAGAAAAAGAGCTCTAGACCAAAGAAAAAGAACTGGAGATATCACAAGTTGAGTCAACCATCTACAAGTCGAGGACCCTCTGATATGAGACTGAGGTAACTGAGCTGCAGGGTCAAATCCAAGAGATGGATGAACTTCGCGCCAAAGTGTCGAAGATAGATGAACTCCAAACCAAACTACGAGAGTCAGAGGAGGCTCGTCAAGCCCAGGCAATCGAGGAAGCAACTTGCCAAGAGAAATTGGTTGCCAAGGTAGAGACAACTGAAGTTGAGTTGGCCTCCTACAAAAAAGGGGAAGAGGGTCGTTGGGAAGCCTGAAAGAAGGCATTCCTCATCTTGGAGGAGTTCGCCGACATAATGGGAGAGCTCACCATCAAGATGTTAGATATCAGCTACTCCGGGGTAATCTACCATTTCAAAAAGGCTGGCTACTCGCCTAAGGGGACTCCCTCGAACTTTTTAGACCTACAATGGTGTCTTGACGAGATCCCTGGTAATGTTCTTGGGGATTAAGTAGTATGCTATGTATCTTTTACTGAATTTTCTACAAGTAGTAATGTAACTACCTTTTTGCAAACACTAATATAATGATCTCTCGGGCAAATAAAGTATACATTTTGCGAAACACAGAGATAGCCTTAGAGGCTTTGCAGGACTATTTCTTTAAGGACACCGAAGCAACCCTTAACGAGAGGTGGCCGAACTGATAACTTAGTGGATAGTCACTAAGATAAAAAAGATATAGTGTGTTGAACTGGCAACTTTGGCACCAGATATTTCTGAGACCATATGGAATAGATGATGCTGAGATGACAACTTTGTTAAAGGATGCCTTAGTTCGAGACTAAAGGAAAAATATGCTCCGAACGATGACTTAGTTGATGAACACCTTAGTTTGAGACTAAGGGAAAAATATGCACCAAACGACGACTTAGTTGATGAACGCCTTAGTTCGAGACTAAGGAAAAAATATGCGCCGAACGACGGATTAGCTGATGGACGCCTTAGTTCGAGACTAAGGGAAAAATTTGCGTCGAATGGCGACTTAGCTGATGGATGACTTAGTCCGAGACTAAGGGAAAAATATGCATCAAATGATGACTTAGCTGATGGACGCCTTAGTTTGAGACTAAGGGAAAAATATACGTCGAACGATGGCTTAGCTGATGGACGCCTTAGTCCGAGACTAAGGGAAAAATATGCACCGTGGTGGATGCCTTAGTCCAAGACTAAGAGAAAAATATACGTCGAATAGTGACTTAGTTGATGGACACCTTAGTCCAAGACTAAGGGAAAAATATGCACTGAACGACGACTTAGCTGATGGACGCCTTAGTTCGAGACTAAGGGAAAAATATGCGTCGAATGACGACTTAGCTGATGGACACCGTAGTCCGAGACTAAGGGAAAAATATGTGTCAAACGACGACTTAGCTGATGGACGCCTTAGTTCGAGACTAAGGGAAAAATATGCATTGAACTGTGGCTTAGTTGATGGACGCCTTAGTCCGAGACTAAGGAAAAAATATGTGTCGAACGACGACTTAGCTGATAGAGGCCTTAGTCCAAGACTAAGGGAAAAATATGCGTCGAATGACAACTTAGCTGATGGTTGCCTTAGTCTGAGACTAAGGGAAAAATATGCGTCGAACGACGGCTTAGCTGATGGACGCCTTAGTCCGAAACTAAGGGAAAAATATGCACCAAATGACGACTTAGCTAATGGATGCCTTAGTGTCACGCCCCGAGAGTATGCCGTACCGAAAAGTAAACGGACGACATCTCCCCTGTACGTGGCAATATATCGGGTTAATACAAGGCCCGTAGGCCCAACAACAACACAATATATAAAGATACCAACATACCAATTATACAAAATACAGCGGAAACAATACAAACAGATAACCAAGATACAAAGACTAACTGTGCACTCCGGAGTGACTTGACACGACAAAAATCATAACAGAAATCAAATCAAAGACCAAATACATACATCACATCCGTATATCACAAATATGGAAACAATACAGGGTAAAAACCCAAACCAACAATCCATAGTAATACAACAATACGGAAAAAAACATATCCATTCGTCAGGTGTGAGATGGGATCAGCTGGCGGAGCTCCGAACGTCCAAGGAATCTTCTACCTGTTATCTGGGCGACAGGAAACCCAGGGTCCAGGGGTGGTGAGTATAAACTCAGGGGTAATATATAAAAAGTGCATGAACAACATATAAGGATAGATCTACAAGTATACATGTGAAAATCTACAGGTATACAGCATGAGTCCAATAGACATACAGTCCTATCCAACTCTAATAACAAGTAACTACAGTAAAGTCATACTCAGTGTATATACTAAACTGATCAACTGAACATGAAGTAATGTACCAACGTACTTGACGGTCTGTAACACCAGATGCTAGATCATCCTGAACAGATTTACAATAACATAACTCATATAACGTACTAAATCAATCCCATACCTGACCAATACTCCAACATATGAACAGTATATGATCACCTGTAATAACAACCCGGTCCGTACCACACAATGACATGATGCTAATCAAATGCATATAACAGTCTGAATCAATGCATGTATCATGCTCAACACATAGCAGTATATAAAATGCAGATGACATGTATCATGATGAACAACCATATGCAACAATCATAGCTCAATCAAATGCAGCATCTCACAGGCATATGTAAAACATATATCAAATACATGCATACATATATATATCAGCAATGCATATGCATGGTCACTGTCTGCGGACCCGTCCAACCACGACCCCAGAGTGGCCAGGGTGGCACGACAAATGACAACTAGCCCGACTCCAGCTGCCACCACTCTCGAGTGACCGAGTTGGGTAGTATGACTGAGTAGCGTATAAGCGTAAAAAGCTAACTACTCCTAGGGGCCCCTACTGCAAGCCACGCTGTCCCTACCCATGAGTAGACAAACGCCGCACACAGGACAACTGCACGTCACACAACCACCGTCTATAGTGGGCGAGTGCTAACACCACTCTGCACAGTGGCCAGGTGCGCATCTCCAGCTACCACCATCCATAGTGGCTGAGCGCGGAACATCCAATGCTCTGCCCTCAACCCTGCTACCACTACCCCGAGTGGCCGGGGAGGCAGGATGACTGATGACTTGTCTCAACCACAAGGGAGACCCAGTCAACAACATGCATGCAAATGTAATGATGCATAGATCCACACAAGTATCCTCGCAACACTCCCTATCTCACGGGGAGTCCTGGTCAACTAAAAGTCAACTATGCAAGAACTATAATCCACAAGACTCTCTCTATCGTACAAAGAGTCATACTTATCTGACAGTCAACCACGCTAAGACCTCTAGTCAGTAGCGAGATACTATCGACCATCCATATAATCATACCCAGATATACAATCCATAATGGATATACAATCATGCTAGGACCTCTAGTCCGTAACCATATACTGACAACCACACACATTTATCTATGCACAGACAACTAAATCCACCATAGATGCACAACTAATATGTGTACGATACAACAATCGACTCCATAATCCAATTCATCACCTAACCCTAGTGATGTAACACAGTAACCCAATCTGAGGTCACAAAGATAACCCTAACCACCTGTACTTACTGAACATTCATCAGCTAATACATAATAGGGTTTATAGTTCCTATATATCCGAGCTAGATAATCAATGAAGTACCAGAGTATATATCTCAAAGGTCAAGGCAGTACAAGCATATGATTAAATAAGAGTGGATTTAAGGTAAACAGGTATAAACATATATCCAATATCATGCACTAGAATTTGATCAAAACTATCGGACCAGGTAGATATTACCCACCTGATACGAAACTCGAATGATCCTCACGATCGTGGACCTGCTTCATATCCCAAACCTGCACAATAATAACAAACTATAGTTAAGTACAAGCACCATACAAGTATACGAACTAAACACTACTTCGTTTCTATGTTCGCATCATTTCCTCGTCTCCGAGGTAGAAATCCCGATTACCCAAATCTGATACACCATAATCAGACTCACAATAGATCACCAACATCCAAATGATCAATTAAAGTAATTAGATCTAAACAACACTCAAATAACTATCCATTCGTCTAAACATAATCCACAAGAACCATGGTCAACCACCCCATGAACAATCAGATTACACCCTATTTCTCATCTGAACAACACTCACACTACAATCGGATACCACTCTCTCTAATCCAAGATAAATCAGAAACATTAACAACACCCAAAAACATTCTTACAGCCCTAGCAGCTCCACCCAAACAGCCAAAATAATCAACATAACTGAGCTCTCAAACTCATAACTCATCAAAGCAGTAGAACACACCTGGCAACACCATCTACTACTGTACAAAATCTGCACAATCAACCCACTATTAAATGCAAGTAAATCCCATAAAGGTAACTAAAGCTATACTAATCCAGCCCTCCAATCGTCTAAACTTTAATCAAATTCAATCAACCAAAATCTCATCACAGCCATTACCTTGCGTTGTTTCAATTCCCCCACGTCACATGGAAGAACAAATCAACAACCCATCACCCCTTGATTTCTTTCTTTTCCGGTACCATCCAGAAATCACACCTATTGAATATGGCAGCACAATCTTAGATCAACCCAAAGTCGATCATCACAGCAAAAATTGAAGTAATCACAGTTACAATTGGGCTAAGAGAGGATTGTGAACCTAGCTAGAAACCTCAGATCCAACTGTTGACTGTAGCAATCACCGACTTGCAAACGACGATGTTCCGCTACTGAGATCTGGCTGTCTGGCGATAGATAGAGTCGCGTGATTAGCAAATGTCTCCGGCTCGAGATGAGTGATAGCTGTGGCGATCCACGATGGTGGACGCAATGGCTGCGGAGAAGAGAAAAACACCGACGATATGATCTTGGGGAAGAAGAGGATGGCGACGACGATAGCGGCTCCCAACCACACGCGTATTCACCATTCCAGCTCGCAATCGAGATGGCAGGCGACAGCGCAAGTGCAGACCTCCGACGTGACGATGGCAAGCCGACTCGGATAAGAGAAAGGCACGACAGAGCTCGGGGAAGAAGAGAATGGCGATGGCGATGATCCGAGCTCGTCGGCGCGGGATTCGCCTCTGGTCGATTAGAGGCATTGGATGAGAATTTGGCGGTTCTTGGATGCGAGGTCGGAGAAGTGGGGCGTGAGTGAGGGTAGGCGACCGGTCGACGCTGCTTGCTCCCCACCGAGAACAGCGGCGTCGGGTGGAGGTTGGCTGAGGATGGGCGGCGATCGGGATTTTGACGAAGAGGAGAATCAGGGATCGCAGCTGTGAAAGGAAAGAAATCGCGATGGAAGAGGAGTTGATCGCGATTCGTTCGGGTTTTCCTTTAAACGTCGTTCGACCAATCCAGTTAACCCAGCCCAATCCAAACCCAAAATCTGATTGGGTTTAGCTCAGCCAGTTCAGCCACTTAACCCAAGTCAAAGCCAAATCTGATTTGGCCTAATCCGGTTCAAGCCCAATCAGCCCAAGCCCAATACAACCCAAGCCCAATATTTGCCCAAGCCTAATACCAGCCCAAGCCCAGATTCTAACCCAATTAATCCACTTATTGAGCCCAATTTAATCAACTAATTAAACCCAATTAACCCACTAATTAAATCCAATTAATTAAAGGGTTAATCCATATAATTTTTTTTTCCATATTTTACATTCTCCCCCACTTATAAAAATTTGGTCCCCAAATTTCCGACTCACGTACGAGTACGAGATGTCACAACAACCATCTCAAGTATCCGGAGCAAAATCACACCTCAAGTAACTAAGTGGAGTACTGAGCTCGAATATTATATTCCAGCTCTTATATGCTCTCAGCCAACCTATTAAGAGGTCAATTACTGTACCAGAGTGGAGCTCTATACCCGTAACCGATGGGAGACTTTGCCAGAATCGTAAGGTGAATCATGAATCACCATCAGAAATGATACTCAAGGTTACTCCATGGATATAATTCCATCAAGCGATCCAACGAAATCCATCTTACAGCTCGGAAGAAAATGAGCGGACTTAGCTAATCGATCATCGACTACCTAAATCCTATCAAGTCCTTTCCGAATTCTAGATAATCCCCCAACACAGTCCATCGTACTAGGCTACCACTTCCATCACGGTATGTAACCTTACCGATCACAATATTCCACCTTTGCTTGTTGGCACACCCAACATCAACCTACGGAATCATCCATGCCCCACATACCGTTCCACCAACTGGAACGTCTTAATACTCACTATTTTCGGATACACTCCGAATAAATCATTCCTCTCGAATGAAGAGTCTCCTGAAACAACTCTTCCTAAAGCGAATGCAACTCTGGGAACCACCATCCTTCCCAGAGACCCTAGGTTAAAGACATTATTTACCTACGGATGACCTTTTTGCCCAATATACAATCAGATTGTCATCCGGACTTTACCATTTGCACTTAACTTAAACAAATTCTAAGTTACTTGCATCACCTATATGTATAACTCCTAATCATGGTAAAATAAACATGATATCAACAATGGAGTTAATAGCCAACGGTAAAAGATCAAGCATACGATAAAAAGAGCAGGGTCAAGATAATATGAACACCTAACATGCTCATATCTATGACTAAATCTGAATGAAATACAACTACCCGGACCAGGTAGGAAATTACCCACCTGATATATAGAGTATCCAATAAATCTCCACGTCCAAGAGTTTCTCACAATTTAAAATCCTGCAAGAAAGAGCAAGGAACATATCTAAGTTCTTCATAAGTTCAACAGTGCTATCAATTCCAATATTAGGATTAAATCTTTATCCTACATCAACTTCGTATCCCCATAAACTAACTGAAAAGTTTCTTCCATTAACCTAATCAGAATGCCAACTATCAATTTAATAATAGTTAATCAAGCTAACTAAAGTAACGATCCATAGAATTTACCTAGTTTCAAAGATACTGTACAAGCTTCTTGATCCAAATGTAAATATCCTTATCCCTATACGACTTCAATTACAAAGTCCGTTGATCCAAAGGCGAGTAATAGGAGTGATTCAAAAACTTGGATTGGAGCCAAAAGAAGCCCTCTGAATCCTAATCACGTAAACATCACAAACCTATTTCATTAGCCGCTGTGAACAAAACTCACCCAAATACATGCTTACCTCAAGCGCTGCTCACTTTTAGAAAGTTCAAATCTGAAATGGACAGATCCATTACCCAACCCATCACTACGATTGCTCTTCTCCACCTAGCAATCACAACATTACAGTTGACATCAACTTTTGATCAACTTCACTAATCTATACTTGAATCAGGTCATTACCTATCCATGGATGGATGTCCACCCGGCTGAAACAGCACCGCAACAAAGACTGGATGCGAGACAGAGCGTCCGCGGTGGCTACCTTGTGGCTGGCGATCGGCTGAGGAGACTCGGGGTGTCAGTGATGGATGTTACCACAGTTCCGAGTCTCCAAGCAACTGCTCAAGTGAGGAATCCCGGCGGTGATGGCAGATCATCTGCAGCGACGATGAGGCGATCCACATAGGGCGGTGGAATTCCAATTGAAACAGCGACAGTCGTAACAAATCCACAGTGGCAAGAGCACAAGCGGCGGATCTGCTGGAGGTGTTGCCACTCACGACGAACGTCGATCGATCGCGTTCAAGTAGCGATCGAACGAAGCGGCAGGCGGCGGCGACGACAGAGGAAGAACGCCGAGACTGGCTACGGATGGGGGCGACGAGTGTGAGCTCGGGAAGGAGGCAGCTCGTGGCGGTGGCCCGTCGGAGCAGAAGGGCAAGATCCGACGCTGTCGAGATTGGGGAAGAAGGATCGACGGCAGACGGCGGAGATCGGGATCGATCGCACGGGCGGCAAAGAATCGCGGCGGCAGCGGCGTGGCGAAAGAAACTGGCGTAGCGGTTGGCTTGGGTCACCGGCGATCGAAGAGGACCTCGCGGCGGCAGCGGCAGCGGCGTGACGGCATGCGAGGGAGAAGCCGGCGGCAGTGATGAAGAGAGAAATCGCGAGGAAGAAAGGATCGGGAGGGGAATAGGAACGGCGCGATTTGGGAAATAAGGGAAACGACAGAATATAAAGGTTTTTTTTTATTTAAACCCATTAATTCCTAGCAGATAGTCTAAACAGACTTTACAAAAATCTGTTTGCTTTATCCCCATGAAATATCCATAAACCTTCCGTTTAAATCCAGAAAAATTTCTATAAATTCCTGAAAAATTCTATATGACAACTTCTTAATTAACAAGGGTATTTTCTATTATTATTATTTATTTTATTTTATTTTATTTTTTTTTATCCGGTATTTTACATTCTTCCCCACTAATAAAAATTTGGTCCCCAAATTTCGTACTTAAATATAGGAACCAACTCAAGAATTTTTTTTTTTTGAACTGCTATATGCCTCAAGTGAACAAATGAGGATATCGAGCTCGAATAGTATCTTCCAGCTCCAATGTAGTCTCCTCATCAGTCGGATACTGTCATCCAACCTTTACGAGTCGGATGGTCTTGTTCCGCTACTGTCGCTCCTTGCAACCCAGGATCCACCCTGGAATCTTCTCATAAGTTGCATTAGACTGAGGTAGAATCGGAACCTCTTTCAGAACATAATCAACATGCGACACGTATTTCCTCAGTATGACAATAGGAAATACGTTGTGAGCACCCCAAGTGTCGGAGGTAAAGCCAACCGATAAACTACACTTCTATAATCCATGACACATGCTCTGAATAGATCCTCCAACCTTTGAATGTCATGCTCAGACAGTCCATCAGTCTACAGATGAAAGGTTGCATTAAGCCGAAGCTCTATGCCCATAGTCTGGTGCAGACCCTATCAAAATCGCGAGGTAAATCGCGAATCTCTATCCGATATGGTACTTAAAAGCACCCCACGCAATCTGATAATCTTTCGGTAATACAACTCTACCGAATGATCCAACAAGTACGACCCACGAATAGAAAGGAAATGAGCTGATTTGGTCAGTCGATCCACACTCACCCAAATCGCATCATGTCCTTTACGGGTCCTAGGCAGTCCCGTAACACAATCAATCGTGATATGCTCCCACTTCCATTCCGAAATTGGAATTGTCTAGAGCAATCCAGCGAGTTCTTAATGTTCAGCCTTCACCTACTGGCGTACTAAACATCGAGCAGCAAAATCTACTATAACTCTCTTTATACCATTCCACCAGTATAAACGTTTCAACTCTCGGTATATCTGAGTACCACCAAGGTATATAGCCCATCTCGAATGATGTGCTTTCTGTAGTAACTCTTCCTTAAACACGGCAACTCCGGAAACCCACCATCCTTATCAGAGATGGGAATTATTTTCTCAGAAGAGAAATCCATCAATCATCCAAGATACACTCCACACACACTGTAAGTGCATGGAAGACTATAGCAATCAATCTCCCTTGTTGCAATTATTGCAACTATTCGCGCTCCAGCAACTCCATTATAGCTACCCAGTAGCTTGTTAAAATCCCATGAGCATTCCTGCCCCATACAACTATAAATCCAGATAATAACTACTAATGTCATGTCATGTATATGACAGACTATCTCGTAGTTTCTTAACTGACGTAGGCATAAGATATGCCTCATTCAACTACATCGGAATCGTTCTGATCCCTGAAATGACGTATTTGCGTACATCATCCTTTTATCCACTCCGAAAGGTTTAACTAATACTCATGTAAAAGTTAACCGCCATCTAGGTCCTGTAAATTAGTTTCACCAGCTTCCGACTAAATAATTTCCAACATCACCTTTGTCAAACAAGTTCATGGTATACTAATGCTTAAAGGCATCCCATCCACATTTGTAGGAATAACAAAATCAATACAAGGAAACAACAACTACGGTGGTCGACTGCGCAACTCCAACTACCACCATCAATAGTGGCCAAGTTACGCAACTCTAACGACCACAACCTGATCAAATCGTGTCCAGAGTACACGATCCTCAAATCCAGGGACGATTAATTCGTTAATTAGTCTAACTTAATCAAAATTCATACAATTCATACTAAGTATGAAATTGTCGTCTCCACACACCTGCATCTCCTTTACTCTAAGCTGACGATATAATAATCATCTCAACGACAATGATAATTGTATGACATCATGTCATTACAATATCAACACTCTAGTCGTAAATCAACCTTAGAGTATACACAGGTGTCCTTTGCTGAACTAGACAGCTCATTTATCCTCAACGTAGGATATTTACTTCCAACAATCATCGCATTCCATCATCGACAATCGATGCATACTTTCAAAGGTCCATCTCTCTTTCAATACAGAGTTTCAGATCTTCTCAAGGAGGAATACTGGGATATATAAATATCCCTTCCAACATCTCTTATAATCGCAACTTACGTTCTTCATATTTCTATAGTGTTTAACAACACTGATTCCAACAACACTATCACTCGGTATGTGATCTTCGATACCAGAATTATTTTCGCAATCATTTCGATCGCCTACTCCACTTGCCTATGCAACGACAAGCCTTGGAGTTCATCCAAAACTACATCCGAATGCTCTCAGATTATACGCACATCTGAGAGACATATCGTACCATACTTCCAACAATTTGACCATCCGCAAGGATATGTCTACAGTAAAAGTATGTCTATCAAAGTCTAAGGGTCTCCCTTGACTTCTTAATTGTTGGTTCACATTTCACCAGACGGTAGAGATACCACCGACCCACAAGTCGATGTAAAGGACCCTTCTAATCCAACTGAGAATGTTCTAGTTACAGATACCTGTAACTACAAGCATCTCTCAACATATTAATCCAGAGGGTAAAACTAGAGTAATACCCTGAACGATCAAATATTTGTCGATCCGATCCAAAAGCTCCCCGCAGGTCTCGGTCTTTCTCCGAAGAAAAACATATCAGATCCTACAGTTTGCGATAAAGCGGTCACATTTCTGTGATGAATGATCCAAGGATTTTTCCTAGATCATCCCATCCCATCCCTAAATCCTACGAGCTGCAACTGTAGAATACTGAATAGATATGACCTTCGTCGTATACTCTCTCTTCTGCACTAAGCAAAACACATCTGGAGGTAACTACTTGTTGTTGTCTGCTGAGTCTTCTACAATGTCTTCTGCTGATGCTGCTTCTGTGCTGATCTCTGCTGAAGGGGAGTATTACGGAACTTCAACCACGCCTGAGGTAGTAGGTCGCTGCTGACGAAATAACCCAATCTTCGATGTCGATCTCTGCTGTCGAGACGGTGTATCATCTTCCCGGAATATCCCAGATAGTCTTCAACTGAGTCTTCAAAGTACACCTCCTCCACTGTACTGGTTGCTCACCATAGCAACAGCTGAACTGCTCCAACGGATAATCTGGCTTCGCGTGTCTTTGTGGTCCGCACTGCACGCACACAATTCCTTCGGAGTCTTTGTTCTGATTTTGCTGATATCCACAAGAACCTTCTGATGATCTTCGATTGGTCTTCTATAATCGGAAAGTAGCCCCAAGGCCTCTGACTCCGATCTTGCTCCTTTTGTCCAACATTCGGAGGCTTCTTACTCCAATATCTGACTTGCAATATCTGCTTATCGATCTTCATCTCCTAAACACTTATACGGAGTCATTCTAAACTCCTGTCTCAATCCAACGTCTTCCAGCAGGATCCGCAGAAGATCCCGCATCCTAATCTAACTATAAGCCAATAACTCTGGGTGGCTTAAATCATACATTCTTCTTCTTGAGCTATTAGGTGGTCGTAATTTCTGCAAGTCTCACGACTCTGCACAGTACACTATTACTAACCGAGCACCCTTTCTTGAAGCTCAAGAATTCCTTACAATGCGTCACTAAAAGTGACACGGGGAAATACTCTCTTTCAACATCACTAAACCATGATCAAGTGATATATTATTTCCCGAAGATTATTTTGCATTTATCACCAAATACCGCGATCCCGATAATGGTATGCAAACAACTCTTCTTTCTGATAACATGAGTTAAGTACTCAAAAGTACTCTCAAAGTTATACATCTCAAGATTTAACAACTCAGTGATAAAATCCCCATGAAACATCGACTAGCCTTCCGCTTATCCGCAGATCACAATAGTCTACAAGTCATCTTGTCCATTACCCAACTGTAATGATCCGACTAGTACGCTTAGTGGAAATCTCTAAGACTGTAGTCTCGATTTCCATAATAAATGTGATGACTTGGCCCTCGCTTTTCCGACTCAGATCCCGGCTCGTGAGGTAAATCACCTCCTCGACAGTTCAAGACTCACAGACTAACAGTCGCTCTCGTGGTCAACTCATACCACCCATTCGAATAATAACCAACATACTACAGGTTATTCCCTGGTATAAGCATCTAAATGCATAACCAACATAACCGGGAGTATAAACCCTAAAGGTCACTCCGGTTGGTCGCCTCAGTGGACGACCCCTACTACAAGTCTGCACAGGTGTTATAACTATACTGTATACACCTACTGATCAAGTTTAGATAAATATCTACTAAACCATAAGTTATTAGGAATTCTTACCTCGTGCTGCTTGGAGCTCAGGCCGCTGTCCATCTCATCTCAGAAAACCAAAACCGAATAAATCGACTCCCGAGAATCCAAGACTCGACTCAAAAACAACATTGTATGGCATCGCAGAACCTTGGGCTCTGATACCACTAAAGTTGTCACGCCCCGAGAGCATGCCAAACTGAAAATCAAACGGACGACACCTCCCCTGTACGTGGCAACATTTCGGGTTAATACAAGGCCCGTAGGCCCACAATAACAACAATATATATATAACCATATAACCAAACCACAACATATCAAACTACTACAACAAATACACAGCGGAAAACGATACGACAACAATAGGATATCAATCCCACACATGCATACCGGTATGACTAACACAACACAACAACACAGAACCTCGACAAAATCCGAATATACAACACATACATCACGAAAACTCCAACAACTACAAAATACAATGCACAACGGACAGCAGGCCCAAAACAAAATACGGGAGCCTCGTGAGATGAGATGACGTCAGCCGGCGGTGCTCCAAGTCCACGAAGTCTTCTAATTACTCGGGCGACGAAAACCTGTGGTCCGCGGGGGTGGTGAGTAAAACTCAGCAGGTAATAGAAAACATGTATATATGTAATATCACATGTATTTCGACAACATAATCTAGATGTACAGTATATCGATAGTATATAAATACAAACATATACCGTCTAATCAAATGAATAACATAAAATGCAGATATACAAGTTCGCTACGCTTACTCGATCCAACTCGAACATATATCCAACATATATATAATAGAAGAGTAATACCAACACATAATCTACTCATGCTAGTGCCAAAGTATCTATGGTCTATCCAACACATACCAATATCCGACCTAATCAGATAACAAATGTAAGAGACATGCATGAATATGATGTCCACCCAAATGCAAAGAAACATAGTACAAACAAATGCAACATCACAATAATCATATATATATAGATCAGATCCATATATATATTAATCTCAACTATCCATCCATATATATATATACATAGATATATGTATCTATATATGGTAATATGAAAAGTGCCATCGAGATACGAATGCGGCATGCATGGTCATGTCGGCTCACCCTAAAGCTACCACGACCCGGTGTGGCCTCGGTGGCTCGAGCATGACAACTGTCCCAACTCAACACCAACCACTACCTCTCGAGTGGCCGAGTGATGACGAGTAGCATATAAGCGCAAAGAGCAAGCTACACGATGGGGGTCCCCGTCGCTGGTCACCCGACAAATACTACCCATGAGTGGTCGAGTACCACACACGCAGGACTACGACACGCAAATCCAACTACCACCGCCTATAGTGGTAGAGTGCGGCACTCAATGCTCGCCTCACACCGCTACTTCTCCCATGAGTAACCGGAGGCAGGATGACTGGCGACCCTCTCAACCACAAGGGAGACCTCGTCGCCAGCGTGCATGTAAATGCATGAATGCAATGTCTCAGATACAGACATCCACCATAGACTCACTATCCTGTAGAGAGTCATACCAATCTACTCGACGCACTCTCTATCCTGTAGAGAGTCGTACTCAACTGATCATAATACTCTCTATCCTGTAGAGAGTCATACTAATCTACTCGACGCACTCTCTATCCTGTAGAGAGTCGTACTCATCTGATTATAACAAGCTAGGACCACCGGTCCATAGCGATACCCTAAGTATCATTCCTCTGACCATTTACACAACACATGTTCGGTGGTAACATACAACCTAAGGGTACTAGAACTAACCCTAGGTTAAAGACATTATTTACCTACGGATGACCTTTTTGCCCAATATACAATCAGATTGTCATCCGGACTTTACCATTTGCACTTAACTTAAACAAATTCGAAGTTACTTGCATCACCTATATGTATAACTCCTAATTATGGTAAAATAAACATGATATCAACAATGGAGTTAATAGCCAACGGTAAAAGTGTTGGGTTTCCAGCACCGCGGCGTGTGTGTGTTCGATCATGTTTCGTAAACATGAACACAGCGGAAGCAATTAAAAATAATAAATCTATATTTATTACAACACACACAACACACGCATGCATATTACAACAAGTGTAGACATAACCGTAAATTAAAATTTGCAATAAAAGAAATTATCTACGTTATACCTTTCGTATGACGTGTAGCGGGAACGACATCAACCGGAACGATCCACGTAAGAATCGTCTCTATCCGTATCCACGCCGAGCTCCTCGGGATGACTTCGCTAAGTCACGAGCTTCGTCTTCGTACGGGTTACTAGCCTCGTGTTGAAGACGACGTGATCGAGAGATGATCACGATCCGAATCCAAATTCGGATCCTCAAACGAGTTCTCAAAACTCGCTTCTCCGGAGAGGTATTCGTCAACCAATTGACGAATCCTTCGTCCTCCACCTCAGAGGATTACCGGAGATCAAATCCCCGGTAAGTATGGCGCTATCGGAGCACTAACCATCGTCCAAACGACGCTCCGACAACAAAGAAACAAGCTGTCCAGAAAAACTGGACAGCTTTTGGTGGAGGAATAGAGGCCGGCCAAGGAGAGATAGAAGCTCACCTTATCACCGAACCTAGAGGAGATCACCGGAGGGTCGCCGGAGGTTCACCGGCTGAAGCTTGGTCGCCGGCAATGACTTGGACGGCGGCACAAAGGCTGGGCGGTGGCACACCTAGGGTTGGCGCCGACTAGTGGAGGAGAGGGAGGGGGCGGCACAACTAGGTTGGGCGGCAACTCCAATTAGGATTTTTGGATTAGGGTTTAAGCCCTATTTTATAGAGAACTAATTCTCTTAATGGTTAATGGATCATATCCATAAAGCCCGTTAACCCGCTCCATTAAGATAAGTTAAAATAAACCAAACCATGATGGTTTATTTTAAGTTAAAACGAACAGAACCAACCTTTGGTTCATTCGTTTAATATAAACCAAACTCTTTGGTTTATTCTCATCCATTGGATTAGAACCAAACCATTTTGGTCCATCCATTATGTCTTCATAAGACACGGCCCATCCACGCTTCCATTGCGACTGAAACAATTTCATGCTCGCTTTATGTTTGGTCCAACCAAACATAGTTTCTCTCGATCCGAGAATCCCATTCTCAAGCTCGCTTTAAATCCTTTGGATTACACTCGTTGCACGTGTGACCAAATAAGGTTCTCGGTTTATGTTGGCCGCCTATAATTAACCATTAATTATATAACATCATGAGTGGCACCTAGTAGTACATCATGATCCCCAATTAACCGAAAAGATCAACGTTGATCCGTAACTATTTACGAAACCCTTCAGAGCTTCGAATGAATCGTGCCCCATTCCCTTCACTCATCTTATACCCACTTGGTTCAGGACATGGTCTATAGTGTCACTCCCACTAGGTCGACTCACGCCACACCTAGCCCAAGTATCATTTCCTCGTCCCCACGGATTCTAGTTACTCCACATGTATCAAGAGTACCTTACTCTAAACATGTAATGCTTTGGCCAAAGACTTTAGTAACAATCCGACGAGAGGCCATGGGTATACATCTCCTCGCAAGGAGTGGTGAATCCTTTATAGGCTATTCAAACACCTTCGATCACGACTTATACCCAATCATCCCGGGTCCACATCTCCTTAGAGATGTTTGCTTAAGATGTCAAAGCATAAGTCTCCATGATCAAGATGACTTGAATACCGCAAGTCAAAGGAACATCGCACTTAAGCCACAGTAAAACCTCATTGACATATCTATATATGCAGAGAACCATATGAAGTCTTACGACTGGTCACTCCAATGAACTAGTTACCATAACTAGCATCCACGATTAACTCCGGACATCACTATGTCTCCAGCCAGTGAGAATCAGCTGCTCGGATATACCAAGGAGTATACCTCATGCTAGTCTTGACAGAATTGATGGTGTCTAAATCCATCAATTCATCGACTAGGGATAATTCCGATACATCACAATTACACATGTAGAGATACTCACTAGTTGTGATCCAATCACAAATTCTCTCATGCTGTGAATCGCATCGTGGACATTCAGTAAATGAGTTTAAGATCCAATCAAATACATTAAACATGTATACTCAAATAGTGAATCTTCATTTATCATATAAATGGTTCATACATAAGGCGATTGCCTTAGGACATCTCTCATATATTACTAACAAAAAGATCAAGCATACGATAAAAAGAGCAGGGTCAAGATAATATGAACACCTAACATGCTCATATCTATGACTAAATCTGAATGAAATACAACTACCCGGACCAGGTAGGAAATTACCCACCTGATATGTAGAGTATCCAATAAATCTCCACGTCCAAGAGTTTCTCACAATTTAAAATCCTGCAAGAAAGAGCAAGGAACATATCTAAGTTCTTCATAAGTTCAACAGTGCTATCAATTCCAATATTAGGATTAAATCTTTATCCTACATCAACTTCGTATCCCCATAAACTAACTGAAAAGTTTCTTCCATTAACCTAATCAGAATGCCAACTATCAATTTAATAATAGTTAATCAAGCTAACTAAAGTAACGATCCATAGAATTTACCTAGTTTCAAAGCTACTGTACAAGCTTCTTGATCCAAATGTAAATATCCTTATCCCTAGCACAGCTTCAATTACAAAGTCCGTTGATCCAAAGACAGAGTAATAGGAGTGATTCAAACTGTTGGATTGGAGCCAAAAGAAGCCCTCTGAATCCTAATCACTGTAAGACATCACAAACCCATTTCATTAGCTGTTGTGAACAAAACTCACCCAAATACATGCTTACCTCACTGCTCACTTTTAGAAAGTTCAAATCAAATGGACAGATCCATTACCCAACCCATCACTACGATTGCTCTTCTCCACCTAGCAATCACAACATTACAGTTGACATCAACTTTTGATCAACTTCACTAATCTATACTTGAATCAGGCCATTACCTATCCATGGATGGATGTCCACCCGGCTGAAACAGCACCGCAACAAAGACTGGATGCGAGACAGAGCGTCCACAGTGGCTACCTTGTGGCTGGCGATCGGCTGAGGAGACTCGGGGTGTCGGTGATGGATGTTACCACAGTTCCGAGTCTCCAAGCAACTGCTCAAGTGAGGAATCCCGGCGGTGATGGCAGATCATCTGCAGCGACGATGAGGCGATCCACATAGGGCGGTGGAATTCCAATTGAAACAGCGACAGTCGTAACAAATCCACAGTGGCAAGAGCACAAGCGGCGGATCTGCTGGAGGTGTTGCCGCTCACGACGAACGTCGATCGATCGCGTTCAAGTAGCGATCGAACGAAGCGGCAGGCGGCGGCGACGGCAGAGGAAGAACGCCGAGGCAGCTACGGATGGCGACGAGCGAGCTCAAAAGGAGGCTCATGGCGGCCCGTCGGAGCAGAAGGGCAAGATCCGGCGCTGTCGAGATTGGGGAAGAAGGATCGACGGCAGATCGGGCGGAGATCAGACTGGATCGGCACCGGCGGCGGCAGCAACTCGCGGTGGCAGCGACAGCGGCGTGGCGAAAGCAACTGGCGTAGCGGTTGGCTTGGGTCACCGGCGATCGAAGAGGACCTCGCGGCGGCAGCGGCAGCGGCGTGACGGCGTGCGAGGGAGAAGCCGGCGGCAGTGATGAAGAGAGAAATCGCGAGGAAGAAAGGATCGGGAGGGGAATAGGAACGGCGCGATTTGGGAAATAAGGGAAACGATAGAATATAAAGGTTTTTTTTATTTAAACCCATTAATTCCTAGCAGATAGTCTAAACAGGCTTTACAAAAGCCTGTTTGCTTTATCCCCATGAAATATCCATAAACCTTCCGTTTAAATCCAGAAAAATTTCTATAAATTCCTGAAAAATTCTATATGACAACTTCTTAATTAACAAGGGTATTTTCTATTATTATTATTTATTTTATTTTTTTTTATTATTTTTTTTTATCCGGTATTTTACAGTACCACACAATGACATGATGCTAATCAAATGCATATAACAGTCTGAATCAACACATTTATCATGCTCAACACATAGCAGTATATAAAATGCAGATGACATGTATCATGATGAACAACCATATGCAGCAATCATAGCTCAATCAAATGCAGCATCTCACAGGCATATGTAAAACATATATCAAATACATGCATACATATATATATCAGCAATGCATATGCATGGTCATCGTCATGGACCCGGCCCAACCACGACCCCAGAGTGGCTGGTGGCACGACAAATGACAACTAACTCCGGTGCCACCACTCTCGGAGTAGGAGTTGGGTAGTATGACTGAGTAGCGTATAAGCGTAAAAAGCTAACTACTCCTAGGAGCCCCTGCTGCAAGCCATGCTGTTCCTACCCATGAGTAGACAAACGCCGCACACAGGACAACTGCACGTCACACAACCACCGTCTATAGTGGGCGAGTGCTAACACCACTCTGCACAGTGGCCAGGTGCGCATCTCCAGCTACCACCATCCATAGTGGCCGAGCGCGGAACATCCAATGCTCTGCTCTCAACCCTGCTACCACTACCCCGAGTGGCCGAGGAGGCAGGATGACTGATGACTTGTCTCAACCACAAGGGAGACCCAGTCAACAACATGCATGCAAATGTAATGATGCATAGATCCACACAAGTATCCTCGCAACACTCCCTATCTCACGGGGAGTCATGGTCGACCAAAAGTCAACTATGTAAGGACTACAATCCACAAGACTCTCTCTATCGTACAAAGAGTCATACTCATCTGACAGTCAACCACGCTAAGACCTCTAGTCAGTAGCGAGATACTATCGACCATCCATATAATCATACCCAGATATACGATCCATAATGGATATACAATCATGCTAGGACCTCTAGTCCGTAACCATATACTGACAACCACATACATTTATCTATGCACAGACAATTAAATCCACCATAGATGCACAACTAATATGTGTACGATACAACAATCGACTCCATAATCCAATTCATCACCTAACCCTAGTGATGTAACACAGTAACCCAATCTGAGATCACAAAGATAACCCTAACCACCTGTACTTACTGAACATCCATCAGCTAATACATAATAGGGTTTATAGTTCCTATATATCCGAGCTAGATAATCAATGAAGTACCAGAGTATATATCTCAAAGGTC
This sequence comes from Wurfbainia villosa, assembly GCA_025175895.1. Lineage (NCBI taxonomy): Eukaryota > Viridiplantae > Streptophyta > Magnoliopsida > Zingiberales > Zingiberaceae > Wurfbainia > Wurfbainia villosa. Next base: position 487,720 of record CM045992.1, on the reverse strand, counting down.
AAGGCAGTACAAGCATATGATTAAATAAGAGTGGATTTAAGGTAAACATGTATAAACATATATCCAATATCATGCACTAGAATTTGATCAAAAATATCGGACCAGGTAGATATTACCCACCTGATACGAAGCTCGAATGATCCTCACGATCGTGGACCTGCTTCGTATCCCAAACCTGCACAATAATAACAAACTATAGTTAAGTACAAGCACCATACAAGTATACGAACTAAACACTACTTCGTTTCTATGTTCGCATCATTTCCTCATCTCCGAGGTAGAAATCCCGATTACCCAAATCTGATACACCATAATCAGACTCACAATAGATCACCAACATCCAAATGATCAATTAAAGTAATTAGATCTAAACAACACTCAAATAACTATCCAATCGTCTAAACATAATCCACAAGCACCATGGTCAGCCACCCCACGAACAATCAGATTACACCTTATTTCTCATTTGAACAACACTCACACTACAATCGGATACCACTCTCTCTAATCCAAAATAAATCAGAAACATTAACAACACCCAAAAACATTCTTACAGCCTTAGCAGCTCCACCCAAACAACCAAAATAATCAACATAACTGAGCTCTCAAACTCATAACTCATCAAAGCAGTAGAACACACCTGGCAACACCATCTACTACTGTACAAAATCTGCACAATCAACCCACTATTAAATGCAAGTAAATCCCATAAAGGTAACTAAAGCTATACTAATCCAGCCCTCCAATTGTCTAAACTTTAATCAAATTCAATCAACCAAAATCTCATCACAGCCATTACCTTGCGTTGTTTCAATTCCCCCACGTCACATGGAAGAACAAATCAACAACCCATCACCCCTTGATTTCTTTCTTTCCTGCAACCATCCGTAAATCACACCTATTGAATATGGCAAAGACAATCTTAGATCAACCCAAAGTCGATCATCACAAAGAAAAATTGAAGTAATCACGATTACAATTGGGCTAAGAGAGGATTGTGAACCTAGCTAGAAACCTATCGAGTAATCACCGCTTGCGAAGATGTTCCGCCATCGAGATCCGCCGACGGCGATAGATAGAGTCGCGTGATCGCGCGACTCGGCCGAGGTGAGTGATAGCTGTGGAGATCCGCGATGGTGGACGCGATGGCTGCGGAGAAGAGAAAAACACCGACGATCTGATCTTGGGGAAGAAGAGGATGGCGACGGCGATTGCGGCTCCCAACCACACGCGAATTCACCATTCCAGCTCGCAATCGAGATGGCAGGCGACAGCGCAAGTGCAGACCTCCGGCGTGACGATGGAAAGCCGACTCGAATAAGAGAAAGGCACGACAGAGCTCGGGGAAGAAGAGAATGGCGATGGCGACGATCCGAGTCATGGTCGATTAGGGCGACCGGATGAGCTGGACGGCGGTTGTCGATGGCTGGAGGTCGGAGAAGTGGGGCGCGAGTGAGGGTAGGCGACCGACCGGCGCTGCTTGCTCCCCACCGAGATCAGCGGCGTCGGGTGGAGGTTGGCCGAGGATGGGCGGCGATCGGGATTTTGACGAAGAGGAGAATCAGGGATCGCAGCTGTGAAAGGAAAGAAATCGCGATGGAAGAGGAGTTGATCGCGATTCGTTCGGGTTTTCCTTTAAACGTCGTTCGACCAATCCAGTTAACCCAGCCCAATCCAAACCCAAAATCTGATTGGGTTTAGCTCATCCAGTTCAACCACTTAACCCAAGTCAAAGCCAAATCTGATTTGGCCTAATCCGGTTCAAGCCCAATCAGCCCAAGCCCAATACAGCCCAAGCCCAATATCAGCCCAAGCCTAATACCAGCCCAAGCCCAGATTCTAACCCAATTAATCCACTTATTGAGCCCAATTTAATCAACTAATTAAACCCAATTAACCCACTAATTAAATCCAATTAATTAATGGGTTAATCCATATAATTTTTTCTCTCCATATTTTACACTTAGTCTGAGACTAAGGGAAACATATGCATCGAACAATGACTTAACCAATGGACGTCTTAGTCCGAGACTAAGGAAAAATATGCACTGAATGGTAGCTTAGCTGTTGGATGCCTTAGTCCGAGACTAAGGGAAAGATATGGATATGGTGCACTAATCGACCAAAATAGCAAGTTTTATTGTTTCGAGAGGAAACCCATGATTACATAAGGATTTGCAGGACTAGACATGATAAGGTCGGAGGTGGAAAGCATTCCACGATCGAACGAGTTCCTTTCCGTTGTCATCTTGCAGAAAGTAGGCTCTCGAGCTTAGTTTCTTTGTGATTTTGTAGGGCCCTTCCCATTTAGGTACCAACTTTTGAACTTCTCTGGCAGGTTGAATCTTTTCCCATACAAAATCCTCTGATTGAAAGGAGCAGGGCATCACCTTCTTAATATAAGTCTGAGATATTCGTTGTTGGTAAGCTTTCATCCGAGCAGCTACGTTGTCTCTGGTTTCAGTGACTAAATCTAGCTTAGTTAATCTCTTTTCTATATTCTCTGCAACATCTGGCGCATAAGTGGAAATCCAGGGAGGACCTGCGCCGATCTCGATTGGAACTACTGCCTCAGAGCCATATACTAAATGGAAAGGTGTCAACCCTGTTATGTCTTTGGGAGTCGAGCAATATGCCCAGAGTATATTTGGTAACTCCTCGACCCAACTTCCTATTATGTGGTTGAGTTTAATCCTGATTCTCTGAATTAACTCCCGATTGACCACCTCGACTTGGCCATTGCTTTGAGGGTACACAACTGAAGTGAAAGCATGTTGAATTTCTAGTTGCTGACATCAGTCTCTGATCTTTTGGCCTTAAAATTGCCAGTCATTGTCCAAGACAATTCTCCAAGGAATGCCAAACCTGCACACAACATTCTTCCAAAGAAATTTGAGCATAACTTCCTTGATAATTTTAGCTGATGCGTCAGCTTCCACCCACTTGGAAAAATAATTTATCGCTACCAACAATAATTTTTTCTGATTAGGTCCTACTGGCATCGATCCTAAAATGTTCATCCTCACTGGTCAAAAGGGCATGACATCATAGAGGCCTTCAGGAGTTTAGCAGGCTGCTGAGAGAAGTTTTAATGCTTCTGACAACCGAGGCAAGTGTAGACATAGTGAGCAACATCTTGTTGGAGAGTTGTCCAGAAATACCTGGCCAGTAGAACTTTCCGTGCTAAAGTCCTGCCACCTAAGCGATTGTCATAGTTTCCTTCGTGTATCTTATGCATCACATAGTCGACTTCTTCCGGGCTGAGGTACTTGAGCAAAGGATGAGCGGACATTTGTTTATATAAATCATCTCCAATTAAAGTGAAGTACGAGCCTCTTTTCTTTATGAGCCGAGCCTCCTTAGTGGCTTCTGGTAGTGTCCCCCCTTTAGACAAACAACCAAGGGCGCTCTCCAGTCGACGATAGATTCTGAGGTATCCCGGTCTATCTGAGCAATGAGTTGTACTTCGGTGACCGACCCATCTATCGTCCATGCAGTTCATGCACTGACCATTCGAGCCAACTCATAAGTCTTTTGATTCTCACCTCGAGGGATCTTATGCAAGATTACTTCTTGAAACTCAGCTGTAAGCTTTCCAGATGCTTTGGCGTAATGTCGGAGCCACTCATTATTAATTTCAAAAGATCCTTTGAGTTGCTCCACAACCAACTGAGTCAGAATAAAGAACTACCTTCGAGGCACCAACTTGACGAGCTGCTTGAAGGTCGATGAGCAGAGCCTCATACTCGACCTCATTATTTGAGGTTCGGAAGTTGAGCTGTAGGACTATTTGCATAACATCTTCCCTGGGGGATATTAACAGGATCCCTACACCACTTCCTTATTTAATGGAAGATCCATCAACGTAAATCTTCCATACCTCATTATTTTCCTGTTCGAAAACCTCTGTCAAGAAATCCGTCAATTCTTGTGCTTTGATAATTGTTCTTGATTGATATTGAATGTCATACTCGACAAGCTCTGTAGTTCATTTAATCAAATGGACCAAGGCTTCAGGGTTGACTAAAACTCTTTTAAGGCCGCTGTTGGTCAAAACAGTGATCGGATGAGATAGAAAATAAGGACGAAGCTTCCGAGTAGTTGTAAGGAGGGTTAGAGCCAACTTTTCTAGTGTGGTGTATCGCCTTTCAACCTCCTTTAATAAGTGGCTAACAAAATAGACAGGGTATTGTCTGCCTTCCTCTTACCGAATTAGAACGGATCCCACTGCCTCCTCAGTCACAACTAAGTATAACCATAATCTTTCTCCGACTACTGGCTTAGATAAAGTGTGTAGTTCCTCCATATACTGCTTTAAATTCGTGAAAGCATGTTCACACTTCTCATCCCATGAAAACCGAGTCAACCTGCGAAGCACCTTAAAGAAAGGCAAACTTCACTCAGCTGACTTAGGAATGAAATGTGGGAGGGCTGTGATTTTTCCCACCAATCTTTGAGCCTCTTTTAGATTCTGAGGCGAGGTCATGTTTTGTAGGGCCTGGACCTTCTCTGGGTTGACCTTAATTCCTTTCTCGGTCACAATATATCCGAGGAAACTATTAGTACAATCGGCCTAGGTCACGATTGACCAGACTCGAGTTTGACTCGAGTAGTATTTTGATGTTTGACATTGATGTCTGACATGTGTTGGAGAGATTGGTGCAATCGACCCAGGTTAGTATTTGATGTTTGACGATGGTATGACCATTGTCATGGAAAGTCCAAGTGAGACACTTGACATTGGGAAAGTCCAAGTCTTGAGTACTTGACATGTAAAGTCCAAGCATGAGTCTTGGCAAGGGAAAGTCCAACATGGGTTGGCAAGGAAAAGTACCATCGTGGTGCTGGTTTTGAAAAATCAACACCACGAGAGTGTTGATGTGTCAATTATTTATTTCTAGAGACAATAATTTTTGACTTAGATATCAGAACTATATGTAATTTTTTAAAATCAAAGATCATTCAAAGATGTACATTTGTTACTAGGTGAAACCCGTGATAGCCCCATTTCAAGTCTAAAAAATAGTATTTAAAGTCTTTTCGGATTCATCAAGGGGTTTCGGTCAAAATCCATTGATGGATCTAAAGAGCTCCAATCATACCCATTTGAAGTGTTATAGGTTTCTGAAGTTCCATAGAATCTGTGTTCAAATATATTCGTTCAAAGTCATTAACAGTAGTGATAAGAAGATTTTCAAAGTTTATGATTTTAAAATAATTGACACATACGCATAACTTATTGTAGAGATATCAAAACTAGATATGAATATCATAAACACCTTCATTGCACTACCCTCTTCCATTACATGCCAAGTTTTTAAAAATCCAAATCCGTTAAGCTCATCAATGGATTTTGGGTCAGAACCCATTGATGGACCTAAATAGCTCCGATCGGATTCATTCTAAGTGCTACAGGTTTCTTAAGTGTCATAGAGTCTATATTTGTCCAAAAATATCAATTCAAAGTCATTAACAGTAATGATCAGAAGATTTTCAAAGTTTATGACTTTAAGATAATTGATACATAAGCATAATTTATCGTAGGGATGCCAAAACTAAATATAAACACCATAAACACCTTCATTGCACTACCCTCATCCATTACATGCCAACTTTTCAAAAATCCAAATCCGCTAAGCCCATCAATAGGTTTCAATCAAAATATATTGATGGATCTAAAGAGCTCCGATCAGACATATTCGAAGTGTTATAGGTTTCTAAAGTTCCATAAAGTCTATATGTGTCCAAAAATATCAGTTCGAAGTCATTAACAGTAGTGATCAAAAGATTTTCAAAATTTATGACTTTAAGACAATTGACACATACGTATAACTTATCGTAGGGATGTCAAAACTAGATATAAACACATTCATTGCACTACCCTCTTCATTACATGTCAACTTTTCAAAAATCTAAATCCGCCAGACCCATCAATGAGTTTTGGTCAAAACTCATTAATGGACCTAAATAGCTCCGATTGGATCCATTCTAAGTGCTACAGGTTTCTAAAGTTTCATAGAGTCTATATGTGTCCAAAAATATCAGTTTAAAGTCATTAACAATAGTGATTAGAAGGTTTTCAAAGTTTATGACTTTAAGACAATTGACACATACGCATAACTTATCATAGAGATGCCAAAATTAGATATAAACACCATAAATACCTTCATTGCACTACCCTCTTCCACTACATGTCAACTTTTCAAAAATCCAAATATGCTAGGTCATCAATGGATTTCGGTCAAAATGCATTGATGAACCTAAAGAGCTCTGATCAGACTCATTCGAAGTGTTATAGATTTTGAAATCCAGCATTACCAAGTGGTGCTGGATTGGTGGTGTTGGCACCATCATGGTGCTGGATTTCGAATTCTAGCACCACCAAGTGGTGCTGGTTTTCGAATACCAACACTATTATGGTGTTGATTTTCAACTTGAATTATTAGATCGAAATCATATACATATAGAATATATTGTTTGCCAGTGTATATGCAGTTTCAGATAGAGAATTATTAAGTTCTTTAGGGAACCTTTTCTCCATGCATATTCTTGTATAAATGCACAATATTTGCATCTTTTTAGAGAGAATATGAACCTTCAGAACTTGGCAGGGTGAAAAAACTATTAATTACCTTTGGTCTTTACAAAACCTTGTTAAAATATGCAGGTTTTCACTCCATTTCTCGTTTATTGCCCTAGGACTTTTGAAAATTTCCAAGCACTCTACGCTAGTAATTATATATTAGGGATTAATATTGGCGAGTTTTTTTCTCTCTTTTTCTTAGATATTTGATCTTAAATTTACACTGTCAATCATGCACTAATAAAGGTATATTTTTGTTTACAGATGAAATGAGATATGGATAAGTGACTAAGAAGCCCTTGTACTAGAATAGATCACTCTTCCATTGCTTAATTAAAAGATTTATAACACAGGTGCATTATTATTTTTCCTATCAATTTCAGACAATTCATTGCCATTTTTTTATTAATATAATACATATGGTCATATTTGTCATTATTTTTGCGAATAATATTCACATCATCACATTTGTCGTTAATTTGTGATTAATATTATTCATATTGTCATATTTCAGTATCTCATGCTTCATTTATATTTTTTATTGAATTTTATTTTTATGTGGTGTTTGATATGATGGTTATTTTGGCAGGATAATAATTTTTTAAGACATGATAGGAATGTAGCAGTGTTCGTGGTCTGCTCGTGGAGCTCACCATGACCATGGATCTCATTCGATGCATCCCGAAGTAAGCTCCATAGGGTATCATAGTCATGTCGTGGTGTTAGAGGAAATGCTACAGGGCGACTATAAAATGCTTCCAAAGGATGAATTTCATTAAATGCTTATATTGTAATTGTGTATACGTTCATGTTAATAAAATTAAATTTGATTAGTATTTGTATTATAATTGTCTACATTTGAATATTGATAAAATTTAATTTTATTAGTATTTATATTTTAATTGTGTGTGTTTAGATATTATTAGTAAATATTGTTATTAATATTGATTATTAAAATATTATACAGATTTTTTTAAATATTTTTTAAATTTGGAGATTGAATGTTAAATCAAATTTAGAGATCGGCTTAGAGACTGAATTTGTATTCGATCTCTAAATTTAGAGACAGAACACAAATTCGGTCTCTAAATTAGAGATGGATTTCAAATTCGATCTCTAAATTTAGAGATTTAAAATTCCGAGACCGAAATATTCGGTCTCTAAAACGGTTGCTAATATATTTAGAGATCGATTTTCGGTCTCTAATTCTGTAGTGTTAATTGATTAAAAAATTTGGCAAACTAAAGAATTCACTATAAATCAAAATATTTTTCCTGTTATATCATTTCATTAGCAACCAATTAAGGGATAAAATATACCATTTTCATTTTTATTCCACTCAATTACATCTTAATCTCATTGTGTTTCTGTTTTATTGCATTCCAAATACAAGTATACAACGTTATGCCATATTTTCACATGGATATCTAGGATGAATTATTATTCTTTCATTACGAGACAAGTTGATATGACTTATTATCACTTGGCATTTTAGGGTTTAGCAAGGAGAAGGGAGGAACACTCTCTACCTCGTCGATGGCGATCGAAGGATGATAAAAGAAGCCTAATCACGGTAATAAGAGGTCAAGATCATCGATAGCTAAAATTGTAGCGTCTTTTTTGGATATTCATATTCTCAAGCATACCTCTACCCTAGTTCTATTCTAATATTTAAATCTAAATTTATTAAATAAAAATACAAATTTCTATATGAAAAAAATTTAACGTTGAATTTAAATTCAACTTAGAAGGAGATCTCCAGTTCTCAATAGAGACGCATTAGGAACAAAATCTTCCAAATAAGAGAATTGATAACTCAGTAGAATATACTCCCTACAATTAAAGAACCAAACTTTCCTTTTTTGTAAATTTTTTAAATAAAAAACAAATTACAGTAATATATTTCATCCAAATGAAAAAGTCAAATTGAAAATCATATTAATTTAAAATTAATTAAAATAAAAAATATTTAAATAAACATATTTAATTCAATAATTAAAAAAATACAGTTATATAGCTCTCTTACATATTACATGAATGATTAAAATCTAAATTTTATTTTGGAAAATTCTATTAATGTGATTAATGTTGTGGTATGAGGCAGAGATGAGAGATGACTTGGTAGGGTGTGCACGGTCGAGGTGAAAGGGGTCACCTGAGACGGTGAGAGGTCTTCTGGGAGATGGGAACACTGGATCAAAAGTCTTCGAAGAACCGAGTAACCTTCAAGGGAGATGGAGCGGAAGACGATGGTCACAAAAGATGCCTGAAAGAGACTAGCAAACAAGTGAGGGAGGACGCGGAGATGTGTCTCGACAACGCCCCTCCGACGTTCAAATCAAGAATGACAAAAGGCAAAGGCCAAGGTGAACATGCAAAGAGCCGAATTTAATGAGCCTAGAAGAGAGAGTCCCTTACCTCCTCCTCTAATTTCCTTTATATAGAAGATGAGCCTGGCGAGGACTCCAAGAGACAACACGGGGGTGTTGTAGATGCACATGATTAGCAGAGATGACATGTTGGCCCAAGCAACAGAGAAAGGTGATGGGAGACAAGACTCCATTAATATGGCGAAGACACATGCAGAGCCCCTGACAGGGTTTCATTAAGAAAAAATGACACATCCTTATCGGGAAATCAAGGGAGACATGACCTCATTAATGTGATGGGCATGTATGATAAGAGAACTCTATTAAGGATAACTAGCACAATTGATAAGAGATCAGACTCCATAAATACAGACATGGCCGAAGGGGGTGTGGTTGCTCAACAGGATCTTAGGAACCATATGACTTCATTAATGAGGATGGTATGTCTGATCAGTGAGGATGACCTATCCACCCAAATACACTCCATTTAAGGAACCTCTAGCTAACATGACTTGTAGTACAATTAATTTGGTAAGTTGATCTAAGCTAGATAACTGACCTATTGAGCCGAAACATAAAAATCCTACCGAGACAAGACTACTAAGTCGAGACATGACTATTGAGCCGAGACATAGGCATCCTGCCGAGACATAGGAAAAGGTTCTCCCTGAAAGGCTTGAGTTGATTCATCTTACCTTTGATCAGGACTGTCCTCCACTTCAACTTGATTATTGACCATTGACCTAATCACCTGGCTAGGGGGATTCTCCTCCACATCATAGGCATCCCCCACCTTTCTAATCGAAGGATAGGTTCAGTCCAACTGACTAGACTTGCACACCAATCCTTTCCTCGACATGGTCCTTCTTGCCTCGGGATCAAGCGAAATGCCCCCATCATTGCTCTTTAGTGGCGGGATAAGGTCCATTAATGTCAAGATCTCAAGGGATATCAAGGCATCGTCTTGTACTTCGGGCCTCCAAAGAGCCTTTTAGCTACACCCACATGTCCATCCTGGATACGTCCGCTCCTAGATAACGGTGGAAGCTTCGACAACCATTATGGATGACTTGATGGTCAAGATCAGTCCCGAACCTTGGTTGTCTCGGATTTGATGGTTGCCACTGTTGGTTCTTCTTTTTATATCACCCTTTGTGCGCTAGGGTTTCACCATCCTAATTGCGGCGCTTTCTTCTTCGATCTTCATTCGTCCACAGCTTCTGATCTTCTTTGTTAACCCTTGAGTCTTTTTTTCACTTTGTTCTTATGGTTGAAACTTCATCCCTTTGGTACGAGCCTCTCCCTACTGTCTTCTAACAAGAGGACCAAACAACCCTTAGGATAGCTTTCGAAATCCCGGGTTCTTACCGACTACGGGTGCCAAAACCTGACCAACGACCTCATACTCCTCCCGAAGGTTTCTCAATCTTCTTTCATTGCCAATTATGAGCGAGCCTTCGCTTTTCCCTTCCCTCTATCTTCAACGACCTTTCCTCCTATTTCCACATTCCTATACAACAGTTAACGCATAATTCCATAAGTCTAATTTGTGGTTTCTTCATTATCTTTCAATTTTATCGTCTCCTTGTGAGCACCGAGGCCTTCCATTACTTCTTTACCCCTTAGAGGAAAGAACTTGTAGTTTTTTATTTTACTGCCCGATGCGCCAAACCAAGTTCGTCACCTCCCATAAGCACTAGAAATCTCGGTACATCTACGTGCGATCTATCCCTTCTTTTACTTGACCCACAGAATGACAAATGAACATGCCTCCACCTCTGAAGTTGAGACGCTTTAAGGAGGCTGCTTCTTACCAAGAAATGACCGAAGGACTTTCCGACCTAAGTTTTGACGTCAATATACTCTTAGAGGAGGGGCTCCTTTACCACTTCGGCTTAAGCCCAATAGAAGCCGAGCTAAGCAATATTTCTTTGGTAAGAAATCTTATGTTTCTTCTTTTATTTAAGCTCATTTAGCGTTATCTGTCTTCTATTGTGTAGCTGAAGTCATGTTTCGAGCGTCTTGCAACAAGCAACTGAAGTGGCAGCGAGCCCAAGTGGACGCCCCCTGGGTGACTCAAGCCGAGACTTCCACCTTGGGAGAAGCAGGATCTGAGCGAGCACATTCACCTTGGCCTTCCATGGTGCATGAGATGGTGAGCTCGGGAGAGTCTGAGGAGCAAAATTGGCCCCCAAAATGGGGTCGCATCAGAGATACTTCGGGCGACACTAACTCGTCTCGGAGGTCTCCCAGCCCCAGTCCCTAGACTTTTGCTCCCGTACCACCCAGTCCATTTCCTGAGATTCTAGCCTAGGTTGCGATCAACCAAACTCCAGAGACCTTGCCTCCACTCCCTCCCGAGAGACCTCCTTCCATACCTCGGGAGCCTAGTCCTAGCTCATCTTCTCTCCTAGGAGGGTTGAGACATGAGGTACCATGAGGTTCAAGCGAATCCCGAAGCTATCTGAGGCAGATCCGTGACATGGAGGGGGCCGAAGTGAGAGGGAAGTCTATACCATCCCTCTGTTATTCCATGAACCTCTATATAACTAAGGTAATCTATTTTCTTCTTCGAGTCACAATTTCCCCTAGCGCTAATATGCTATGATTTGCAGTTCTAGGCTCATCACTTGGAACTATTGGCTCGCCTTCCCCCTTGATGAACACTTTCCAAGGGATGCGAGCTTAGGTTGCCGAGAGTGCGACCTGCCTTTAAGAGAGAGAAAAAGAGCTCTAGACCAAAGAAAAAGAACTGGAGATATCACAAGTTGAGTCAACCATCTACAAGTCGAGGACCCTCTGATATGAGACTGAGGTAACTGAGCTGCAGGGTCAAATCCAAGAGATGGATGAACTTCGTGCCAAAATGTCGAAGATAGATGAACTCCGAGCCAAACTACGAGAGTCGGAGGAGGCTCGTCAAGCCCAGGCAATCGAGGAAGCAACTTGCCAAGAGAAATTGGTTGCCAAGGTAGAGACAACTGAAGTTGAGTTGGCCTCCTACAAAAAAGGGTAAGAGGGTTGTTGGGAAGCCTGAAAGAAGGCATTCCTCGTCTTGGAGGAGTTCGCCGACATAATGGGAGAGCTCACCATCAAGATGTTAGATATCAGCTACTCCGGGGTAATCTACCATTTCAAAAAGGCTGGCTACTCGCCTGAGGGGACTCCCTCGAACTTTTTAGACCTGCAGTGGTGTCTTGACGAGATCCCTGGTAATGTTCTAGGGGATTAAGTAGTATGCTATGTATCTTTTACTGAATTTTCTACAAGTAGTAATGTAACTACCTTTTTGCAAACACTAATATAATGATCTCTCGGGCAAATAAACTATACATTTTGCGAAACACAGAGATAGCCTTAGAGGCTTTGCGAGACTATTTCTTTAAGGACACCGAAGCAACCCTTAACGAGAGGTGGCCGAGCTGATAACTTAGTGGATAGTCGCTAAGATCAAAAAGATATAGTGTGCTGAACTGGCGACTTTGGCACTAGATATTTCTGAGACCATATGGAATAGATGATGCTGAGATGACAACTTTGTTAAAGGATGCCTTAGTTCGAGACTAAAGGAAAAATATGCTCCGAACGATGACTTAGTTGATGAACACCTTAGTTTGAGACTAAGGGAAAAATATGCACCAAACGACGACTTAGTTGATGAACGCCTTAGTTCGAGACTAAGGAAAAAATATGCGCCGAATGACGGCTTAGTTGATGGATGCCTTAGTTCGAGACTAAGGAAAAATTTGCGTCGAATGGCGACTTAGCTGATGGATGACTTAGTCCGAGACTAAGGAAAAAATATGCATCAAATGATTAGCTGATGGATGCCTTAGTTTGAGACTAAGGGAAAAATATGCGTCGAACGATGGCGTAGCTGATGGATGCCTTAGTCCGAGACTAAGGGAAAAATATGCGCCGAATGGCGGCTTAGCTGGTGGATGGCTTAGTCCAAGACTAAGGGAAAAATATACGTCGAATGATGACTTAGTTGATGGACACCTTAGTCCAAGACTAAGGGAAAAATATGCACTGAACGACGACTTAGCTGATGGACGCTTTAGTCCGAGACTAAGGGAAAAATATGCGTCGAATGACGACTTAGCTGATGGACACCATAGTCCGAGACTAAGGGAAAAATATGTGTCAAACGACGACTTAGCTGATGGACGCCTTAGTTCGAGACTAAGGGAAAAATATGCATCGAACTGCGGCTTAGTTGATGGACGCCTTAGTCTGAGACTAAGGAAAAAATATGCGTCGAACGACGACTTAGCTGATGGACGCCTTAGTCCAAGACTAAGGGAAAAATATGCGTCGAATGACAACTTAGCTGATGGATGCCTTAGTCTGAGACTAAGCGAAAAATATGCGTCGAACGACGGCTTAGCTGATGGACGCCTTAGTCCGAAACTAAGGGAAAAATATGCACCAAATGACGACTTAGCTAATGGATGCCTTAGTCTGAGACTAAGGGAAACATATGCGTCGAACAACGACTTAACCAATGGACGTCTTAGTCCGAGACTAAGGAAAAATATGCACTGAATGGTAGCTTAGCTGATGGATGCCTTAGTCCGAGACTAAGGGAAAGATATGGATATGGTGCACTAATCGATGAAAATAGCAAGTTTTATTGTTTCGAGAGGAAACCCATGATTACATAAGGATTTGTAGGACTAGACATGATAAGGTCGGAGATGGAAAGAATTCCATGGTCGAACGAGTTCCTTTCCGCTGTCATCTTGCAGAAAGTAGGCTCTCGAGCTTAGTTTCTTTGTGATTTTGTAGGGCCCTTCTCATTTAGGTACCAACTTTCGAACTTCTCTGGCAGGTTGAATCTTTTTCCATACAAAATCCTCTGATTGAAAGGAGCGGGGCATCACCTTCTTATTATAAGCCTGAGCTATTCGTTGTTGGTAAGCTTTCATCCGAGCAGCTACGTTGTCTCTGGTTTCAGTGACTAAATCTAGCTCACTTAATCTCTTTTCTATATTCTCTGCAACATCTGGCGCATAAGTGGAAATCCAGGGAGGACCTGCGCCGATCTCGATTGGAACTACTGCCTCGGAGCCATATACTAAATGGAAAGGTGTCAACCCTGTTATGTCTTTGGGAGTCGAGCAATATGCCCAGAGTATATTCGGTAACTCCTCGACCCAACTTCCTATTATGTGGTTGAGTTTAATCCTGAGTCTCCGAATTAACTCCCGATTGACCACCTCGACTTGGCCATTGCTTTGAGGGTACACAACTGAAGTGAAAGCATGTTGAATTTTCAGTTGCTGACATCAGTCTCTGATCTTTTGGCCTTAAAATTGCCAGTCATTGTCCAAGACAATTCTCCAAGGAATGCCAAACTTGCACACAACATTCTTCCAAAGAAATTTGAGCACAACTTCCTCGATAATTTTAGCTGATGCGTCAGCTTCCACCCACTTAGAAAAATAATTTATCGCTACCAATAATAATTTTTTCTGATTAGGTCATACTGGCATCGATCCTAAAATGTCCATCCTCACTGGTTAAAAGGGCATGACATCATAGAGGCCTTTAGGAGTTTAGCAGGCTGCTGAGAGAAGTTTTAATGCTTCTGACAACTGAGGCAAGTGCAGACACAGTGAGCAACATCTTGTTGGAGAGTTGGCCAGAAATACCCGGCCAGTAGAACTTTCCGTGCTAAAGTCCTGCCACCTAAGTGATTGTCATAGTTTCCTTCGTGTATCTTATGCATCACATAGTCGACTTCTTCCGGGCTAAGGTACTTGAGCAAAGGATGAGCGGACATTTGTTTATATAAATCATCTCCAATTAAAGTGAAGTACGAACCTCTTTTCTTTATGAGCCGAGCCTCCTTAGTGGCTTCTGGTAGTGTCCCCCCTTTAGACAAACAACCAAGGGCGCTCTCCAGTCGATGATAGATTCCGAGGTATCTCGGTCTATCTGAGCAATGAGTTGTACTTCGGCGACCGACCCATCTATTGTCCATGCAGTTCATGCACTGACCATTCGAGCCAACTCATAAGTCTTTTGATTCTCACCTCGAGGGATCTTATGCAAGATTACTTCTTGAAACTTAGCTGTAAGCTTTCCAGATGCTTTGGCGTAATGCCGGAGCCACTCATTATTAATTTCAAAAGATCCTTTGAGTTGCTCCACAACCAACTGAGTCAGAATAAAGAACTACCTTCGAGGCACCAACTTGACGAGCTGCTTGAAGGTCGACGAGCAGAGCCTCATACTCAGCCTCATTATTTGAGGTTCAGAAGTTGAGCTGTAGGACTATTTGCATAATGTCTTCCCTGGGGGATATTAACAGGATCCCTACACTACTTCCTTGTTTAATGGAAGATCCATCAACGTAAATCTTCCATACCTCATTATTTTCCTGTTCGAAAACCTTTCTCAAGAAATCCGTCAATGCTTGTGCTTTGATAATTGTTCTTGATTGATATTGAATGTCATACTCGACAAGCTCTGTAGTTCATTTAATCAAATGGACCAAGGCTTCAGGGTTGACTAAAACTCTTTCAAGGCCGCTGTTGGTCAAAACAGTGATCGGATGAGATAGAAAATAAGGACGAAGCTTCCGAGTAGTTGTAAGGAGGGTTAGAGCCAACTTTTCTAGTGTGGTGTATCGCCTTTCAACCTCCTTTAATAAGTGGCTAACAAAATAGACAGGGTGTTGTCTGCCTTCCTCTTACCGAATTAGAACGGATCCCACTGTCTCCTCAGTCACAACTAAGTATAACCATAATCTTTCTCCGACTACTGGCTTAGATAAAGTGTGTAGTTCCGCTAGATACTGCTTTAAATTCGTGAAAGCATGTTCACACTTCTCATCCCATGAAAATCGAGCCAACCTGCGAAGCACCTTAAAAAAAGGCAAACTTCGCTCAGCTGATTAGGAATGAAATGCGGGAGGGCTATGATTTTTCCCACCAATCTTTGAGCCTCTTTTAGATTCCGAGGTGAGGTCATGTTTTGTAGGGCCTGGACCTTCTTTGAGTTGACCTTAATTCCTTTCTCGGTCACAATATATCCGAGGAAACTGTTAGTACAATCGGCCTAGGTCACGATTGACCAGACTCGAGTTTGACTCGAGTAGTATTTTGATGTTTAACATTGATGTCTGACATGTGTTGGGGAGATTGGTGCAATCGACCCAGGTTAGTATTTGATGTTTGACGATGGTTTGACCATTGTCATGGAAAGTCCAAGTGAGACACTTGACATTGGGAAAGTCCAAGTCTTGAGTACTTGACATGTAAAGTCCAAGCATGGGTCTTGGCAAGGGAAAGTCCAACATGGGTTGGCAAGGGAAAGTCCAAGCTTGAGTCTTGGCATTTAGAAAGTCCAAGCGGGAATATTGGCAGCGTAAAGTCCAAGCGGGAGTCTTGACAGCGTAAGTCCAATGTGTCTTGGCGGTATAGATCAACTTAGCATTACATAGCCGATGGAAGCACCTGAAGGCTACCGTATGGATGAACAAGTCATGAATAACTTGGAGGGATCCAATAGGCGTGAGGCTGACGGAGGTGGCTAGAAGGCTTAGATCTAGCCTAAGAGTAGTCTAGCAAGTATGGGGGTACCATACTTGGGTTAAAACCTCATGTTTGAGGTTGGCAGTCGACTGACATTATGGCCGATTCGACTGCCGTGAGTCGACTAGAGCTCGACTGTCGTTTAAGGCCCGGTGGCTCTGGGCGATCGCTCATCGAGCAATGATCGATGGCGATCACCGATCCGCCATGGATGACGAGATCGATGATTCGATCGCGAGCACGGCCCGTAGGCCGATCGATAGTCGATTGATGAGAGTCCCATTGGAACTTTTCCAGTGTGGATCGAGCCATTGTCTCACAATAACAGTATTGGCAGTCGACTGGGGCCTTATGACAGTCGATTGATAGGCGCGAAAATATCCCGAGTGCAGGTTATAAAGGCAGCTCAAAGGGGAGGTTTTGATAGCGATTTCTTGAGCATTCTTGAGGCAATTTGCTAGTGCAAATCAGGGTCTTCAAGCACGATTCAAGTGATCAACAAGCAAGCATTCAAATTCACATTTGTAAAGGTTTTCCTTACTTGTATTTGCTTGTATTTCATTCTTATTGTTGTAAGAACCGTTGTAAAAGGTTTCCTCCACCTCTGGATTGTTCTGAGAAGGAGAGTTTATTGTGCAGTGGTGTGTGGTTGCATCGCTAGGGCTCTTACGAGCCCAATCCATGGAGTAGGAACCATACGATTCCGAACCACATTACATCGATTGTCTTGCGTATTGTGATTGTATATTTATATTGTATTTTCTATATTCCACTGCGTACTAATAATCATAGGCAAGCACGATCGAATTCCTCCATCGATGACGAATCGCTATTTACCCCCCCTCTAGCGGTTACGAAGGTCCCTACAATTGGTATCAGAGCTAGACTACTCTTCAAAGATTAACAACCATAAGAGCACCGCTAGAGGAAGAAGATGAATCTTGAACAACTAGGATGAGACATCAACACTCCGGTCCCATATGCACTTTATGGATGAGAAGACTTCAATTCATGGAAGAGAAGAATTGAAGACTTCATCACGATGAAGGATTTTGAAGAATGGTCCATTTTGATGGAGGTATTTAACTATCCAAGAGGACCAAAGGGAGACTTCCTCAAGAAGAAGAGATGGACTGAGAAGCAACTCCAACAGTTTGATAAAAATAAGAAGGTAGTCAAATTTATTTTTGATTTGATTCCTAATGACATCTTGTGTAGCTTAGGGGATTACATGGATGCCAAGGAGCTTTGGAGCGAATTGGCAAAATATCATGAAAATCCATCACCGGTCCAAGAAGAAGAAGAAGAAGAGGAGTACTCATCCTCTCAAGCTCAAGAAGCAAACACATCTTCATCCCAAGAGCTTGAGGATTCGGAGGTTGATAGGGAATCAACATCTGGATCAAAAGAGGAAGAAGAGATGGAAGAAGCCTCCACCTCTAGGGTTGAGGGGGAGCAGATTATATCATCTACATAGGAGCAACCTCAAGAAGAATCATCCACCTCTGGTCGAGAGGAAGACGAAGCTCGAGAATCCCCTACCAAGGAAGGTAACTCAAGCATGTTAATAAATAATAAAATTCATATTATATGCTTTGAGTGTAGAGAGCAAGGACACTACAAGAGTAAGTGTCCTAAGAGGGTCAAGAAGCCTCAACCGACACCAAAAGCCAAGAATGCCGGTGTCCCTGCTAAGAAGAGCAAGGAGCATGTCATTTGCTTCAAATGCCAACAACCGGAATATTATAGAAGCCAATGCCCTAGAGGGAAGAAGAAGGGGCAAGAAGGACCTTCACAAGTAGGGGGAGCCACTAAGACAAACCCTAAGGTATATTTTAATGCATCTTCTAGTTCTAGGATCAAAAAGCATGTTTTTAATTCACTTGCAATTACTTATGAAAAGCATGCTAGTAGAAATAGATTTTATAGTCTAGGTGAAAAATCATATCATATTCAAATAAGGAGAAATTTGGGACTAATGTCCCTAGAAAAATCTTACCTAGGGAATCCATTAAGAAAATAGAAGATCACCTTGTTTTAAACCCTAAATGTACTAGGCATATGCATAGGAAAAATAATATCCAAAGAATAGATGAAAAATAAAAAATTGGACAATTAGAGCTAGAAAACCAAGCCTTGAGGTCAAGGCTTGAGAAATTGGAGAGGACCCTTGCAAAGATGCAAAATTCAATTATAGGGTCAAATGATCAAAAATCTAGGTCTAAGAGTCAAGGTCTAGGTCTTAGAAAGCAAGGTCCCACCAAGAGCAAGAAAGGTTTGGGTCACAAACCTAAGCCCAAGGAGGCCTATCATAGTATTCCATTTGATTATGGAATACAACCTAGGTCTAGGAAGACCAAGATTACTAGGAAAGTCATCCCTAAGGGTAACCAAGGTGTGTGCCTAGTGGCTAGAATTTCAAGGAAATCTAGGGAAGCCATTGAGAATATTACAAGGGGAGTTACCCCTAGAGTTAACCTAGGCAAGACCCCAATGACCAAGGTTACTAAGCCTAAGAGGGTCATAGGAGGGTATCTAGGAAAGTTATCCCTAGTGAATACCTAGTAAACCCAAGGAGCTCCAATAGGTATTGGGTTCCTAGGAGCGTGATCGATTCACGCTAAATGGGTTTAGGTGTGCCAACTTTGAATGGATAGTTAGTTAACCTAACTATGGTAAAGGGGGCACCTTAGGTCATTTTCAAGGTTATGGGTACCTTAGAAATGTGGTTTGATCATAATCCTAAAGGCTTTTAGGATGTGCCAATATTATTTATGGAAGTTGAAAAATCAATCAAATTGATACAATTTAGGTTTAGAGGTTGTAGTGTGTCATTTTAGGTTTTTGGCACACTTGGGAGATAATTGACAATATGACAAAATAGACTTAATAATAACAAATGACAATTAACATTAAAATTTAGGTATTATATACCTTTATATTTTATTTGTCATGCTTTGTTTGCCATATAACATGCCATGACATCATATTTATCTTTATCATATAAAATGTCATGAGTATGTTTAGGGTTAGTTTTTAATGTCATGTATATTTAAATTTATCTTATATGTCATGACATCATGATCATTGGTCATGTTTATTTATGCTATCATTTATGCCATGATCATTCATGCATTTAAAGTAATTAAAATTGATTTAAGGACTATGACATAACTTGAAGTCCTATGTATAAGGGAATCAAGTAGTGTTGCCATAGAAAATATATGAAACCATAGTTTAGGATGAACAAAATCCACATCTCACATCACATTGACATGTGTGTGTATTGATATACCCTAGACACATGTGAGATGTTAGAAAATGAGTTAAGTTCAAGGTGCATAGTTTTTGCATCTAGATGAACTTAAACTCAACTTATACCATGGATGAATCATAAGGAGAGCTTATGTACAAGTCATGTGCATCAAGCACATAGACCATGGTTTAATATAAGGGTTTAAAACTATTTCAAAATTATTTTGAAAAACCTTGGTGTAGTCTATCTTTTGATAAAAGTCACCATTGATAATGTTGATACAAAGTGAGCTCAAAACAATGAAGTTGTTTTCTCATTTTTGAACTTTGTATCAAACTCACTATTTTTTGGGTAAATTATTTTTCACATATTTTTCACCCATTGTATAGCTTAAAAGTAATGTACGTATGAATTTTCATAATTTTTCAAAATATGTAGAATTACTTACGCTTTTTCAAAACTCGATTTCAAATCGAAAATGGCGATTTTATTATCGATCATCGCCACTTAATGGCGGTTGGTGATAAATGACAATCGAATCGGGTAACTATAAAGTCATGTCAGTCGATTTGGATAAACAAAATTTTTTTTGTCCGATTTCAGCTATGGTAAAGTTCCCTAACCACTCCTAACCCTAGGATATGCTTTGGAAAGCATTAGAAAGGGTGAAAATCCATTGGATATGGATTAAGAGAGTTGTTAGGGTGATGTATCAATTTTAAGACATGTGAAAGTTCATGTTGAACTTTGAACCTTAATTTTTGATGGTTTAGTGTTCCTATTGGCTTAGAGACTTTCCGAGGACATTGTTGGTGCAATGGTCAAGGGGGAGCAAGCCTTTAGGGGGAGGTATCCATCATAGGATGATGAATGTTATTTTACCTCATGAGGAGGAAAATGAGAATTTGAGATACCCAATTTGGATATTGAGAGAATTTGTAAGATTGTCTCTCTTGAGTGATATGAGACTTATCATTAGAAAGATTGTAAGCATCCTAGATGTTTTTGGACAAAGGGGGAGATTGTAAGATCTCATTGGGATATGAGACATTGACCTCCTTAGAGAGAACCTTTTTGATGTTAGTCAAAAAGGGGGATAAAGGTAAAATTGTCAATTTGGGATAATTGGTAAGGGAATTTGAGTTAGGGGCCTAACTCAAGGGTGTTTTTTTGTCAAATATAAAAAAGGGAGAGATTATTGGTGCAATCAGCCCAGGTCACGATTGACCAGACTTGAGTAGTGTTTTGATGTTTGACATTGATGTCTGACATGTGTTGGGGAGATTAACGCAATCGACCCAGGTTAGTATTTGATGTTTGACGATGGTTTGACCATTGTCATGGAAAGTCCATGTGAGACACTTGGCATTGGGAAAGTCCAAGTCTTGAGTACTTGACATGTAAAGTCCAAGCATGAGTCTTGGCAAGGGAAAGTCCAACATGGGTTGGCAAGGGAAAGTCCAAGCTTGAGTCTTGGCATTTGAAAAGTCCAAGCGGAAATATTGGCAGCGTAAAGTCCAAGCGGGAGTCTTGACAGTGTAAGTCCAATATGTCTTAGCGGTATAGATCAACTTAGCATGTCATAGCTGATGGAAGCACCTGAAGGCTACCGTATGGATGAACAAGTCATGAATGACTTGGAGGGATCCGATAGACATGAGACTAACGAAGGTGGCTAGAAGGCTTAGGTCTAGGCTAAGGGTGGTCTAGCAAGTATGGGGGCACCATACTTGGGTTAAAACCTCATGTTTGAGGTTGACAGTCGACTGACATTATGGCCGGTTCGACAACCATGAGTCGACTAGAGCTCGACTTCCATTTAAGGGCTGAAAAGGATCTGGCAATCGACTGCTCATTGGAGTAGTCGACTGATGGGCTAATCATTTAGTCGCCATGACGACGATCGATCGATGGTTCTGCCGAGCGAGCAGCTTTGTGGCCAGGCGATCGGCTATAGCGACAGTCGACTACCAATGTTGGCAGTCGACTGATGAGAGTCCCGTTGGAACTTTTCCAGTGTGGATCGAGCCGTTGTCTCACAACAACAGTGTTGGCAATCGACTAGGGCCTTTATAGCAGTCGACTGATAGGTGCGAAAATAGCCCGAGTGCAGGTTATAAAGGCTACTCAAAGGGGAGGTTTTGGTAGCAATTTCTTGAGCATTCTTGAGGCGATTTGCTGGTGTAAATCAAGGTCTTCAAGCACGATTCAAGCGATCAACAAGCAAGCATCCAAGTTCACATTTGTAAAGGTTTTCCTTACTTGTATTTGTGTAGTTTACTTGTATTTGCTTGTATTTTATTTTTTTTGTTGTAAGAACTGTTGTAAGAGGTTTCCTCCACCTCCGGATTATTCCGAGAAGGAGAGTTTATTGTGTAGTGGTGTGTGGTTGCATCGCTAGGGCTCTTACGAGCCCAATCCGTGGAGTAGGAACCATACGGTTCTGAACCACGTTACATCGATTGTCTTGCGTATTGTGATTGTATATTTGTATTGTATTTTCCATATTTCGCTGCGTACTAATAATCATAGGCAAGCACGATCGAATTCCTCCATCGACGATGAATCACTATTCACCCCCCCTCTAGCGATCACGAAGGTCCCTACAGAAACAACCACCTCGGACATTGAATAGACATTTATTTGGGTTAAGCTTGATCCCATATCTTCGCAGAGTGCCGAAGGTCTCTACCATGTCCTTTATGATGTCTTCATCTAGGATGGACTTGATGAGGATGTCATCCACATACACTTCAATGTTGCGGCTGCTCTGTTGCTTGAAAACATTGTCCATCAACCTTTGATAGGTGACTCCCGCATTTTTAAGTCCGAATGGCATGACCTGATAGCAGAAAGTGTCGTCCGAGATAACAAAGTTGACTTTCTTTTGATCTTCTTGGGTTAATGGGATCTGATGGTACCCTTGATAGGCATCAAGCATACAAATAAGCTCATATCCCGAGGTTGAATCAACTAATTGATCTATTCGAGACATCGGATAGCAATCTTTGGGGCACGCTTTATTGAGATCTCTAAAGTCTATACAAACTCTCCATTTTCCCTGAGGCTTGAGTACTAGGACTACATTAGCTAGCCATAAAGGGAACTGAACTTCTCTAATGCGGCCAGCTTGCATCAATCTTTCTACTTCGGCTCAAATGACATGATCTTTCTCTGAGCCAAAGTGGTTTTTCTTCTATTTTATCGATTGAGCCCCCAGTGGGAGATTCAATCGATGCTCCATCATTATCCAAGGAACTCCAGTGACTTCTTCTCCAGACCAGGCAAAAACATCTCTAATTGAAGAGAGGCATTTGATGACTTCCTTCTTTAGCTCGAAAGGCAGATCTGGCGCCACTTTAACAATTCTCTCGTGCCGACCTTGCCATATTTTTACTTCCTCCTCTACTTCTCTAGGGGGTGTCTCATGGTGAGTGTATACTCTTGCATGCTTCGTTCGTTGATTTTTCCTTGATCCGATCCACACCTCCTCTACCTAATATTTTCAAGTAGCCTTTTGGTCTCTGCACGCTTCTCCAATCTAATCACTGACTAGAAATTTCATCTTTTGGTGGTATGTGGAGACCATTGCCTAGAAGGAATGTAAGGTCGACCTTCCTAAAATAACATTGCAGGCGGAGGTGAGTTCTACCACCATGAAAGTGGCAGGTCTGGTTCGGCGGAGCGACTCTTCTCCCAAGGATAAAGGTAAGTCGATTCAGTCGAGGGGGATGACTTCATGCCCAGAAAATCCGAAGAGAGAAGTATTCATCGACTGTATCAATGAATATCTAAGCTACATCATAGTTGACTATGATAGCTCGGATCTCAGCGCGTCTTCATGGGTAGTTGATATCCCCTTCAAATCTTCAGACCCGAATTGCAATGGAGGTCTTTCCACTCGGCCTCGACTGGTTCCGACCTCCATATTCTCCAAGTGCTTCCCATGAGCTTTTCTTGTGCGATTGAAGTCTCCATTTGTTGCCCCTTCTTCTATCATATTAATTGTACGTCGATGAAGAGCATTTTGCTTCTCTGGCCTGAAGTCCTCCAGTTGAGGGGTATGTTGTATCGGAGGTTGTTCAGAAGACCTTTGGGGCATCTTGGCATGATGGTAAGACTCTCTAGATCGAGGTCAGCACACGAAGCATGCTTCCAGGTTCCTCTGTTAGTCTCGAGCCACCTGGCAAATTTCCTCTACCAATTGGTGAGAGTCATGCGTGGAGTGCCCATACATCTTGTGGAAAGCACAGAAATAGACTGACCCTTACGCCGGTCCCATAACCACACTTTGCCTTGGGAATTCCTGTACAACTTATACAACTCTTTCTCTTCCTCGGCCAGGGATGTAACCAGGTATCTGATGAGGCTCTCTCACCCGGACAGAAAAAAGGGGCTTTCTTCTCCGAGAGTCGAGGCTGGCTTGGCTGACATGATATTTCCTTCCTCCTGGCTTTCTGGGCTTCTTCTAGGTTAATGAATCTCTCGACCCGACCAAGTAAACCATTGTAGTAAGAGGGGGATCCATCATCATCGATCAAAAGAAATCACCCTCGATCAACCCCTACGAGAGCGTATTGACCAGAGTCTCAGGGTTGGTCGAGGGCATGTCCATGACCATGCGGTTGAAGCGCTGGATATACTCCCTCAAGGGTTCCTAACTCCTCTACTTCATAGAAAAAAGATTTAGGGTGGTGCGGTGATAGCTTTTGTTGCTGGTGAAATGTTGCAAGAAAACTGTGTCGAAGTCTTTGAAAGACCTGATAGAACCCGTTGGCAATCAATCAAATCATCTCTGGGTCGGTCCGACCAATGTCTTAGCGAAAACCCGACACTTTCATGTAGGGACCGATTTGTGTGCTAGAGGGGGGTGAATAGTGATTTTTTGCTTTTGCTTTGATGGATTGCGTGCTTGTCTACAATACGTTAGTGCGCAACAAAATTTAGAAATCAAATGTACAACACAAATAAAGACAAACACACACACATGGTCACAACATGAAGATTTACGTGGTTTGGAACCTACGATTTCTACTCCATGGTGATCTCTAGTGTCCACACCACTAACAACTCTTCTCATTCTCAGAAATAATCCAGAGGTGGAGAAACCTCTTACAATGGAGTTACAACAAAAGTAACAAAAAAAAGCAAATACAAGAATAATGAAATATAAATGTAAATAATACTTTACAAAGAAAACTTTTGATTGCTTACTTGTTGGTTGCCTTTGGAATGCCTTGAAGGTCTGAAAAGAAGCAACGTTTCCCCTTCAAATTCCTCAAGAACCGATGCCTCTAATCCTCCCCATCGAGCTCCATTTATGACTCCGTTCGGGCTGATTTTCCACCTTCTAGTCGATTGCTCTTACTTAGAAGTCGATTGGACAATGTACCGTCGTCTTAT
Organism: Wurfbainia villosa; assembly: GCA_025175895.1. Taxonomy (NCBI): domain Eukaryota; kingdom Viridiplantae; phylum Streptophyta; class Magnoliopsida; order Zingiberales; family Zingiberaceae; genus Wurfbainia; species Wurfbainia villosa. Next base: position 462,565 of record CM045992.1, on the reverse strand, counting down.
AATGACTTAATCCACGTTAGATTAAGTTGAACAATCGACTATCTTGACCTAATAGTCGACTGCCATAAGCACTAGTCGACTGTCATAAGTCAGCAGTTGTCTGTTAAACAATTTGTGCCATGACCACTTAATTCCAGTCAACTGCTCAACCCTAGCAGTCGACTGCTAGTGACCAGTCGCAGTCGACTGTTAGAGCCACAGATCAACAGTCGAGCCTCAGTCGACTACATGACCAGTCGACTGCTCGAGTCAAACTAGGCTCCCAAGTAACATGCACTTGGCTAGTCAACTGGTCCATAACCCCAGTCGATTGATAAACCTCAAACATGAGGTTTAATCCAAGTACAATCCCTTTATACTTGATAAACCATCTATAGCCTAGACCTAAGCCTTTTAGTCGCCTCCATTAGCCTCACGCCCTCAGGGTCCATCCGAGTCCTCCACGACTCCTTCACCCTTCGCGTTAGCTTTCAGGTGCTTCCATCGATTATGTCACGCTAACCGAGTCTTTTTTTTGCCAAAGTTTATCCTTGCCAAGATCCACTTGGACTTCCTTGCCAAGATCAACTTGGACTTACGCCGCCAAGACTATATGCTTGGACTTATGCCACTAAGACTAGATCCTTGGGCTTTCCCATTACCAAGTGTCAATTCTTGGACTTTCACCGCCAAGACTACACACTTGGACTTATGTGACCAAGACTTCAAACTTAGACTTTCCTTGCCAAGACTTCAAACTTGAACTTTCCTTGCCAATACTTCAAACTTGGAATTTTCCATTACAAGAATCCATTCTTGGACTTTTCCTTACCAAATATCCATACTTGAACTTTTCCATGCCAAGACCATTCTTGGACTTTCCTTTGCCAAGTCTCCAAACTTGGACTTCTCCATTGCCAAGTATCCAAACTTGGACTTCTCCATTGCCAAGTATCCAAACTTGGACTTCCTCTTGAGTCTCAATAAAGTCTGGTCAATCTTGACCTAAGGTTTGATTGCTCCAACAATCTCCCCCTAATAATCTCCTTTATATGACTTTGAATATCCCAATCATCCACTAGTCATATGGTCAATATATGGTTAAACTATATCCAACCGTATTAAGAAACATCAAAACACTACTCGAGTTCCACTCGAGTCTGGTCAACATTGACCCAAGGCTTATTGCACCAACAATTTCCTCCCCTTTTGATGTTTAACAATACGTTTAAGTTAGGCTAACCAATAAGCCCAATTTGTCTCTTCCTATTCCAAAACATAATGAAGGTTTTCCTAATTTAAACCTTCACTTCTCCCCCTTTGACATACATAAAAAAGTCTACCAAGGTTTTCAATGTCTCATATACCAATGAAATCATTCATTCTCTCCCTTAGTCCAAAATCATCTAGGATGTCTTCACTCTTCATAGTGATAAAACTCATATCACTAAATGAGAAACAATCTCTCATTCCCCCCCTTTGGGAAGAAAAATCCATCCATCACCCCTTGATGGACTAACTCCTCCTAAAGGCTTGTTTCCCCTTGACCATTGCATTAATAATGCCCTTGGAGAGTTTATAAGCCTATAGAAAATTTAAACAATAAAAAATAAGGGTAAAAGTTCAAACTTGAACTTTAACCTCCCGTAAAATTCGATACTCCACCCTAAATAACTATCCTTATCATTTTCAATGATTATTTCACCCTTCCAATGTTTTCCAAAGCATATCTTAGGATTAAAAGATGCTAGGGTAGCCTAAAATTGCTGATAAATGGCTAAACAAATCTTGTTTAGTCGAAATCAGCTTCAACAGTCAACTAGGTCCGTAACAGTCGACTTCTCCAAGCAGCAGTCGGCTGGTTTCGGCAATTTATAGAAAATAATTTTCAGATATAAAATTTTGAAAAACATAAGTAATTATACGTAATTTGAAAAATCATGAAACTTCATATGTACATTGCTTACATGAAATACAATGTGTAAAAAATAGTTTTATAATAAAATACCCATTAAATTTAAAGAATGACACAAAGTTCAAAAACATTGATAACTTTGTGTCAATATTAGCAATGGTGATTGCTATCAACAGATAGACTTCACCAAGGTTTTTAAAAATAATTTTAAAATATTTTTCAAACCTTATTTTGAACCATGGTTTATGGGCTCAATGCACATGACTTGTACATTAGATTTCTCCATGATTCATTATTATCATTTAACGAGTTCTAAGTTCATATTGATGTACAATTTATGTACCTTGAACCTAACTCATTTTACTAACATCTCACATATATCTAATGTATCTCAATATACATACATGTTATCCTATAGTCTTTGTGAGATGTGGATTTTGATTTTTTCTAAATCTATGGGTTCATGCATTATATCTAAGAATATCCGATTTGGTTCCCTTATCTTGGGACTTCAAATCAATGTCATTGTTCTTAATTTCGGCTTTATTAACCTAAATGCATGAATTATGATCATGATATAAATGATTTTCATTTATTAAAGCACATACCAATGATTCATGATATCATGGTATGATATCAAATAACCTAAGTATTATCATGATATTTATCCATCTAAAAACTATCATGACATTTTAAATGATTATATTAAGCATGATGTCATGACATGACATATGACAAATAAAGTATGCCATATAAATAATATTAAAGTATAAAAATACTTATGTTTTAAGCTCAATTGTCATTTTCTAGGATTATACCCAAATTGACATAATGACTAAAACCCCTCGAGTGTGCCAAAAATTCAAAATGACACACTATTGACTCTAACCTAAATTGTGTCATCAATTTTTCAACTTCCATAATTTCTATTGACACATCCTAAATTATTTTACTATTAAAATTTAAACTCATTTCCAAGGCATCACATTACCTTGAAAATGTCCTAAAGTGTCAACTTTACTATGGTTGTTAACTACCCATCCATTTGAGGTTGGCACACCCTAACCCATCTAGCGTTAGAGAATCACGCTCATAGAAACTCAAAATCTATTTGAGCTCCTTGGATTCACAAGGTACTCACTAAGGATAACCTCCCTTAGTACCTTCCTAATGACCCTCCTAGACTTGGAAGCCTTGGTGATTGAGGTCTTAACTAGGTCAACCCTAAGGATGACTTCTCTTGTGACCTTCTTAGTGACTTTTCTAGGTTTCTTTGAAACCTTAGTCACTAGACACATATCATGGTCAACTCTAGGGATGCCCTCCATTGTGATCTTGGCTTTCCTAGACCTAGTGGTGGTTCTATAGTTAAATGAAACACTATGGTAAGTTGGCATTACCTTCTTGGACATAGGTTTGTGACCCAAACCTTTCTTATCCTTAGGTAGTTCTTGCCTCATACACCCTATACCTTGCCCATTTGACCCTAGAATCATGTTTTCCATTTTTCTAAGGGTCTTTTCTAATTTCCCAAGTTTTGATCTATCATTATTTTCTTGGATTTTCTTTCTCCTAGGCATGTGTTTACCTTTCTTAGGGTTAATGCCTAGGTTTTTATTCTCTACCTTCCTATCCTTAGGTAATGTGGTTCTTGAATTGATGTTTCTAGATTTGTCCTTAGATTTAAATTCATAAGACTTAGCACCTAAACAAAAATATTTAGTTCTAGCATGCTTTTTATCATGATGAACAATTGCATTAAGACAAAATTCATTTCTAGCATGTTTTTTGTTATGAAAGCTTGATGGTGCATCACTAAATTTTACCTTAGCCTTAGGAGCTCCCCCTGGACTCGAGCTCTTCACATTGTCCTTCTGAGGGTGCCTCCGCTAGGACATTGACTTTGATAATGTTAGCATGTGAAGCACACAATGTGCTCCTTGCTCTTGCAGATCGGGGCATCGACTTTCTTTACCTTCTCCTTTGCCTTTGGTGTCGGTTGAGTTTTCTTGACTCTTTTTGGGCATTTACTCTTATAATGCCCTACTTCCCTATGCTCAAAGCAAGTTATATGATTTTTATTTTTAACAATTGCATTTGAGTTACCTAGCTCGATGGTAGATGAATTGTAGTCTAGTTCTTCATTTCTTCCGGAGGTAGATGACTCCTCTACTTGCTCTGGCGTGGAATGCCTCTCCTCCCTCTCAATCCTAGAGGTGGAGACTTCCAAGACCTCCTCTTCCTCGGATGTCGAGCATCTCTCAACTTCTAAATCCTCGAGTTCTTGAGGTGATGAGATTTTTTCCTTGGATTCTTCTTTATGTTGGGCCGATGAGAAATTTTCATGAAATTTTATCAATTTGTTTCATAGCTCTTTATCATCCTCATAATCACCTAATGTAGACCAAATATCATTAGGAATTAAATTAATTAAAAATTTTGTTACCTTAATGTTGGTCTCGAATTTTTGGACTTGTCCTCCGTCCACTTTTTCTTCTTGATGACTCTTCCCTTCTTATCCGTAGGGGCTTCAAATCCTTTCATCAAGATGAACCAATCTTCGATATTTATCATGAGGAAGGTTTCTATACTTGCCTTCCATTTATCAAACCCTCCAAATCCATAGAATCCGTAAGGAGGAGGTACGTTGATGTCGTGTCCTAATCAAACTTTGGCAACTCCATTCTTCTCTTCAACCTCTAGCACTTTGCTCCCTCGGTTGTTAATTCTTGAAGAGCGTCCTCACTCTGATATCAATTGCAGAGACCAATTTGTGTGCTAGAGGGGGGGTGGGGTGAATAGCAATTTTTGCTTTTGCTTCGATGGATCACGTGCTTGTCTACAATACGTTAGTGCACAGTGGAATATAGAAATAAAATGTACAACAAAAATAAAGACAAACACACACACACAGTCACAACATGAAGATTTACATGGTTCGAAACCTACGATTCCTACTCCATAGTGAGCTCTAGTGTTCACACCACTAACAACTCTTTTCCTTCTCGGAAATAATCCGGAGGTGGAGAAACCTTGTATAATGGAGTTACAACAAAAGTAACAACAAAAACAAGAAAATGCAAGAAGAATGCAATATAAATGTAAAGAACACTTTACAAAGAAAACTTTTGATTGTTTGCTTGTTGATTGTATTTAGAATGCCTTGAAGGTCTGGAAAGCAGCAATATTTCTCCTTCAAATTCCTCAAGAACTGATGCCTCCAATCCTCCTCGTCGAGCTTCATTTATGACTCCGCTCGAATTGTTTTTCCGCCTTCTAGTCGACTTCTAGGTATAAGCAGTCGACTGGACACTGTACTGTTGTCTTACAATGACTTAATCCACGCCAGATTAAGTCAAACAATCAACTGTCCTGATATAACAGTCGACTGTCATAGGCACCAATCGACTATCATAAGTCATCAACAGTCGACTATTAAACAATCTGTGCCCTGGTCACTTAATTCCAATCGACTGTTCAACCCTAGTAATCAATTGCTAGTGACCAGTCGACTGCTAAACCCTAGCAGTTAACTACCAAAGCCACAAATCAGCAGTTGAGCCTCAGTCGACTACACGACAAGTCAATAGTCAAACTAGGCTCCCAAGTACCATGCACTTGTCCAGTCGACTGGTCCATAACCCCAGTCGACTAGTAAACCTCAAACATGAGATTTAACCCAAATATGATCTCCTCATACTTGATAAATCACTCATAGCCTAAACCTAAGCCTTCTCGCCACCACCATCAGTCTCACGCCCTTAGGGTCTATACGAGTCCTCCACGACTCCTTCACCCTTCGTGTTAGCCTTTAGGTGCTTCCATTGATTATGTTATGCTAACTGGGTCTTCTTTGCCAAGGTTCATTTGGGCTTATGCCGCCAATACTACATGCTTAGACTTTACGCTACAAAAACCTCACCCTTGGACTTCCTTGCCAAGATCCACTTGGACATACGTCGTCAAGACTACATGCTTAGACTTATGTCACAAAGTCTACATCCTTGGACTTTTCCATTGCCAAGTCTTAATGCTTGGACTTTTATCGCCAAGACTACACATTTGAACTTATGTGACCAAGACTTCAAACTTAGACTTTCTTTGTCAAGACTTCAAACTTAGACTTTTCTATTGCCAAGAATCCATTCTTGGACTTTTCCTTGCCAAGTATTCATACTTGGACTTTTCTATGCCAAGCCCATTCTTGGACTTTCCCTTGCCAAGTCTTTAAACTTGGACTTCTCTATTGCCAAGTATCCATACTTGGACTTTTCATGCAAAGTATCCAAACTTGGACTTCCTCTCGAGTGTCGTCAACCTTGACCTGAGATTTGATTGCTCCAATAATCTCTCCCATATGACTTTGGATATCCCAATCATCCATTAGTCATATGGTTAACATATGGTCAAACTATATCCAACTGTATTGAGAAACATCAAAATACTACTGGAGTCCCACTCGAGTCTGGTCAATATTGACTCGGGGCTTATTGCACCAACATTTCACTCCTTCAGTGTATTGGTGCAATAGGGCGACATTTCTGAATCGACCCAGGTGATCTTCTAGATTAGTAGAACTGTTATACTCTATCTGCATAGGCTTGAAATGTTTTGGCAGTCTTTCCTCCAAGATGTCTCGGGAAAAAGGGGCATCATAGCTGTCCCCTAGTATAACTGGGGCCTTCCCTTTCTTGCGGTCTTTCACTGGCGACTTGTGAGAAATAGACTCTCAGGGATTGCTCCCCTTGCCACGCAATAGGTGTTGATGTTCTTCCTACGATTGGGATTGTTGGAATCGGAGCCGGAGTCGGAGGCATCGGGGTCGTAGTTAGAGGTACCTGAGCTAGGGTTGGAGGCACCAGAGCTAAAGTTGGATTTTGAGTGAAGTGCCTCCGTAGAATTTCCTCTATAGTAGTATGAACGAGCGTAACTGTGCTCTCCTTTGTCAAAGCCTTTCTTCCCCCTATTGAACCTTGATTTTTTGAGTGGTCTCTCATCTCTCCGCCTTCAAATTAGTAGACTACAGTTTTCCACAGACAGCGCCAGTTATGTTGCGGTCTGAGATAGGAACGAGAGATGACTCGGCAGGGTGTGCACAGCCGAGGTGAAAGGGCCGACTGAGCATGGTGAGAGGTCTTCTGGGAGTTGGGAACATTGGATCAAAAATCTTCGAAGAGTCGAGTAACCTTCAAGGGAGATGGAGCAGAAGACGATTGTCGTCGGAGATGCCTAAAAGAGACTAGCAAACGAGTGAGGAGGGCATCGAAATGTATCTCGACAATGCCCCTTCGATGCTCAAGTCAAGAATGACAAAAGGCAAAAGGGAAAGATGAACATGCAAAGAGCCAAATTTAATGAGCACAAAAGAGAGAGTCCCTTACCTCCTCCTCCAATTGCCTTTATATAGAAGATGAGCCCGACGTGGATTCCAAGAGACAACATGAGGGTGTTGTATTAGAGCTGACGTATTGGCCCAAGCAGCATAGAGAGGCGATGAGAGATAAGACTCCATTAATATGGTAAGACTACATGTAGAGGTCATGATAGGGCTTCATTATGGAAAAATGGTGCAGTCGTACTAGAAAATTCTAGGAGACATGACCTCATTAATGCGGTGGGCATATATGATAAGCGAACTCTATTAAAGATAACCAACATAATTGATAAGAGATCGGGCTCTATAAATGCAATCTTAAGAAGCATGTGACTTCATTGATGAGGATGGTCTAATTGATCAGTGAGGATGACTTATCCGACCAGATACACTCCACTTAAGGAACCTCTAGCTAACATAACTTATAATACAATTAATCTGATAAACTGATCTAAGCTAGATAAGTGACCTATTGAATCGAGACATAGACTACTGAGCCAAGACAAGATCACTGAGCTAAGACGTAGGCATCCTGCTGAGACATAGGAAAAGATTCTCCCCGAAAGGTTTGAGATGATTCATCTTATCTTTGACCAGAACTGTCCTCCACTTGATTGTGGGAATTCTCCTCCACATCAATTAACGAAGGCAATTATACTTTGTTCCCTCGTTTTTTTTTTGTGATCAAAGAAGCAGATTAGGAACGTATTAAAGAAGCAAATTAGAAAGCCGTTTGGACTCGAAATTTCGTTGCAGCTTCTCTGCAGCCCTCTACCCGCCCCAGACGCTTGCCGTTTGAAACGGTTAGATCACTTTCAAAAGCACAGATTTGAACAACGCGTATGCGATGACTTCCAATCTAACAAACATTTAAAAAAGAAAACAGAAAACGAATCTGACTCGGTGAAACACTAAACGAATAATTTAACTTTAAAAAGAATAAAAAATAGGAAACTTGCCTTCCAAATTTTCTGCCAGAGCCCCTTGACCCTTGACGAACAAGCAATTAAGCGCCTCCGCCTCTATAACTTCCTCTGCTTCCGTTCGGTTCCCCAATACACGTTCCCCTTTCACAGTTCCACTCCTCTCCAGGTGGCGGTGGCGGAGCTATTATGGCCACCGCCAAGACTGTTTTCTCCACCGCTGCCTCCATCGCCGCCTCCGCTGTCCTCGTCCGCACCATCGCTAATGACCTCATCCCCGATGCCGTGCGGGACTATCTGTCCACCTCATTCGCCGCTCTCGTCGCCCGATTCTCCTCCGATGTCACCGTCGTCGTCGACGAGTTCGACGGCTTCGTGTCGAACAAGATGTTCAAGGCTGCTGAGATCTACGTCGGCAGCCTCAGCCAAGTCGCCGCCTCCACTCGCCGCATCCGCGTCGGCTGGCCGGAGGACGAAGACTCCGATGCGCTCCAGGTCACGATGGAGAGCGGCGAGGAAGTGGTCGACGTGCACGAGGGCGTGCGCTACACGTGGCGCCTGGTTATGTTTCAACAGAACGCCGCCCTCTCCTCCCACCGCCGCCAAGGCAACTACGGGTACTACGGGGAGGCGGCGCCGGTGCGGCAGGAGCGGTCGTTCGAGGTGAGCTGCCACAAGCGGCACAAGGAAGCGTGCCTGAAATCGTACCTTCCTCACGTGCTGGAGCGGTCGAAGGCGATGCGAGAAGAGGAGCGGACGCGTAAGCTGTACTCGAACGAGTACCAGGACTGGAGAAAGGCGACTCTGCGGCACCCGGCGACCTTCGCAACGCTGGCGATGGAGGAGGATATGAAGCGGGCTGTGGTGGAGGATCTGGAGCGGTTCGTGAGGCGGAAGGAGTACTACCGGAAGATAGGGAAGGCGTGGAAGCGGGGATACTTGCTGCACGGGCCGCCGGGGACGGGCAAGTCGTCGCTCATTGCGGCGATGGCCAACTTTTTGCACTTCGATGTCTACGATTTGGGGTTGTCGGAGGTGAACTCCAACTCAGAGTTACGGACGCTGATGATGTCGACGACGAACAGGTCAATACTAGTGGTGGAGGACATCGACTGCGCCATGGTGATGCAGCAGAACAGAGAAGAAAAAGCGGCGACAACACCCGCACCCGAGGAGGATCGAGAAAAGGTAATCGACAATCGTATAAAAGAGACATTTTCTTCTTCTTTTTATCATCTAAAAACAAGATCTAAATGATCGTTGTTGCAGGTGACTCTTTCTGGGCTGCTGAACTTTGTGGACGGGCTATGGTCGAGCGCCGCGGACGAAAGGATCATCGTCTTCACCACCAACTACAAGGATCGACTGGACCCGGCGTTGCTTCGGCCGGGGCGGATGGACATGCACATCCACATGGGCTATTGCACGCCCTGCGGCTTCCGAATCCTGGCTTCGAACTACCACTCGGCCGACGACCACCCGCTCTTCCCCGAGATCGAAGCGCTGATCCGGGAGGTGGAGGTCTCACCGGCGGAGGTTGCGGGGGAGCTCATGAGGAGCGAAGAAGCTGATGTAGCATTTCAACGGCTCATCGAGCTGCTTCACACCAAAAAAAGAAAGGAGAAAGCTGATAATGCTGCTAAAGAAGAAGAGTAACAATGCCTGAAGAGATGCATCGACGAATCGCGACGAGATTTGCGGTATCCGAAGGATTTCGAGACCGTGGAGTCAGAGTCTCAGAGATGCGTTGGAGATGCGGACAAGGAGAGGGGAAGCAAAAAAAAAAAGAAGAAAGATCTATTAGATTAATAAGATCAGATCCAAACTGGTCGTACACCCACAAATTATAAAAATGGAGAGCTTAGCTGTTCGGTAGAGGGGCCGTTCTGAGCTTCTATTTTTTTATTTACATGTAGAAAGAAGGAATTTTGAGCTCCTTCCACAGATTAAACTTTTGGCTATGTTTGTTTGAAATTGGGTGAAAGTATGGGTCTTCAATGGAATGACATCGAAATCACCATTTTACATTTAAGCGACCGGTAGGTTCAAGCGGTGCGTCTAGCACGGAAATGATGTAATGGCAACGATGATCGGGTACAAAGACAACAATATCAGAGGAACAAGTATGCATGATCGACCATCAAGATGTGAGTGTGTAATGTAACGAGGTTGAATGGGGACAACGAGGATGATAATTGAAGTGTTGACGATGGTTAGACACAAAGACAGGCCAACTGAGTCTGATGACAGGGCGTAATGAGTTCGTTGAAGCAGTATCCATTACAATAGTGTGACGAGGATTAGTGCAATAACAATCAGGAGGATATTTGAAGTAGTTTTACGGCGGCAAAAAGAAAGGTTTCCGAGTGGATGGATGATTTTGAATAGGGCATAGGCAATCTTATGATCTCGTTAATGGAATCGTAAGATTGCAAAATATATTCGAATCTATATGAATATAATAGCATAATCAAGTGAAAGGATCTAGTTTTTCATAGAATCTTATGGTATATGCAATATAAAAATAAAATTTAAATGATGGTACTAAAGAATTTGATTGCAATAAAGCAGCCATCGATCTCACGTGGTTTAGAAAGATTCGATGATCCTATAAGGAATAAAGACAAATCTTCCATAGAATACTGGGATGACGGCGTCGTAAACTCTCATCATCGATAGAAAGCGTGAAAATCTTTCAGAGTACTCAGTCCTATATACCCTATCTATATAGATTGGACAGGATCCATTATCGATTCATCATTCGGGCTAATGAATTTTATACATTAAATCCACATCAAATGAATCAAAAGTCGTGAATCATCAATTAGATCACTTAATCAAGTTTGAACTAATATGACACAATCAAATATGTTACAATAATTGTTAGTGCAATCAACCCGTGATATGATTTTAATGTGTGTGGCAAAGGGTTTAAGTTAGGATGTTGGATTTGATATGTGCGTTGGAGTCTTGTAGGACTTAGTAATTCGCACATAGAGCCTTGACGAGTTTCACATCTCATGACTCGGTCTTTGAGTTGGTGAAGGATGACTTTGCGGAAGCCGTGCACTTGGAGCATCCGAGGGACCGCCGGACGAGGAGCTTAAAGTGAAGCCGGAGGAAGTAGACTTCAGGGCGAGACGCGAATGATGGCGCTGCAGAGCCGTGCGCTTGGCGCATCCGAGGGACGTGGCCGGACGAAGATAACTTCAAAGGCGAGGGACTCTGAGGGATGAGAGTGAGCGAATGTAACCCGGGAAGGGGTAGTGCTCTTAGGTGAAACTTGACCAATTGGCTAAGTGTCGGATGAGATTTCTCGACATCAGTCAACTACCATGTTATGACAGTTGACTACTCTAAGTCGACGGTGACTCGACTAGTATTCGAGTCCGATTCAAGTGCCAACAGTCGACTACCATGGAATGACAATGGACTGCGAGACCACCAGTCGACTGATGAAGGCATCAGTCGATCGGTCGCAAGGGTTTCGGACATAGAATGGAGTCGAGCTCGCAAGCACTCGACTGATAGGTCTATCAGTCGACTGATGGTAAGATCAGTCGACTGATGTGGGAGCCGTTGGATGGAATCCAACGTGGAAGAAGTCGTTATTGGGCAATGGCTACGGGATCAGTCGACTGATCAGGGGTATCAGTCGACTGGTCTTGTGTCAACGGGAAGAAACCCTCTTCCTCTATAAAGAGGAAGGGTGAGGGGCTTTGGGGGCCTAATGTTTATGCTCTAAATTCTTCCAAAGTGCCATAAAGGCTTTCCATCCTCTTACTTGAGTTTATTTACATCATATTTATAAGAGGAGTGATTCTTGTGCAAAGAGGTTATCTCCACCTAGCTTGGTGCAAAAGAGAGAATAGTGAAAGCTTGCGGAGTGATTCACCGTGGACGAATTGATCTGGATTAGCTACAAGATCCGTGATGTCACGCTCGAAGGAGACCCCGCTGCATTTAAAATCCGGCAGATCTCCTGCAGACGGTGACAATCTCAATTTACATACAAGGCCTACACGGCCACTATACATCGGTCAACACGACCGGAATCCAAACTCATACGCAGTTATATAATTTGGCCTCAGGCCATCAACCAAAATAAATGATAAACAGTCTACCATAAATCGACTTACCCCTTCTGCCATCTGGGCAGGAATACTCACCAAAAATCCAATCAAACCAAAATCCGAATAAGGTCCATAAGGACACTAAAAATCCAAATACAAAATCAATCTCCAAACCTATACATATCCTCTAACCAAAATATCCAAACCATAAAGCAAATATCCAAAATAAAACATTCACGACGAGTGGGGGTCCCAAGAATGCACTCTCGACAAATTTTTATCCTCGAAATAGATATAAATCAAGGGTGAGTTCAAAGAACTCATGTATAGTAGATATGCAAAGTAAGGTATAGCTAACAATAAAAATATCATGCCAAGATGCATCACATAAATAGGGTATGCAAGCAACAAATACAAAATGACTGTACTTAACAGAATCTCCTACCCTGATATATGAGCAATTGCCTGACTAGAAGTAATAGAGTCCTCGACCATATTTAAACATGTATCCTGTATGCATGACAATCATATGCACATCCAAGGCATCAATACAAAATGCAATCCGTGCAAAATGCATGCCGTGCCAATGACATGGTCACCCCTGACGCCAGTCAGCCGCCTCACACGCAATGGTGAAGCCGAGTGGGTAGGGCTATGACAACTGTGCACTCTGCCATCACTGCTCCTGAGTGACCGAGTGGACAGGATGCTGTCGGAGTACACCTATCCTCCTGCCCCAAACATAGTGGGGGGAGCTAAGCTCTCATCTCCCGGTGTCATAGACCAGAGGAGGGATCCCTGCCCACTACCACGCTGCCTCATCGCTACCCATGAGCGGACCAGCGGAGCCTGACAGAGCAACTGCACACACCCTCCTGATGTACCACTAACCCATGAGTGGTAGTGTGTGCAGACCATATAACTAGCTGCGGGCTCAACAATAATGGAACCCCGTCCAGCTAGCATGCAATCATGCGAAAATGGTGCATGATACTAAAGCATGTAAATCCTACTCAAAATACCTATCCGAATGATATGTACAACCAATATGTACATATCCCTAATCCACATACTATGATCCAAATCAAACAGGGAAATATAATCATATCCTATCACATGCATGTATCTAGTAGGCACCAAAAGTATACCAGGCATATAAACATGAAAAAGTTATTGTAAGCTATCCTACTAGCATATCAATTTGACTTAATCTAAAAGTTAAGTCAAAATACCCGCCTGAATATATATATCCGCAAGAATGAACCAAATCGTCACGACTGGGGACCTGCCTCGTGACCGAAACCTGCATAAAGCATGACTATAGTCAAGCACAAAAATACAATTCACCGACAAATCGAATAATTAATCGATTTCCTTTATATCTCAATTAACCCAAATCTCATATCCTCCGAACCATACCGATCAACCGAATAACTCCGGAATCAACCCAAATCGACCAATCAAGCTCCCCCGCCTTAGGAATTCCATCGACAGTCGATACCAATCCTTTCCCCAAATCAGATCTCCAACTCAATTTACAAAATTCACACCCGACCTTATCCACCCACAGCCACCTCCAACAAAACCAAAACCAAACAAGAGATAGCTCGAGATATACCTGCGATTGGAACCTCCCAACTGCTCAGTTCGCCGGCAAATTTCCTTGTTGCCCTAAATCACTGCCCAAACACAATCCACTGTCAAATCACAGAAACATACCGTAGGGATTAGACAAACCCAACCCTTACCTTGCTCTGCGATGCGGAAGGGCAGCTCCCCCACCGGCAACAATCTCACCCCATTTGCCCTAATCGCCTTCTCCGGCAACCACCGGAGAGAAGGGCAGAGGAGGAGGCTCGGGCGATCCTATGGCCGTAGAGGCCGGCGCTCCTCGTCCTAGGCGAGGAGTCCGCGTGGCCTTGTTGTGGCGAGAAGGAAGAAGGCCCAGGGAGGAGAAGAGGCGTCGGCCGTAGGAAGGTTCTTGCGTCGGACAAGGGGAGCACGCCGGCGGCGTGGCGAGCTCGCGTCGGCGAAATCCCTTCTTTGTGCATGAGTGAAGGAGCCCTGGTTTCACCGGTCCTCGACGGAGAGAAGACGGCGGCGGAAGAATAGGCACCGACGCGTCACCTGGCGGCGACGGCGTGGCCGTCGGGCTGCCGCGAGGAAGAAAGAAGTGGGCGCTGGCGTCGGGCGCGACGGCTGTAGACGGCGAGCGCGCGAGGGAAGAGGAGCGTCGGGCAGCGGAGGGGAGCACGCGAGGAAGAAAGAAGTCGCCGGCGGAAGTGGCTCATGAGGAGGAATCAAAGGAATAGTTGGCAAGTGGGAAAAAGGGAAATAGAAAAAAAAAGATTTAGGGTTTTCCATCGCGTATTTGTCCCCTTTAAATAGACCCCTCTAAAGCCCGTTTACTTTATCCCCGTAAAAATCTCGTACGGAGTCCGTTTCATTCCAGAAAAATTCCGGAAAAATTCCAAAAATTCCCTAAAAATCCCAAAAAATTTCCAGGATTATTTCCTTAATTATTTGGCCATTAAATTTAATATTTTAAATTTTCTAGTATTTAACATTCTCCCCCACTAATAAAAATTTGGTCCCCAAATTTCCTACTCGTATATTAGTACGAGATGTCCCAACAACCATCTCCGGCATATGGAGCCAAGTCATACCTCAAGTGACCAAGTGGGGTTACTGATACCCCTTAACATCAAATCACACTTGCTTCTAGCAGCCCTTCCAAAGTATGAATAGTATATTCATTTCGTCCACCTATAATAAGTACCTAACTGTACCTGAGTGGATCTCTATATCCGTGACCTGTTAAAGACTATCCATAATTCGAAGGTAAATCCTGAACCGCTATCACATACGATACTCACAGATCCTCCATGAACTAGAAATCGCCATAGTATAACCTATCCAGCGATCCAACAAACTCATCGTATGGATCGAACGAAAATGACCGGACTTAGCTAATCATACTAAGTCCTTTCCGAATTCCAAATAATCTCCCAACACCGTCCATCATACTAGGCTCCCACTTTCCTCTTGGTACAGAACCTTACTGATTATTTATATACCACCTCTACCAAACTTCCAAATCAACTATATTCCATATGTCGTTCCACCACGAAGAACGTTCCCATACTTACTATTTTCCGAATACAATCTGATACATCTGCAACATATAAAACCTATTGCAATCTTCAGCAATACTTATCAAAATATCATGATCAAGCCTCGTGACTCTCGAGGTAATACCAAAGGCACTACTTACGGGCAACGACATGCTACTACGACCGGGACTCATAGCCAGTCAAGATGTCAGGTAGCTATCTAGCCACCTACTACATACAAATTCCAATATCACTAATTTCGAACCGATAGAGCAAAAGTACAACTCTATGGTAGATGCTCTCTATCATCACCACAGGAACCTATCTGTTGTTCCCAAATCAATAGTAACTCTTCCTAAATTCAAATGCAACTACACAGTAGCTAGCTAAAACCTCATAAGCATATCTGCTCCTCACCTCTACAAAACAACATAACAACTCCTACTAGGTCCACGTCATATATATATATGACACCCCATCTCGTAGTTCCTCATTTGACGTAACCATGGGATACGTCTCAATCAACTAAATCAGAAATGCTCCATTCTCTGAAACATCGCATCCGCATATAAATTAACTTTCCTTTCACCCGAGAATGATCACACAACACTGGTGTAAAAGTCAACCATCGTCTGAGCCCTGAAACTATGTTCACAAGCTTCAGACCAAATAAATTCCAACACCTTCCTGATCCAACCAGTCAGCGATGTAATACCGCTAGAGCATCATATCCATATCTATGGTAATGATCAAATCAATACCATAAAACCATCATCTACGGTGGCCGAGTGCTCAACTCCAACTGCCACCCTCATAAATGATCCAATCGTGTCCAGAATACACGATTTTCTAAATCCCTGGACGACTAAGTCGTCATAAGTCAAACAAGATAATCAAACCTCGTACAATTCATACCAACTATGAAATTGTCACCACTATACACCTGCATCCTCTTTACTCTAGGCTGATGATATATCAATCATCCCTATAACTTTGATAATTGTATGACACTCTGTCACTACAATATCAACACACCTATCATAAATCAATCCTAGAGTATACACAGGTGTCCTAAAGCTGATCTAATTAGATCCTCGATCCACCATGAAGGATATTCTTTTCCTTTTACCACTACCACATTCCATCATCAATAATTGATGTATAACCTCAAAGGTTCATATCTCTTTGAACAATAAATTCCAGAGCTTCTCAAGAATAAAATACTGGGACAACAAATATCCCATCCAATACCTCCTTTAATTGGAACTTAGATTCTTCCAATTCCCATAGTGTTAAGCAACACTGATACCAACTAAATCATCCCCTGAAAAATCGTCATTCTAACAAATACCTCTTGGCATCATCAACCTTGCCAATTCTAAAAGACCGATCGATGACGGTATCTAAGCAACTCGATTGGCTTACAGCCAATTGAATGACATTGCCTTGAGTACATCACGAGCTTTAACAACCTTGTGCGCTTTACACTAGCCCTCAGCCAACGCACCATAAGTAAAAATATTAGCTCGTAAAAATATCATTACCTCAGTACCAAATTAATTATCTCACAGTAGGGGATCTTCGATATCGAAACTATTTTCGAAATCCCTCCGATCGCCTACTCTACTTGCCTATACAGCGACAAGCCTAGAAGTTCCTCCAACACTACATCTGATTGCTCTCGAATTATACAGGCATCCGAGAGACCTTCTTATACCATCATGTCACAAGCATAACCTCCAAGTTAATATCCAGTTATTCACATCATATCAACCAAGTCAACTATAAAACAACTAAGTCAACTCTCCCACCATAATATAACATTTCCATCAATCAGCCTCGAAACATCAAAAATCCTTTATCATACCCCTCTGATAATCATCACTGTAATCATCTCAACATCTCACCTGTCGGTGGAAACACAATTAATCCATATGATCCAAATATAAAAATCCTTTTAATCCTATCTGTACATGTTTTAACCATAGATATTTGTAAACACCTGTACCTCTCAATATATCATCAAGGTAAATTATAGTAATACGTCAATAATCAATCCTTCAACCATCTATAATTCCTTTTGAGTAAAAATGTAAACTCATCCAAATTCTGCTCTTAACGGATTCCCTATTTCACAGTAATCTAGAAAAAGAATTCGATAAGTATGCATCTAGGTGTATACACCTCTTCCTATCATTTTCTTCAAGAACCATACAACCAGCCTCATATCTCCACAAGTGTACAAACCACTTCTGATAGCGACATATATCTGAGGAGAAAACTTAAATCCATATTCCTATTTTCGACTGGGAAATGAGGTGTTTCATCCATCTTTCATTCCCGGGACAGAGCCTTGATCACCACCAAAACAACCCAAAATTCCAACTAAATCCTCAATCACTCAAGAGGTTGTAAACCCCTATCATCAACATCAAGTTACCATCTCTAGCAACCGACATAATCAATATCGAGCAACAACATGAGAACGAAATAATGTCACGTGACTTTAGTTAGAAGAGCATGTTCACGACTTCTACCGTTGTCTTATCCGAAGTGTAGGTTATTATCACATAGATTGACTATACTATTCTCTTGAGACACTTGTTGCAGTCATTTTATAAATATGACTCACCCTAATGCCTCCCGATAGGATCTGATGGAAAAATCCAACTATCCTAATCCAAATGTAAGCAAATAAATTGGGGGTGATCGAAGGCAACTCAATCACTATCTTAAACCATTAAGTGGAGGGGGTAAACTCTGTAATTCTAGTAAACTCTATAGTGAAATCCATTAACAATTTATCACTCAACTAAAGACTCAAGAATTCCTCAACAATGAGTCATACAAAAATAGCATAAGGAAATATTGTCTTCCGAAAACATCCTGAACCCATGATCCCGTAATGGGTTATTTTCCCAAAATTCTCCTACATATTCCACCAAGTAACAACTTGATCATTGCAATAGTAAGAAACTATCTCCACTCCTATATAAATACCAGTTAGGTACTTATCAGTACCTTCAATGTTATCAATCTAAGGCTCAAGCCGCTCAAGGATCAAAATCCCTATGGAACTTCGTAACTTAAACCTCCAAGGACTGTATCAACAATAGTATACATTCTTTGTCCATTGCCCCACAGAGTAATAATCTGCCTAGTATAATCAGTGAAAATCTCTAACACTGTAGTCCTTGATTTCCACAACCAATGTGACTTGACCACTGCACCGACTCGATGTCGATCGGCTCTCAAAAAGGCAATGCATCTTTTCGTAGGGTCCAAGACTCACAACAACAAGTCATTTGTGGTCAACTCCATCCATGATGAATAGTGACCAATACACTAAATGTTATTTCTGTTATCCACTAAACACATAGCCATATCTAACGGAGTATAACTCGGCATTGGTCACCTTGGTGGGCGACCCTACTACTGAAGTCTGCACATGAGTCAAAACTCTATAGACCCTTCGACAACTCCATAGCGGAGATCTCACTGTCCTCTTGCGTGGTTACCTCTCACCACGCCTCTGTGCACGCCCACCTCGTCTCATATCTGTTAAATTATTACAGATGCTACTAGAACAGATGTTACTAGAAGTAAAAATATATAAAATTTTCATCATACCTATTTTGCCGCAGGAGAGGTTCTGTCGCTGCCAAATCCCCATATTGACCTCGTCATAAATCCTCGAATTTCCGAAATATAAAAATCATCGGAAATCCATACCAATCCAAAATTTTCCAAATTACCTCGTAAAACCTGCCAAACGTGGCGAACTCCGAAAAATCCAAAAACCCCTAGGAACTCGAAAACCTAGGCACTCTGATACCAAATAAATTGTCACGCCCCGAAGGAGACCCCGCCAGACGAAAATCCGGCGGCATCTCCCCTGTACGGGTGACAATCTCAATTTACATACAAGGCCTACACGGCCACTATACATCGGTCAACACGACCGGAATCCAAACTCACACGCAGTTATATAATTTGGCCTCAGGCCATCAACCAAAATAAATGATAAACAGTCTACCATAAATCGACTTACCCCTTCTGCCATCTGGGCAGGAATACTCACCAAAAATCCAATCAAACCAAAATCCGAATAAGGTCCATAAGGACACTAAAAATCCAAATACAAAATCAATCTCCAAACCTATACATATCCTCTAACCAAAATATCCAAACCATAAAGCAAATATCCAAAATAAAACATTCACGACGAGTGGGGTCCTAGAATTGCACTCTCACGAGGACTTTATCTGAAATAGATATAAATCAACGGAGTGAGTTCAAAGAACTCTGCGGGTATAGTAGATATGAAAAGTAAGGTATAGCTAACAATAAAAATATCATGCCAGTACAGTCTCACATAAATAGGGTATGCAAGCAAGAAATACAAAATCAGATTTGTACTTACAATCTCCTACTCGATATAGGAGCATGTGCACGACTAGAAGTAATAGAGTCGACCATATTTAAACATGTATCTGTATGCATGACAATCATATGCACATCCAAGGCATCAATACAATAATGCAAAAACACAATACAAAATGCAATCCGGTAAAATGCATGCCGTGCTAATGACATGGTCACCCCGACGCTATCACCGCCTCACACGCAATGGTGAAGCCGAGTGGGTAGGGCTATGACAATATGCACTCTGCCATCATCGCTCCTCGAGGCCGAGTGGAGGGATCTTTGCCGGAGTACACCTATCCTCCTGCCCCAAACATAGTGGGGGAGCTAAGCTCTCATCTCCCGGTGTCATAGACCAGAGGAGGGATCCCTGCCCGCTACCACGCTGCCTCATCGCTACCCATGAGTGGACCAGCGGAGCCTGACAGAGCAACTGCACACACCCTCCTGATGTACCACTAACCCATGAGTGGTAGTGTGTGCAGACCATGTAACTAGCTGCGGGCTCAACAATAATGGAACCCCGTCCAGCTAGCATACAATCATGCGAAAATGATGCATGATACTAAAGCATATAAATCATACTCAAAATACCTATCCGAATGATATGTACAACCAATATGTACATATCCCTAATCCACATACTATGATCCATATCAAACAGGGAAATATAATCATATCCTATCACATGCATGTATCTAGTAGGCACCAAAAGTATACCAGGCATATAAACATGAAAAAGTTATTGTAAGCTATCCTACTAGCATATCAATTTGACTTAATCTAAAAGTTAAGTCAAAATACCCGCCTGAATATATATATCCGCAAGAATGAACCAAATCGTCATGACTGGGGACCTGCCTCGTGACCAAAACCTGCATAAAGCATGACTAGATCAAGCACAAAAATACAATTCACCGACAAATCGAATAATTAATCGATTTCCTTTATATCTCAATTAACCCAAATCTCATATCCTCCGAACCATACCGATCAACCGAATAACTCCGGAATCAACCCAAATCGACCAATCAAGCTCCCCCGCCTTAGGAATTCCATCGACAGTCGATACCAATCCTTTCCCCAAATCAGATCTCCAACTCAATTTACAAAATTCACACCCGACCTTATCCACCCACAGCCACCTCCAACAAAACCAAAACCAAACAAGAGATAGCTCGAGATATACCTGCGATTGGAACCTCCCAACTGCTCAGTTCGCCGGCAAATTTCCTTGTTGCCCTAAATCACTGCCCAAACACAATCCACTGTCAAATCACAGAAACATACCGTAGGGATTAGACAAACCCCAGTCAACCCCTTACCTTGCTCCGGCGATGCTCGGCCAGAAGGGCAGCTCCCCCCACCGGCAACAATCTCACCCAATTTGCCCTAATCGCCTGCTCCGGCAACCACCGGAGAGAAGGGCAGAGGAGGAGGCTCGGGCGGTCCTATGGCCGTAGAGGCCGGCGCTCCTCGTCTAGGGCAGAGGAGTCCGGCGTGGCCTCGTCGTCGGCTGTTGGCGGCAGACGCGAAGGGAAGGCGGCGCTTGTGGAGGAGAAGAGGGGCGTCGCGCGGCCGCGCAGGAAGGTTGCGGCGTCGGACAGCGAAGGGGAGCACGCACCGGGGCGGCAGCGGCGAGCTCGCGTCGGGCGAAATCCCTTGCTGTCGCGCGAGTGAAGGAGCCCCGGTGGCTTCGGCCTGGTCCTCGGCGGAGAGAAGACCGGCGGCGGGAAGAATAGGGCGTCGACGTCGGCTGCTGGCGACGGGCGCGGCGGCGTCGGGCTGCCGCGAGGAAGAAAGAAGTGGGCGCTGGCGTCGGGCGCGACGGCTGTAGACGGCGAGCGCGCGAGGGAAGAGGAGCGTCGGGCAGCGGAGGGGAGCACGCGAGGAAGAAAGAAGTCGCCGGCGGAAGTGGCTCGCGCGAGGAGGGAACTGCCGAAGGAATAGTTGCGGCGCGGCGGGGAAAAAGGGAAATAGAAAAAAAAAAGATTTAGGGTTTTCCATCACGTATTTGTCCCCTTTAAATAGACCCCTCTAAAGCCCGTTTATTTTATCCCCGTAAAAATCTTGTACGGAGTCCATTTCATTCCAGAAAAATTCCGGAAAAATTCCAAAAATTCCCTAAAAATCCTGAAAAATTTCCAGGATTATTTCCTTAATTATTTGGCCATTAAATTTAATATTTTAAATTTTCTAGTATTTAACACGTGAACTATGTTACATTGAGGTGTTAGCATTGTTTGGTATATTTTTTGTCTTTATTATTATTTTGTTTGTATATTTCGCTTGTGCTAATAGTTTTGTAGACGAGCAACGAACGAACGAATTCCACCGTCTACGACAAAGGCTATTCACCCCCCTCTAGCCGGCCACCATCGACCCTACAAGTGGTATCAGAGACGAGGCGCTTGTTGAGGACTAACCGCCAACACAAACACTATATCAAGCGATGGCCGGCTCAAACATTCATCCGCCAAAGTTCGAGGGAGAATTCGCTTAGTGGAAGAAGCGAATGGAGGTATTTTTCGAAACCGATTTTGAAATTCTTTTAATTATGGAAAATAGTTTTGAAATGCCTAGGGATGAAGAAGGGGAGCCATTGGAAAAATCAAGGTGGAGCAAGAGGCAAAGGGAAGAGTACTTGGCAAACTCAAAAGCCAAACATCACCTCTACAATGTACTCCCCAACAAGAAGTCAACCGGATAGGAGAGTGTACTAGCACCAAGGAGATGTGGGAGAGACTCATAGAGATTCATGAAGGCACATCCGAGGCTAAGCTAGCAAGGAGAGATGTCATTCGCTCCCAATTATCCAATATCAAACTCGAAAAGGGAGAGAAGGTAAAATCCCTACACTCTAGGTTTAAGAAAATTTTAACCGGTTTGACAAGTGTAGGGGAAAAGCTCTCCAACCGGGATATGGTAATGAAGGCTATAGATGCCTTTCCCCGGTTATCAAGATGGAGCTCTATGGTAGATTCTTTTTACATCTCCAAGAATCTAGAAGTTAGCACCTTGGAGGAATTTTTCTCAACCATTGAGCTCCACGAAATAAGGTTTGAAGGAATAGTAGAAGAGCCTAGAATTCAACCTTCAAGAGGAGTAACCTTGATGGCCAACAAAGGAAATAAGAAGATGGAGACTCCCTCCTCCTCCGATGAAGCATCCTCCTCCTCCTCCTCCATGGATAGCACGGAAGAAGCTTATATGGTAAGGAAGATAAGACGTGCTTTGAAAAATTTTAAATTTAATAAATCTAATGATAGGAGGAGAAGACCAAGGGGGAAGGTGATTTGATATAATTGCCAAGGAGAGGGACACATAAGGGATAATTGTCCCCTCCTAAACAAGAGTAAAGAAGAGAGGAAGAAGAAGGAAGAAAAGAAGAAAAAGGGGAGCAAGAAGAAGGAAGAAGAGAAGAAGGCCAAGGAAAAGGGGAAGACCAAAGCACTAAAAGCAAGAACTTGGGATGACCCTTCCTCCTCATCATCATCATCAGAAGAAGAAAATGCCTTCGTCACAAATTTGACACTAATGACATTTGACGACCTAGACTCCACCTCCTCCTCCGAGCAAGAAGAAAGAAGCACTAGTGAGGAGAGCTCAAGTGAAGGGGGAGCTTCATCCTCATCATCATCGGAATCGGAGGAAGAGGACATGGAAACTATGGTAACGAACCTCTCACCAAGTAAAATAGTTTCCATGATTTCTAGTCTTACTAAGGATCTATTTAGGGCCAAAAAGAAAAATAAGAGCATGCTAGATCAAATTAAGGATTTAGAAAATAAACTAGAAAAATCATGCTTAAATATTAATGATGATACTTCTTCTAGTCATGATAATGCATGCTCACATGACTATATGCCTTTTGATGTTAATGATGCATGCATTGAAGAAAATAGGGTCCTAAGGGAAAAGGTAGACCACTTGACCAAGACCCTAGAAAAATTTACAATTGTCTCCAACACCCTTAACATGATCACAGGGAGCCAAAGGGCAAGCTTCAATAAGAAAGGCCTAGGATATAAGGACAATAAAAATGAAAAGACTTATAAATGTTTAATTGCTAGGGGTCAAGATAAAAAGAAAACAATAGCTAGAAAATGGATCCCTAAGGAATTTTTAGTGAACCCCATAGGAAAGAATTTGTTTTAGGTTCCTAAATTCATCCTTAAGAGTTAGGAAAACCCTAGGATAGTCAACCATGTGAAATTTACCTATATCATATTTTTGGTTGACTTAGGATGGTGGGACATAATTTTAGAAATAATATTGGGTGATGATAATGTGCCCATAAATTGATAATAATGCTTAAATCATGATGATTAATGTAATTGTTATACATGTTTGCAATCATGATTTATGATCTTGATATTTGACACATAATCATGGGAAATAGGGTTTAAATCATGCTCTTGGGTGATACTTTACTTATTATCATAATTCATACCTAATGCATGATTATTAATTGATGAATACATTTGTTTCATGATCATAATATAAAATCAATTCATATATATTTTTATGATCATGTGGTATGATAGGATGATACTTAACTTTGTATAGAATTGCATGAAATTGAAGGTTAAGTATATAAATACCTTTAGGATACATCTCACACTCACCATAGGCTACCTTGATTGAAAATTTAGCATGAGCGAGATGATAGGATGATACTAATGGTCCACTAATGCCTATGACATTTAGATGGTCATTTAAGATATCAAATAGTAATAATAGACCAATCATGGGGAA
The DNA here is from genome assembly GCA_025175895.1 of Wurfbainia villosa. Classification (NCBI taxonomy): domain Eukaryota; kingdom Viridiplantae; phylum Streptophyta; class Magnoliopsida; order Zingiberales; family Zingiberaceae; genus Wurfbainia; species Wurfbainia villosa. The sequence continues at coordinate 438,005 of CM045992.1, read as the reverse complement.
GACTTATGTTTAATTCATAGACATATTACCTAAAGATCATGGTTGGATATTTCACATGTTTTCAAAACTATTTCTTACTTTAAAATCTGTGTGTTCATGTTTTGAAATAATCCAAACCAAAACTAGGTGTTAAAAGTGATACTAACTTGATAAAAAATCTAGTTGTTTTTGAAGCTTTTGGATTTTTGGAAAATCTTTGAAAATATAATGATTTTTCATGAAAAACTATTTTTCATTGATAAATATACTTAAAAGAAATATGTTTCCTAAATTTCATGATTTTTCGAATTTTGTAGAATTTTTAATGCATTTCTGAAATCCACCCTGAAAATATGAAAAACCCGAAATTAAGTGTCGATCGTGGTAGTACGAACGATCATTGCTCACTGATAACTTACTTGATAACTTCTTTTATCCGATTTTAAGGCATGTTTTGGCTTTTGTTTCCCTCTAAACTTGATGCGATGCTTATATAAACTTTGTTTAATATTTTTGATGGTGTCAAAGGGAGAGAAATATATATGTTTAAGTAAGGGAGAATTGTTTTTAGGGGGAGTTTCATGTATTAAGGGGGAGAGTTGCTAATCATGTTATTTACATGCTTTCTTACCTTAATATTTTATATTTTTATCAAATATTTTACCTAACTTAAACGGATTGCCACACATCAAAAAGGGGGAGATTGTTAGTGCAATTAACCCGTGATATGGTTTTGATGTGTGTGACAAAGGGTTTAAGTTAGGATGTTGGATTTGATAAGTGCGTTGGAGTCTTGTAGGACTTAGTAATTTGCACATGGAACCTTGGCGAGTTTCACATCTCATGACTCGGTCTTTGAGTCGGTGAAGGATGACTTTGCGGAAGCCGTGCACTTGGAGCATCCGAGGGACCGTCGGACGAGGAGCTTAAAGTGAAGCCGAAGGAAGTAGACCTCAGGGAGAGACGCGAAGGATGGCGCTGCAGAGCCGTGCGCTTGGCGCATCCGAGGGACGTGGCCGGACGAAGATAACTTCAAAGGCGAGGGACTCCGAGGGATGAGAGTGAGCGAATGTAACCCGGGAAGGGGTAGTGTTCTTAGGTGAAACTTGGCCAATTGGCTAAGTGTCGGATGAGATTTCCTGACATCAGTCGACTACTCTAAGTCGATGGTGACTCGACTAGTGTTCGAGTCTGGTTCAAGTGCCAACAATCGACTGCCATGGAATGACAGTCGATTGCGAGACCACCAGTCGACTGATGAAGGCATCAGTCGATCGGTCGCAAGGGTTTCGGGCACAGAATGGAGTCGAGCTCGCGAGAACTCGATTGATAGGTCCATCAGTCGACTGATGGTAAGATCAGTCGACTGATGTGGGAGCCGTTGGATGGAATCCAACGTGAAAGAAGCCGTTATTGGGCAATGACTACGGGATCAGTCGACTGATCAGGGGCATCAGTCGACTGGTCCTGTGCCAACAGGAAGAAACCCTCTTCCTCTATAAAGAGGAAGGGTGAGGGGCTTTGGGGGCTAATGTTTATGCTCTAAATTCTCCCAAAGTGTCCTAAAGGTTTTCCATCTTCTTGAGTTTATTTACATCATATTTGTAAGAGGAGTGATTCTTGTGAAAAGAGGTTACCTCCACCTAGCTTGGTGCAAAGGAGAGAATAGTGAAAGCTTGCGGAGTGATTCACCGTGGACGAATTGGACCGTGGATTAGCGGTGCAGCCGTGAACCACATTACATTGCAGTGTTAGCATTGTTTGGTATCTTGTTTGTCTTTATTATTGTTTTGTTTGTATATTCCGCTTGCGCTAATAGTTTTGTAGACGAGCAACGAACGAACGAATTCCACCGTCTACGATAAAGGCTATTCACCCCCTTTTAGCCAGCCACCATCGACCCTACAATAATAACATATAAGCCCATTGAATTTGAAAATCAAATTCAATAATCTCTCACTTGAGCTACATGTGATTCTGTATATAACGCATGAGCAAAATTCTATAATTGATATATTATAACATATTGAATAAAAATAATCTAATCTATTAATTTCATCAGTATAGGGTTAAAATGATCATAGCTAACATATAAGCCCATTGATTTTGGAAATCAAATTCAATAATCTCTCACTTGAGCTACATGTGCTTCTGTATATAACGCACGAGAAAAATTCTATAATTGAGATCATTATACCATATTGAATGAAAACAATCTAATCTATTAATTTCATCAGTATAGGGTTAAATATACACACACACAAACACAAAGGACCTATCAACAATGACAATATCAATGTCATCAATGATATAGATCAGATGTGAATGTGTAACATGAAACTTGAATGAAATATGATATGCACATGTCAATTCCCAACTCGTCCTCTTTACACCCCACAATAGAGTCTTGATTGTTAGGAAGTTGGCATGCTAGAGGAGAGTGAATAGCGACTCGATTTGATCTTTGAATTCGTTCTCACATTCGTGTGATACCTACAAAGCTTTATGTACAACCGAAACAAAACATAAACAAAAAATAAATCATAAGCACAACTCACAAGTTTTACGTAGTTCGAAATCCTCGATTCCTACTCCATGGCCTAGCTTTACAATGGTCTCACTATTTTTCTCCTTCTCGGAAACTTTCGGAGGTGGAGAAATCTTTTACAACCAAAGCTTTACAAAGAATGCAACCAAATACCAAATATACAAGTGAAATGAAAATAAGAACCAAAATACTTTACACAATTGTGATCTTATTTGCTTGTAACTTGGTTGCTTTGGGATGCCTTGGAAGGTCTGAAATGCAATAGTAAATCTCCTTCAAAGTCTCCAAGAATTGACATCTTGAAATCTCCATGAAACCCTCTTTGGTAAGGTCTTCATCGGGTTGATTTCTACCTACCAGTCGATTGACCTTATTCCCAGTCGACTGGTCAATGGACCATTGCATGATCTGACACTCCAACGACATGATCCACGTCGGATTCTGGTCCATTAGTCGACTGATCAGTTAAGTTGTTAATCTTCTATGCCTAGTTACAGTACCACTAGTCGACTACTCCTTGAACAATAGTCAACTATCATCCTTTCTATGCCCTACTACAGTGTCATCAGTTGACCGATCAATCCATCAGACAACTGCCCTTAGCCAGTCGAATTATCAGTCGAGTTCTGACTTCCACGACTGTTCAAACAATGATACCAGTCGACTGCTTGATTCCACTAGTTGATTGCAAGCTACTCATCGACTGATTAAACCATCAATCGACTTCCCTTAGACAATCGAGTCCCAAATTCAACACTTGCTCGAGCACTATTACTAGTCGATTGGTAAACTCTACCAGTCAACTGGTAGCTCAGTCTCAACTTAGTTTCAAGTCAACTCTCGCTTCACCTAGTATCCAGTTGACTTCAACCTACTAGGACTTTCCTCCCTTGCCTAAAATCTAGTCAACCGTGACCTAGTAGGACTTCTCTAACCAAGCTCAATCTCCCTGATCAGCTAGGTCTTCCCTTGCCAAGCACGGTCTTCCAGACATTCTGGGTCTTCACTTGCCAAGCATAGTCTCCTAGATTTCTCAGGACTTCACTTTTCAAGCATTATATCTTAGATCTACCGGGACTTCACTTGCCAAATACGGTCTCCCAAACTTGTCGGAACTTTACTTGCCAAGCACAGTCTCCCAGACCTGCCGGGACATCACTTGCCTAGTCATCCAGTCACCTTGACCTACTAGAACTTTCTTCCACCAAACATTCGATCCTCATTAACTTGTTTGTACTTTCCTTACCTTATCTCCGATCTCCAGATCTACAAGGGCTTACTCGACACCAAGCCTCCAGTCTTTCTTGGCCTACTTGGACTTTTCTATCCTTGTGCCAAGTGTCAATTTGACCAACTTGGACTTTCCACTTGCCAACTCCCAGTTGGACTTTCCAACACCAAGTGTCTGATCCTCCCTGATTGACTTGGATTTCTCCCTTGTTAACATCTTGTTAGACTTCCGACCACAAAGTATTCGATCACTCTTGACCGACTTGGATTTCTCCACTCATCAAATATTTGGTCAACCTTGATCTACTTGACTTCGCACTTATCTTTATATGACTACAACTCCAACTCGGAGCCTCACTTGAGCTTGGTCAACCTTGATCTGAGGTTGATTGCACCAACAATCTCCTTCAAAGCATCCTTCATCTCTAATCATATTGTCAAACATTGAAATTCAACTCGAGTCTCACTCGAGCTTAGTCAACCTTGACCTGAGGCCGATCACACCAATAATCTCTCCCTTTTTGATGTTTGATAATAACTTTAAGTTAGGTTGACCTATAAACCCAACTTATCTCTTCTTATGTCAAAGCATAACGAAGAGTTCCTAATTCAGAATTTCAAAATTTAAAATTTGGAGTTTTAATTTAGGGTTTGGGTTTATAGGTCATTTTTGTGCACTACGCATCATGAGTCTAACTTAAACCCTTTCATTTCTCCCCCTTTGACACACATAAAAAATTCTTCTTTAACTTTACACATTCTCCCTCTTCTTTTTCATCTTCTCCCTTTCATTATCCTTAGTGATAAAACTCTTATCACTAATCAACCATCATGCCTAGATGGTTAACCTCTCCTCTAGAGGCTTGCTCTCTCTTGTCCATTGCACCAACAATGTCTTTGGAGAGGTCCTAAGCCTATAAGAAGTCTATGCTTCAAATATGAGGTAAAAGTTCAACCATGAACTATAACATTCCTTAAAATTGGAGTATTACCTTAATTAACTCTCCTATTTAGTTTCATTGAAAATCTTATCCTTTTAATGTTTGTGTAAATATCTCAGAGGGTTAGGAGTAGTTATGTTATTTAGGGTTGAAGCTTAATGACTAATTTAAAATAAATCAGTCAAAAATAGCTCGATTAAGTAGCCCGAGAACTTGATCGATTGCTACATCACTAGTCGACTTTCCAGTCGACTGGTTCTGAAATTTCAGAAATTGTAGAATTTTCAACTTTTTAGACCAAGTTTTGGAAATGTATAAGTAATTTTAGTTTTCAAAAAATCATGAAATTTTATACATGCATTACTTATGTTAAATACTATTGGAGAAAAATAGTTTTCTATGAAAATAACTATTATTTCCCAAGAATGATACAAAGTTCAAAAGCATTGAATCCTTCAATATTTTAAATAACTTTGTTTCAATATCATCAATGGTGATTCCTATCAAAATATATACTTCACCAAGATTTTTCAAAATCATTTTAAAAGTATTTTCAAACCTTATTTTCAATCATGATTTATGGGCTAAGTGTACATAACTCATACATTAGCTTTCCTCATGATTTCTCCCTATGATTTGATGAGTTTGAGTTCATTTTGATGCAACATCTAAGCACCTTGAACTTAACTAATTTTCCTAACATCTCATATGTGTCTAGAGTATTTCAATACACACACATGTCAACTTATAATTTTGTGATATGTGATTTTGTTTTGCCTTAAACTAAAGATCATGCATAGCTATCTAGGTATTCTAATTTGACCTCCTTATCTAGGAAGTCAAGCCATGCCAATTGTCATTTAATTTAAAAAACAATGCATGAATATCATCATGACATAATGATTATATAATTTAAAAGCATTGCCAATGATGCATGATGTCATGACATAACAAGGATAACCTTAATATTAACATGACATGCCCTAAATAATCTTGTGATATATGATGTTATGACATATGACATGACAAACAAAACATGACAAATATATAATGTAAAGGTATAACAATACCTAAGTCTTGAATCTAATTGTCACTATCTAGGATTATATCAAATATCAAATTTTACACAATAACGTATTAACTCCCACGAGTGTGCCAAAGTCCTCAACTTGACACAATATTGACTCTAACTTAATGTGCCAATTATAATCAATTTTCAACCTTTCTTTAATTCTATTGGCACATCTTAAAATCTTTTAGGACCAAGTTCTAACTTTATTTTCAAAGTATAACTATACTTTGAAAATGTCTAAAGTGTCTACTCCACTATAGTTTGGTTAACTACCTTTCCATTTTTGGTTGACACATCCTACACCCATCTAGTGTGAAAGCATCACACTCCTAGGAATCCAATATCTATTGGAGCTCATTGGGTATTCAAGGTATTCACTAGGGATGACTTCCCTTAATACCTTTCTAATGACTCTCTTAAGTTTCTTGGAAGCCTTAGTCATTGTACTCTCATCAAGGTTAACTTTAGGAATATCTTTCCTTGTAACATTCTTTGTGACTTTCCTAGACTTCTTGAAAGCCTTAGTCACTTGACACTCATCAAAATTAACTCTAGAGATGACTTCCCTTGCAACCTTAATATTCCTAGACTTAGGATTAGTTCCATAGTTATATGGAACATTATGATAGGATGACATGCCTCCCTTAGACTTGGGTTTGTATCCCAAACCCTTTTGTCCTTAGATGGTTCTTTCCTATCAACCCTTAGGTTTTGCTCATTAGACCCTTTGAGCATGTTTTCCATCTTTTTGAGAGTCTTCTCTAGTTTATCAAGCTTTGACCTCAAAGCTTGATTTTCTTCCTTTAATACCTCAAATTTAGTTTGTTCATTATTTCTTTGGATTTTCATTTTCTTAGACATATGTCTAGTCTTTTTAGGGTTATTACCAAGGGTGTGCTCATTCTTTCGATCTTTATGAAAACTAGGTCTACCCCTAAATGTCCTAATGTTTTCCTTAGGTAGAGTAGTTTTGGAGTTTATGGATCTAAAATTGTCCTCGGGCCTATTATCATGATATTGAGCACCAAAATGATAAAATTTATTTATAGTGTGTTTTTTTATCATGATGTATTGATATTGCACTAAATAAAGATACCTTAGGCCTAGCCTTAGAGGTTCCCTCTAAACTTGAGCTTCCTTTGTCCTTGGTTGGTTTCTTCTCCCTCGTACATTGGTTCTGATAGTGACCCTTATGGTTGCACAAGAAACACACGATGTGTTCCTTGCCTTTGCGAATTGGGGCTCCGACCTCCTTGGGCTTTTCCTTTGCCTTTGGTGCTAGAACCTTTTTCTTGATCAATTTAGGACACTTATTCTTATAGTGATTGTTTTCCCTACATTCAAAGCATATAATATGATTTTTATTTTTAAAAACCAAGATTTAGTTACCTTCCTTGATGGTAGGGGACTCATGGACTTGTTCTTCGACTCTAAATGTAGAGGTCTCCTCTTGCTCCAACGTCGATAATCTATCCTCCCTCTCAATCCTAGAGGTGGAGACTTCTATGATTTCTTCCTCGGATGTTGAGTATCTCTTAACTTCTGAATCCTTGGGCTCTGAAGATGATGTACGTTCTTTTTCTTTGGACTTGTCCTCATCTTCACTTTGGGCCACGAAAGGTTCTTCGTGGAGCTTATCCAATTTTCTCCATAGTTCACTTGGGCCCTTATACTTACCTAATCTACACAAAATTTCATCAAGTATTAAACTAACTAAAATCTTGGTTACCTTGTCATTTGTCCCGAATTTCTTAATTTCCTTTTCCATCCCTAGGGACTTTAAAATCTTCCATCAGTAAGAACCATTGTTCGATGTTTATTTGAAAGAACATCTCCATCCTTGACTTCCATTGACTGAACCCTCCTAGCTCGTAAGGAGGTGGAAATCTCGTGTCGAGTCTGATTCCATCTTGAAACTCCATTTTTCTCGATAGCTCTTCTAACCCTCTACCTTTTGTGCTCCCTCAGCTGTTAGTCCGATGAAGAGTGACTTCGCTCTGATACCACTTGTTAGGACCTTGGTGCGCTAGAAGGGGGGGGGTGAATAGAGACTCAATTTTATCTTTGAATTTGTTCTTGCGTTAGTGTGCTTTCCTACAAAGCATTATGTACAGTGAAAACAAAACAAAAATAAAACAATAAACCACAAGCATAACTCACAAGTTTTACGTAGTTCAGAATCCCTGATTCCTACTCCACGACCTAGCTCTACGATAGTCCCATTATCTTTCTCCTTCTTGGAAACTTTCGGAGGTGAAGAAACCTCTTACAACCTAAGATTTACAAAGAATTCAACCAAATACCAAATATACAAGCGAAATGGAAAACAAGAATCAATCCCTTTACATGATTGCGATCTTGTTTGCTTGTAGCTTGGTTGCTTTAGAATATCTTGAAAGGCCTGGAATATAGCAACAAATCTCCTTCAAAGTATCCAATAACCAACACCTTGAAATCTCCATGAAACCCTCTTTTATAAGGTCTCCATCGGGTTGATTTTTGGCTATGAGTCGACTGACCTTATCCCAGTCGATTGGTCAATGGATCATTGTGCGATTTGACACTCCAACGGTATGATTCACATCAGATTCTAGTCCATCGATCGATTGATCGGTCGAGTTGCTAACCTTACATGCCCGATTCTGAGTACGATTGACTGCTCCTTGAACAATAGTCGACTACCATCCTTTTTATGCCCCTCCTACAGTGTCACAATCGATTGATTAATCCATCAGTCGACTGCCCTTAGCCAGTCAAGTTCTGACTTCCATGGTTGCTCAACAGTGACACTAGTCAGTCAAATCCACCAATCGATCGATCAAACCATTAGTTGATTGTCCTTATCCAATTGAGTTGCCAATTGAGGCCCAAACTCAACACTTGCTCGAAACCGCTACCAATCAATTGGTAAACTCTACCCCGATCGATAGTTCACCTCGTCTAGTTTCAAGCCAAATCTTACTTCATCTGATATCCGATTAACCTCAATCTACCAAGACTTTCCTCCCTTGCCTAACATCTGGTCAACCATAATCTACTAGGACTTCTCTCGCCAAGCTCGATCTCCCTAATTAGCAGGGTCTTCCCTCACCAAGCATGGTCTTTCAGATCTACTGGGTCTTCACTTGCCAAGCACAACCTTCCAGACTTGTCGGGACTTCACTTGCTAAGCATGGTCTCTCAGACCTGTTGAGACTTCACTTGCTAAGTACGGTCTCCTAGACCTGTCGGGAATTCACTTGCCTAGTCATCCTGTCACCTTTACCTGCTAAGACTTCCCTTCACCAAACATCCGGTCCTCCTTGATCTGTTTGGACTTTCCTTGCCTTACCTTCGGTCGCTAGAAGTGCAAGGGCTTACTCGACACCAACTCTCCAGTCTTTCTTTATCTACTTGGACTTTTCTATCCTTGTGCCAAGTGTATGGTCAACCTTGACTGACTTGGACTTTACACTTGCAACCCAGTTGAACTTTTCAACACCAAGTGTCTGGTCCTCCCTGATCGATTTGGATTACTCCCTTGCCAACGTCTTATTGGAATTTCAACCACCAAACATCTGGTCACTTTTTACCGACTTGGATTTCTCCACTCGTCAAATATCTGGTCAACCTTGACCTACTTGACTTCACACTCACCTTCATATGACTACAACTCTAACTCGAGTCTCACTCGAGCTTGGTCAACCTTGATCTGAGATTGATTACACTAATAATCTCCCTCAAATCATCCTTCATCTCTAATCAAATTGTCAAACATCGAAACATAACTCAAGTCTCACTCAATTTTGTCAACCTTGATCTAAGGCCGATTGCACCAACATTAATTACGTTTGCGAACAACATATGTTAAATCGTATCGGCAAACCATGATCACAATATTTTTACTCAAAATCGAATTTTACATTACATTTACAGTCACCATATACAAACCCATTAGTAAATCATAATGTCTTTATACAGAGAGTCAAAGATAAAGTACACATGTATCTTTCTACCTTAGTGTACACAATAAATCAAAACTTATATATGTTCTAATCGTAGAGCATCCAAAATAATAAGTAATATGGACTCCTACTGAATGGATACTTCATCCATATGAATAATGTTGGATCGAGAAAACGCTAGAGGGGGGAGGTGAATAGCATTCAAAAATCTTTTTTGTTTCGATGATTAAAACAAAGTACAAAGCGGAGACACACAACAAAAGACACAAGTATTTTTTACTTGGTTCATAGCCCACCGACTGCTAATCCAAGGCCTTGCGATCCTTGATCACTTTCGAAGGACAAAACACTAAATATCTCTTTCTCGTTAGAGGTAAGAGACAACCGATTACAATAATGATGTAGAGGAAGAGGTAACAAACCTACCTCTCCTCTTAGCAAATAATAAGTAAGAAATATGCAAGGTACCGACAATAGTATTGTAGAGGATGCACGATCGGAGTAGCGTTGTAGCACATAGAATTACGGTCGGAGATCAAGCACACTTAGGAGTTCATTGAATGAATAGGGTTTGTGTCATCCCCTCCTTTTATAGACTTGTGCCTTGGGATAAGTCTAGATCCATATCCGAAACTTGTGGATCTTATCTTGAGGTGGCAACTTATCTTATCTTGAGGTGGTGGCATCGATCGATAACTCATTAACCTTGTGCATTGGGCTGATTCGTCGACATCAGTCGACTGATCCTTTTGGTAGTCGACTGCCTCCAATCGACTGCTATACTTGAGAATTCAACCTGACACCTGCAACACAAGGTTAGCACAAGAGATGCATAATGTCATGCAGTGTGACAATCCTTTGACTGCCCGATCTCGACTTTGGCATTACTCTGGAAGCCTTGGTCGGATCGACGCCAATGACTGTCCTCTTACTGAGGACACGTCCTTACTTTCGCTCCACACTCAAAGCTTACCTTTGGTCCTCCTGACCTATCGTTTAGCTTTCGGTCACTTGATCACCGAGGTTTCTCCTTCCAAGATTCTCCTGGTATCACTCGACCACCGAGGTTTCTCGTCCCGAGATTTTTCTGGCGTCGTTGACCACCGAGGTTTCTTGTCCGGAGATTCTCCTGGTGTCGTTGACTTTAGCAAAGTCTAATACAATACCTGCACACATATGAGATAACAAAATAGCTTAACTTTGAATCTTTGCCATTATCAAAAACAAGATTCGATAAAATGGTGCCCCTGCACCAACAATCTACCCATTTTTGATCCATGGCAAAACAATTCAAAGTTAATAGAAAATAAGCAGTAATCATTAAACAAGAATATTTCAAAGCCTCCCCTTAAGGGTACTCCCCTTAACCCTAGGTGAGTTTTGAAAACAAATACTTTGGGAAAAAAAAGTAAGTAACCTCTTAACTTTAACCTCTCTCCCCTTTGACATATATCAAAATAACTTTATAAGGGTTGCATGTTTAAGGTTAACGTTTTAACATTATTATCAAGCATGAGTCCTTTACTTTTACCAAAAATAGAATTTTAAAACATTCTAATCAATTTGTCTTAACATGTTCAACTCCCTTTAACATTTATGTGCTTAGGTTTCTAGATCGTGCACTAACAATGTATATCCTAGGTTAGGATGTGACCCCAACCTTTAACATTGTTATAAATTTTGAGAAATTTTTATTTAAAGAATTAAAGATACATTTACAAGATATTAAAGGCTCATGTCTATTGGTTTTATGCCAAACTAGAGGTAGCTAGAGATACTAAGTTTGTCTAACTTAAGTCTTCTCTCTTTGGCATATTATCAAAAGAAGGATTTTAGAAAGTATTGGTGATATTTTTAACAAATATTTTAACAATATGATGATTATCCAATTAGAACCTCCCCCTTAACCTAACATCCTTATTAGCCACAAGGAATGCTTATCTAGAGGGTCTTTGTCTTTGTCTGACTAACTCTTAGGACATCCTTGTTGGCTACAAGGAAGGCTTACCTAAGTGTCCAGAGGGTCTAGGTGTCTAAAGTTGACCTAAGGATCTAGAAGTTCAGTACTGGTCAACTAACCATCATTTCAAGAAGCATAGTTATTTTAAACACTACGTATAACTACACCCAATAATCATGGCAACCAATAAAAATAGTTTTAAGAATCTATTTATATATATATAAATTTTGAAATCATTTTCAAAACTATTTTTAATTTTTGTTCTTACCATCTCACCCATTCTACATGATCAACCAAGTTATCCTTATAGGTGTTGTGAGATGAATTTAATTTTACTTAGTTAATTTTAATGATTTAAAAATTAATTAACCTGGGATTAGATTCAGATTTAATCTTTAGTTAGTTAAGTGAACATTTCAAAAGAGGGCTTCCAGGTCGTGGTGAGGCACAGAGACCTTCTTTGATCAGAACAACGACCACTTTCTTAGACAAAGCTAATCTTAAGAAATTATACACTTAATTCACTTTGGGTCAAATTCTAGTCTAACTAGTTTAGGATGTGGTGAGGTAGTTTCAGCTAGTTCCACTTAGCCAAGTGCACCAAGCTAGATACTCTTATCTAACCCGGATACACAAGACTTTGTTTCCTAATGTACTATAATCTCACCGCATCCTCGTACTATATTGTCAAGGTTAATAAACTATTTCCTATCTAACCGCTTCTATGAGAGTTAATTTAAGACTAGTATGTATATGATATAATTAAGCATGATAATTAATTAAAATGATATGTATGCATGAACATGTCATATTCAATCAATTCAAAGAAGTGGTTGGTTTATTTGTTCCATAATTATAAAATTATCTAAGATAATTAGGTTTACAAATTTTAGAGTATTGATTTTTATTAACTTAGACTTGTAACCCAAGTCTACATATTTATTTATTGAATTTTTAAAGGTTGAAGGTTTAATTACTAAATCATTAATTTGTGTATAATCAAATGGTACTTTATTATAATTAATTTTATTGGTTGATTATCTAATTTTGAATTTTGAATTAGGTTAGATTTTGAATTATTTAAAATAGATTTAATAAGATTATTAGACTTTTTCAAAATAATATTATTAGACTTTTTCAAGATAAGATTATTAGACTTTTTATTAGAATTATTAGACTTTTCAAAAGTAGAATTATTAATAGAATTTTTCAAAATAAGATTATTAGAATTTTTAAAAGTAGAATTATTAGAATTTTTTAAGTTAAGATTATTAGACTTTTCAAGAGTAGAATTATTAATAGAATTTTTCAAGATAAGATTTTTTTTTTTAAAAGTAGAATTATTAGAATTTTTTAAGATAAGATTATTAAAATTTTTAAAAGTAGAATTATTAGAAGTATTAGAATTTTTCAAAATAAGATTATTAGAATTTTTAAAAATAGAACTATTAGAATTATTTAGATTAGATTTATAATTTTTTAAATTTAATTTCGAATTTTTTATGGTTGAATTTTTCAAAATAGATTTTTTTTAATTCAGAATTATCTAGATTAATCAGATCTAGTATTTGATAATTCTGTTCTAAGGTTTGATTATTCTGATATAGCTTTGTTTATTCTGATTAAGTCCTAAATTGGTTTTATCCTTGACTTGATCTAGATTTATATTGATTAAACTAAAAATTTGATTAAACTCTTGATTAATTTTATCAAATGTTAGATTAATTTGATCATTTTCTTCAATAATAATATTATTATTTAAACTAATTAAATCTGAATTAATTAAATTTTCATTAGTTGAATTATTAATTATGTTAATTAATTGACAACAATCAACTAATTTGCTAGATTTAATACACAATTTATTTAAATTATCTAGTATTTTAAAACTTAAATTTTCAAACTTATTAATTTTACTAACCTTCTTTTTCTCTGGGCACCGATTCTTATAGTAACCGAATCTTCCGCACCCGAAGCACTTGATGTGCTCCTTATTCTTCCAGACTTCTGGCATTAGTTTCTCCCTTGCCGCCGGTTGTGCCGTTCAAGTCTTATGAGTAGGACACTTATTTTTATATGTCATCTCTCCCTGCACTTGAAACAAATAATATGAATTTAAAGTTTAAATTTACTATATTACCTTTTGGCCTTGCGGGATGTTCTTCCATGGTCAGCCCGGTCGAAGATCTTCCGATACTTGTATGTAAGAACACAAAATAAAATGTTCCAAGACTTGGTTTTTAATTAGTAGTGCGGGAGATAATAAAATAAAATAAATAATATAAAAACAAAAAAAAATGCTCGACTGATGGTTGCACCAAATTGAGTGCCCCTGCTCTGATACCAATTGTTGGATTGAGAAAACGCTAGAGGGGGGGGGGTGAATAGCGTTCACAAATCTTTTCGTTTTGACGATTAAAACAAAGTACGCAATGAAACACAACAAAAAAGACATAAATATTTTTACTTGGTTCACAACTCACCAACCGCTAATAATATAAGGCCTGCGATCCTTGATCGCTTCCGAAAGACAAAACACTAAATATCTCTTCCTCGTTGGAGGTAAGAGACAACCGATTACAATAATGATGCAGGGGAAGAGGTAACAAACTTACCTCTCCTCTTAGCAAATAATAAGTAAGAAATAAGCAAGGTATCGATAACTGAATTGTAGAGGATGCACAGTTAGAGTAGCGTAGCACGAGAATTACGATCAGAGATCAAGCACACTTAGGAGTTCATTGAATGAATAGGGTTTGTGTCCTCCCCTCCTTTTATAGACTTGTGCCTTGGGATAAGTCTAGATCCAGATCCAAAACTCGTGGATCTTATCTTGAGATGACAAATTATCTTATCTTGAGGTGGCAACATCGATCGATAACTCTTTGACCTTGTGTATTGGGCTGATTCGTCAACATTGGTCGACTGCTACACTTGAGAATTCAATCTGACACCTGCAACACAAGGTTAGTACAAGAGATGCATAATGTCATGCAGTGTGATAGTCCTTTGACTGTTTGATCTCAACTTCGACATTCCTCTAGAAGTCTTGGTCGGATCGACACCTAGGATTATCCTCTTGCCAAGGACGTGTCCTTACCACTGCTCTACACCTGGAGCTTACCTTTGGTCCTCTTGACCTATCGCTTAGCTTTCGGTCACTTGATCACCAAGGTTTCTCCTTCTGAGATTCTCTTGGTGTCACTCAACCACCGAGGTTTCTCGTCCTGAGATTCTCCTAGTGTCGTTGACCACTAAGGTTTCTCGCCCGGAGATTCTCCTGGTGTCGTTGACCTTAGCAAAGTCTAATACAATACCTGCACACTTAGCATTGCATATGAGATAACAAAATAACTTAACTTTGAATCTTTGTCATTATCAAAATCAAGGTTCAATTAACTAGTGCCCCTGTACCAACAAATAACCCCTATTCTCAGTCCATGTTGATAATAGATAATATAACATCTATTCGAATATGCTATGACAATACTTGACCACTCTGAACTCTTTTTTAAATTGCCATCCATTTTACATTGATTCACAATAAATTTGATATGCTACGGTTATTTTTGGTCTAAAGTTTCACAACCGTATTATCACAGTAGATCCTGAATGACCATCATGACCTCTAAATTGTTAGGAGTATGAGGAATACAATTAAAGTCCCACATTGGTAAGACAGAAAAATCATATGCTTATAAGATAAAAAGATATCTCCATTGGTATAAGGTTTTTTGGGTAAAACCCAAAAATAAAACCATGAGGGCTTAGGCCCAAAGTGGACAATATCATGCCAATGTGGAGATATATGATTTTTATAAGCACTAACTATTAGGAGTATTGGGAATACAATCAAAGTCCCACATTGGTAAGATATAAAAAAGACCATGTGCTTATAAGATGAAAAGATATCTCCATTAGCATGAGACCTTTTGGGTAAAGCCCAAAAGTAAAACCATGAGGGCTTAGGCCCAAAGTGGATAATATTATGCCATTGTGGAGATATATGAATTTTATAGGCACTAACAATTAGTATCAAAGTCACGGTCTATGTCAAGCCATGCACCTCGAATGAAAGAAGTGAGACTCCCATATTCAAATCAAGAGAACTAGACACCAGGTAGGAAGTCCAGTTGTGTCAGGAGGACTGGATAATTGGCAGGAAATCCAGTTGGGTTAGAAGAAACGAACAATTGTCAGGAAGTTCAGTTGGGTTAGGAGGACGAGACAGTTGACAAGAAGTCTTGATAGGTTAAGGATCAAACATCAAGTAGAGGAAGTCCTTCGAGAACAAATAGGCTTGAGGTGGGCTCAATATGGTCCTTTGTTTGAGGGGGGAGGGTTGTTGGGAGTATTGAGAATATAATCAAAGTTCCACATTGGTAAGACATGGAAAAAATTATGTGCTTATAAGATGAAAAGATATCTTCATTAGCATGAGACATTTTGGGTAAAGCCTAAAAGTAAAACCATAAGGGCTTAGACCCAAAGTGGACAATATCATATCATTGTGTAGATATATGAATCTCATAGGCACTAACATTAACAATTGATATCAGAGCCATGATTCATGTCAAGCCATGGACCTTGAACGAAGGAAGTGGAGCTCCTATGTACAGATAAATAGAACTAGACATCAGGCATGAAGTCCACTTGGGTTGGGAGGACCGAATAACTTGCAAGAGGTCCAGATGGGTCAGGAGGACTAGACAGTTGATAGGAAGTCCTGGTGGGTTGAGGATTAGATATCAGGTAGAGGAAGTCCTTCGAGGACGGATAGACTTGAGGGGGGCTCAATTTGGTCCTTTGTTTGAGGGGAGGGATTGTTCGGAGTATGGGGAACACAATCAAATTTCCACATTGGTAAGACATGAAAAAGATTATGTGCTTATAAGATAAAAAGATATCTCCATTGGTATGAGACCTTTTGGGTAAAATCCAAAAATAAAACCATGAGAGCTTAGACCCAAAGTAGACAATATCATGTCATTGTAGAGATATATGAATCTTTTAGGCACTAACACAAATGATCTCTAATCCTGTGATAAATTCTGCAGTCATATTCCATAATTGAATGTTCCATATCGATTTACTACAATCTTCATTGTTGAGGTGACCATCAACGTATGTTTGATGCATGTCCAAATGATAGTTCTTCCTAATAATATGATGTGTCATAATATAAACCTCCCACCATCCAAATATCCATCAAAGACGAGGTATGATCACCTCTAGGTGGTCGATCTTCGATATGTGAGTATTCAAAAATTTATTACAAATTTTGCATGGCTCTCTTTATAGTGCTTTTATTCAAGTATCTGTCCAATATTCCTATTATGCACACTAAAAAATAAATGCATGCATACTTGGTCATATACGAGCCTACCCATAACCGAAGCAAAAAAGTAACTCTGTCTGAGCTTGATATTTTTTACTGATCAATGAGTTTCTCTCTAAAATCAAATGAGGTAACACTTGATTAAAATTTATGATATCATTGACAAAATGTTAAATTTAAAGCATAAATGAACTTATTTAATTTGTATATTAGGTGTTTTGAATCATCAGATTTAAAGTTTTTTAGTTACACCATATTAGTTTCCTCAATGTTAACATTAAGAAAATTAGACTAAATATCCATCTGGCATAGCTTCAAGTTATAATAAGATATAAGTGTCATGATTAACCTTAGCGTGTATTTTGATCACATAGTTGAGAAAGTCTCCTTGTAATTAATTCAATTTTCAGGTTAAAATGTTATTCGACTTTATGGAAAGAAATAGAATTTATTTTCAACCCTATGTCAAAGTCATGCTCTTAGAGATAAATATAATCATGTGAACCCGTGATTCTTCTTTCCCTAGTAGATCTACTTAGCGACACTTGTCTTTAAAGTGGTTGGATGTCATGATATACTATTCCTACTGTATGTGCAATATCAATTACATAAGGTATTGATATCATACCCATGCTAGCTACAACGGTAATACCCTTAGTAGGAATGACAATTCTCTCCTCTTTAAATGACTTGTACACGAGCTTAATGCTTCCACTATTTTCAATTATTAGTATTTTCTATCTGGAAGAAGGAAATATTTAGAGGCGGATTACAATATCCTACAAAATGACATATGAAATCCTTTAAGTCCAGTTTCTTCCATAAGATTTGTAAGACCTAACTTCAGCTGGACAACCCCAAGCATATAGGGTTTTGGTCACTGTCTCATTGAAAATCATATTTAAAAGATAAGCTGCAATCTTGAGTGCTTCACTCCACAATGCTTTTGATAAAAAAGTAAAACCATCATTTTTACACCATAACCTTTAGGGTTTGGTTCATTTCCTCAATACCAGAAATGATGTATTAAGCGACTATCTAGCATTCAGAAAAGTAATTTATTAATCAATTTTTCTTTGACATACTCTATGCAAACATCATGGTCTGCAATGTCAAGGGAATCAAGAATTCTTCCAAGCGTTGTTTAAATAAGTATCTCAACCACCTATGTCATATCATGGATGAATTCTCATTAGTCAAGCTTCGTACTTTCAATATACATTAATTCATTGCTTATAGACATATAAGTGTTTAAGATTATATAGTTTATCAATTAAGGAACTATAATTAAATAATACTGAATTCAAAAAATATTGATTTTTTTTCTAAATAAACTAAATCATCCTTATTTGTCCAAACAAGAAATAGAAATTAATTTTCTTCTTAGAAGATGGTAAATTCAATGTGTTTATTTTTTGAATTCAAATTACCATTGTTCCTTAAACTAAACATAAAATAAAACACTTAATGTCACTATTAGCTAACTTTCTTATCGCCTTTAGTAAAGATATGTCTTATATCATCAAGCGACAGTTTGCTACAGAGGTAACCTTGCATAAGGACACTAGTGTGAATACGTGTATCAGTATCTATCCACTAAGTATTTGTATGTACAAAAACCAAAATTGGTTTACAAAATTGACAAACTACCTTTCTTAATAGTCCAATTGACGTACTTGGGACATTTTTTTTGACACAACCCTTCTTCTTGCATAAGAAATAAGTTGATACCATATCTTGTTTCTCTTGCTCATTTTAACCAAATTCCTCGATGTTTGTAGTTTGCTTTGATTTCCTCTTAGCATTGGCTCTTTTCCTTTTCTTATTGGTACCATGAGAACTGGATGTCATATTAGCACTCTCCAATGTCTTCCACCTTAGTCTCTCCTCCTCTTGCACACATTAAGTTATAAGTTTATTTAATGTTCATCACAGCAAGAGGCATTGTAATCGAGCCTAAGTTTTGATTATAACAAAGATACAAAGTTAAGCTCATATTGTTATCTCATGAGTCAATCAAATGTGCAGAATGCTAAGCTAAGATGAAAGCGGCGACACTCGGAGGTTCTCATATTGAGAAACCGTGGTGGTCGGGCGACACCGGAAGGACTTCGGAGGGAGCCGAAGAAATCATGTGGAGACCGGAAGCAAAAGCTACAAAGGTAAAGCTTGAGCCCGCGACTCTTCGACAATTCTACAATGACGAAGTGCTGTCGAAACGTCGACGACACGAGCTCAACCTTCAACTCCTTAGTCGTTGGTAACATCTTAAGTTGTCAATTCAGATTTCTTGTATTTAAGTTTGTATTTTTGAGCTTTTATTGTAACAAGGAGAGAGGGGTTTGTCTCTACCTCGAAGTTTTCTCAGATCTTTGTAATCGCTAACTCCTACCTCCAACGAGGAGTGTTTTAGTGAATTGCTCTCTGTACGCGTTCTAAGACCGTTAGGGCCTTGGATTAGCAGCCAGTAGACTGTGAACCAAGTAAAAATAAAATTGTCTTATTTATTTTTTGCTGCTACTTGTAGGATATTTGAAGCCGCTAGAGGGGGGGGGGTGAATAGCGTAGTGTTCGTTCGTAGTTGGAATTCGATCGTGATCGTCTCTACAATTTTGTTAGTACGCAGCGGAAATAGAAATAATACAATAATGAAATACGACAAACACAACAAGAACACGAGTATGTAACGTGGTTCGGAACCGCACGGTTCCTACTCCACGGATCGAGCTCTAGTGATGCACACGTAACCACTAATAAACACTCCTTCTTGGAACAATCCGGAGGCGGAGAAACCTCGTACAAGATGATTACAATAATAATCAAATAAATACAAGCAAATACGATAATGAAATACAAATGCATGTAAAGGAAAACACTTTACAAGAGCTTTTGATTGCTTGATCTTTGATTGCCTTGAACTAGAAGGACCGAAAGCACCACTTTCCCTTCAATTTTGCCTAAGAAAATCGCTGCCTTTTCCTCCATCACGAGCTCCTTTATAGCTTCAACTCGGTCGATCAGACTATCACGATCGATCACACCGTTGTGAGACAACGGTGTAATCCACATTGGAAAAATTCAACAACTAGGACATCAGTCGACTGATCATGAGCATCACCGATCCGATCAAGATCACGATCAAGTGAGACTCCATTCTCGAATTGAGCATCACCGATCGATCACACGATCCCAATCACCGACCGCCCGGCAATGCGCTAGGCAATTCCCTAAACCCTAGTTGACTATGCACCGCCACGTGACATCTCGACCGCACACCTCAAACATGAGATTTTAACCCAAGTATGGTGTCCCCATACTTGCTAGACCACCCTTAGCCTAGACCTGCCTTCTAGCCACCTTCATCACCTCACGCCTCTGATACCTCCAAGTCATCCATGACTTGTTCATCCATCGCGCTTAGCCTTCAGTGTGCTTCATCAGCTATGTCATGCTAATCTGTCTACACCGCCAAGGCACATTGACTTACGCCGCCAAGACTCCGCTTGACTTTACGCCGCCAATATCAAACCCCTTGGACTTCTCATGCTAAGACCCATGCTTGGACTTTCCCAAATGCCAAGTGTCCCACTTGGACTTTCCATGCCAAGTACCCATGACTTGGACTTTACCTTGCCAAGACCCATGCTTGGACTTTCCAAAATGTCATGCCAAGTACCCATGACTTGGACTTTACCATGTTTTGTCTAACATTAAACATCTCTCGAGCCAAGCTCGAGTCCTGGTCAATTGTGACCTGGGCCGATTGCACCAACAATCTTCCCCTTTTTGATGTTTGACAAAAACCAAACAAAACAAACCATTTGAGTTAGTCCATCTAACTCAAAGACTCCTTACCACATCTAACTCAAAGACTCCTTACCAATTATCCCAAATTGGTGATTTAATGTTCTCCCCCTTTTTTGACATACATCAAAAAGAGGCTAACTCCCCAAGGAGACCAATGTCTCATATGCCAATGAGATCATACAATCTCCCCTTTGGTCCAAAAACATGCCAATGAGATCATACAATCTCCCCCTTTGGTCCAAAAATACCTAGGATGTCTACCATCTTCCTAGTGATAAGTCCCATATCACTCAAGAGAGACAATCCTATACTCTTCCAATTTCCAAATTGGGTATGTGAAAAAAACTCATTTTTCCTTCCCATGAACCACCATCCATCATACCATGATGGATACATCCCCCTAAAGGCTTGCTCCCTTTAACCATTGCACCAACAATGTCTTTGGGAAGTCCCTAAGCCAATAGAAACTCTGAACCATCAAAGATAAGGTTAGAAGTTCAACATTGATCTTTCCAACACCTTAAATTTTATACA
The DNA here is from genome assembly GCA_025175895.1 of Wurfbainia villosa. Lineage (NCBI taxonomy): Eukaryota > Viridiplantae > Streptophyta > Magnoliopsida > Zingiberales > Zingiberaceae > Wurfbainia > Wurfbainia villosa. The sequence continues at coordinate 416,652 of CM045992.1, read as the reverse complement.
AACCCTAAACACCTCTCCAAATCCATATCCAATGAATTTTCACCCTTTATAATGCTTCCCAAGGCATATCCTAGGGTTAAGAGTGATTAGGGACCTTAATCGTAGTCAAATCGGCTAAACAAACTTAGTTTTCCAAATCAAGATTGACAATGACGATACTACCAATGATCGATGTGTCCATCACCGACCGAACGGCAACAATGAAAGTGATATCGCATCGCAATGAGTCCAACGCTGCCCATCACCGATCGCTCAGAGAGCTGATCGATAATCAAAACCTGATTTTCAGATATCAGACTCGACTTTTGTAAATTCATAAGTAATTCTACGTAAATCAAAAAATCACGAAACATGATACGTATATTACTTATCACACATACAATCGGTGAAACATTTTGGAAAAATATTTTTACCATTGAAATAGGAGATTGGTACAAAGTTCAAAAACTATTAAAACTTTAAAGTTTTTGATCTACTTTGTATCAACTTCTACAATGATGATGACTATCAAAAGATAGACTTCACCAAGGTTTTCTAAATTGATTTTAAAATGTTTTTGAAAACCTATTTTGAACCATGGTTTATTGGCTAAATATACATAACTTGTATATTAGCTTTCCTTATGATTCTTGGTGATGATTAAAATAAGTTTGAGTTCATCTAGATGCACTACCTATGCACCTTGAACCTAACTTATTATCCTAGCATCTCACATGTATCTAGGGTGTATAAATACACATACATGTCAATGTGATGTGAGATGTGAAGTTATTCTCCCTAAATTAGGGTTTCATGCATTTTTCTAAGGCAACTCTACTTGATTCCCTTATAAATGGGTCTCCAAGTCATGCCATTATCCTTGAATCAATTTTAAACAATTAAATACATGAAATGATCATGGCATAAATGATATCAATAATAACGCATGGCCAATGATGTCATGGCATATGATATAATCTAAAAACAAATATGACATCTAAAATAATCATAACCAATGGCATGACATGTTATATAATAAGATGAAATTTCATGTCATGATATGACAATTTTCCATAAACCAATACATTAATACAAATACATAATCAAACACACATGATTTTCACAAACAAAAATTTCATTCAAATTAAGAAGATTTTAGTTTTTACATCCAAAATAGAGATTTGATATGCTCAATCTCACTACAAAAACTGAAAAACAAAAAAAAATCTAACATCCTCTAGATCTAGTCATCTGTAGACGGTGGAGGTGGAGGAGGCTGCTGGCTCAAAGTTCAGGCCCGCATCATCTCATACATATCGAGCTGACGCTGCTCGATGCGGCTCTGGGACTCTGCAATCTGAATGTATCTCTCCTCCATCCGACTAAGATGTGCGCCCATGGAGGCTTGCCCTACTAAGAGCTCTGATAGTCGAGAGTCAAATGTCTATTGATAGTCCTGGAATCTGGACTCCAGCTGGCCAAGATGATCTGATGGACCCGCTGCTGATGCATCTGCTGGCATCTGATCCTCCTCATCAGCAGCGTCTGGATCCTCATAGTCCTCTGCAACCTCTCTAGGCACCAGAGGCGGCTCTCCACGTGCCCTGGGCGGAGGTCGAGGTGCCAACTCCATCTGCCCATGCCCCATCCGCAGCTTCGCTAACGAGAAGTTACGAATTGATATGCAGTCGTACACCTCAGATAGCGCCCTCAGTGATCCCCTGTGAATGTTGATGCCTACTGACTCTAACCATGCAGTGATAATGTGACCACAAGGCATATGCACTTTCCCTTGTACAGGGGATATGAAATGTACAATGCAATGAAACATGTTTAATGCAATGTTTATGTCTAATCTATTACGCATGGCGTACAGTAGAAAGAGATGGGGAGGCCGAATCTTGGCCAGGCCCCGAGTCACGATCGGAAGAAAACACCCAATAATGACCTTGTAGAGTACATTGTTAGGTGCAGATAACTCAGTAATAGGAAATAAATTCTGACCTGGTGGACGAGGATGACCAAAAACATGCTCATGCATGGAGTCCAAAGAGATATGTTCAAAGGGCTCGGGTAAAGGGGCATCAAAAGTAGGGTAGAAAATGAAGGTGTCATCCGATGGCTTACACTCAAGAAACTCCTGCAATATCGCAGGAGTAAACTCTAAATCACGTTTTGCAATGCGAGTAGTGTAGGTAGGGCCATCGTCTACCTTCTTTAAGTTCTGATAGAACTCCTTAAGGAGATCATCATTGATGGCATGTGTGCATAAGACAATTTTCATAAGATGATAATATGCAAATATGTCCATGACATCACTATAGTAACGTGTAAAGAAGTCCCTATCGATGTACCTAACCAACATGGTTTGGTACAATCGTGATTCACCCTCGGGTGGATCATTTCTACGGGATCTCCTATATGAATGTAATGCAACGATATGAAATGCAAGGGCACCAATACACGATTAGATTATAATAGATTATAATGGAAAGGAAAAATTGGGGTTTTTGAGTAAGAAAATTTTACTTTGGTACCATTTGGAGGGATGATGAGAGAATACTCGGATATCGCTGAAAAGGCCGCCGGAAAGTTCATCGGAGGACTGAACCCTAATCGAAAAGGAGGAAACAACCACTGAAAATGAGCGGATTAGGGTTGTGAGATGAGTGAAAACACGAGTGGAAGAGCTTAGCTACCAAACCTAAGGCTTGGGCGGTCGGCACGGTCGGAAAAACTGGCCGGAGAAGAGGTTGGCGATCGGAGAGGAGAAAGAAAACGAGAGGTCGCCGCGTGAAGATGCCGAACCCTAGCGGTTCGGTGTTATAAAATCGCGATGCCAGTCGATTGATGTGCAGCATCAGTCGACTGATCATGGCTTATTAGCGGTTTACCAATCGAATGATCGCCCGGCTCAAAGAATCGATCACGAGTCTTCTATGGCGTCTACAGATAACATCGATCGATGTTTCCCATCGATCGATCGATGCGATCACCACTGACCGCCACGAGCACTGACGATGATCCTCTCGCCGATGAACAATACCATCACGATCGATGTATCCCATCACGATCGATGCAAACAATGAGTCCTCGAAGCAAGACTCATTGCTGACTCACGATATTGTGCTACGATGTGATCGATCGATATCTCGATTTTCGCTCAAATTCGGAAAATCTTGATTTCTTTATCTAACTTATTCCATTTTGTCATGTTTAATCTTGTATATCGAACATATTGATGTTATGCTTATATTCATGTATTCGTTAATGTATTTTGATATTTTATTTCATTTTAGCAAGAATTAACATTCAATGGTTTCAAAATCCTAACATCTCACCCTTTCTAAGTGTTGAAATACACAATCAAGGTAAAAGATTTGTTTTGTGAGATGCAATCCACCCTAGACATTCCTTCCATGCAAACACATGGTGAAACACATGAAGCATGGTAAGTGCAAGACATCAAGGTGTGTGACACTTGAGTATCACTCTTGATGTAACTTATATACCTTAAACACACTTCTCTTGATACATTGATTCCTAAAGTGTGCCAAAAATCAAAGTGACACACTATGACCTTTAAATCTAGATTGTGCCAATTTTATTGATTTTCATGATTTCAAAAATATATTGGCACATCCTAAGATCTTTTAGGATTAAAGCTCAAATGTATTTCCAAGGTAACCATAACCTTGAAAATAACCTAAAATGCCACCTTTACCATGGTTGAGTTCACTACTCATCCAATCAAGGTTGGCACATCCTAACCCATTTAACGTGAATTAATCACGCTCTTTGGAACCCAAAATCTATTTGAGCTCATTGAATTAATTAGGTATTCCTTAGGGATAACCTCCCTAGATACCTTTCTAATGACCCTCCTAGGCTTGTTAGCCTTGGTCATTGTGGTCTTACCTAGGTTGACTCTAGAGGTAACTCCCCTTGCAACCTTCTTAATGGCCATCCTAGGTTTCCTAGAAACCCTAGCCACTAGGCACAAACCTTGGTCAACTCTAGGAATGACTTCCCTATTGACCTTGGTCTTCCTAGACCTAATTTGTGTTCCATAATCAAATGGAACACTATGGTAAGCCACCTTAGGCTTAGGTTTGTGACCCAAACCTTGATTGCCCTTGGTTGACTTTTTGTCTTTGGGTCCTAGATGTTGATTTTGAGATCTTGACCCTTGACTTTGACCATTATACCCTTGAAATTAATTTTGTATCTTATTTAGGGTCTTTTCTAGTTTTTCAAGCCTTGACCTTAAGGCTTGGTTCTCTAATTCTAATTGCCAAAATGATTTTTGATTAGATTTTTGGGCATTACCATTTACCTTAGACATATGTCTACCCTTATTGGGATTGATACCTAAATGGTTTTCGATTTTCTTAATTGCTTTCTTAGGAATGACATTTCTAGGGACATTAGTCCCAAATTTCTCCTTCTTTGAAATAGATCTAGAGTTATCATTCCTAGCATGCTTTGATTCATGAGTAATAGCAAAGTTATTTGAATTAATTCTAGCATGCTTTTGCTTAGAATTTAAAGAATGAGCATTATGAAAATATACCTTAGGGTTTGCCTTAGTAGCTCCCCTTACTTGTGATGCTCCTTCTTAGGTCTTTTTGCTCCCCCTAGGACATTGATTTGAGAATGCCCCTGCTGTTTACATCTGAAGCAAATGATGTGTTCCTTGTCTTTAGGTGATGGGGAACCGACATCCTTTGACTTTTGTTGACTTTTAGGCGCCGGAGGAGTCTTCTTAACCTTCTTTGGGCACTTGCTCTTGTAGTGCCCATACTCCCTACACTCAAAACACAATATATGAATTTTATTTGAAATTAGAGTGTTTGAGTTACCTAGGTTAATTGAGACCGGAATTAGAGCTTCTTCATCTTTACTAGATGTCGAAGCTTTCTCTTGTTGCTCCGGAGTGGAAATTATTTCCTCCCCCTCAATCCTAGAGGTGGAGGTGTCTTCTACTTCTTCTTTCACCGATCCGGAAGTTGACTCCTCTTCAACTTCCGATTCCTCACTTGCTCGTGAGGAAGATGAACTCTCTTCATCCTCTTCCTTATCTTCTTCTACTTGTGCCAAGTGGGGCCTCTCATTGAACTTGGCTAATTTGTCCCATAGCTCCTTGGCATCAAGATATTCACCTAGCCTAGACAAAACATCATTAGGTATCAAATCTTCTAAAAGTTTTGTTACCTTGGCTTCGGTTTTGAATTTTTGCCGTTGCTCTTGGGTCCATTTCTTCAACTTGAGGACTTGTCCCTTCCTATCCCGAGGAGGTTCAAAACCTTCTACGAGGATGAACCAATCCTCTATATCCATCATAAAGAATGTCTCCATTCTTGTTCTCCACGCCGAAAAGTCTTCTTGATCATATGGCGGTGGAGTGTTGATGTACCATCCAAGCTTGTTATGGAATTCCATCTTCCCTCTAGCCTTTTAGCTCCCGACGGTTAATCCGTAGAAGAGCCCCGGGCTCTGATACCAAATGTAGGATATTTGAAGCCGCTAGAGGGGGGGGGGTGAATAGCGTAGTGTTCGTTCGTAGTTGGAATTTGATCATGGTTGTCAGTAAATAGAAATAATACAATAATGAAATACGACAAACACAACAAGAACACGAGTATGTAACATGGTTTGGAACCGCACGGTTCCTACTCCACGGATCGAGCTCTACGAGCTCTAGTGATGCACACGCAACCACTAATAAACACTCCTTCTCGGAACAATCTGGAGGCGGAGAAACCTCGTACAAGATGATTACAATAATAATCAAATAGATACAAGCAAATACGATAATGAAATACAAATGCAAGTAAAGGAAAACACTTTACAAGAGCTTTTGATCGCTTGATCTTTGATTGCCTTGAACTATCTTTGAAGGACTGGAAAGCACCAACTTTCGCCTTCAATTTTGCCCAAGAAAATCGCTGCCTTTTCCTCCATCACGAGCTCCTTTTATAGCTTCAACCTGTGCTGGAAAAGGTCGATCAGTCGACTGCTCGGGACCATCAGTCGACTGATCACACTGTTGCTGTGAGACAACGGTGTAATCCACGTTGGAAAAATCCAACGGCTAGGACATCAGTCGACTGATCATGAGCATCAGTCGACTGATCAAGCATCACTCGACTGCTTATCGCAGCGGTCGAGTGAGACTCCATTCTGCGGCCGAAATCGAGCATCACCGATCGATCACACGATCGATCGCTCAATCGATCCGATGCCCACCTATGGTAGTCGACTGCTAGGGCAATTCCCACAGTCAAACCCTAGTTGACTATGCCAGTCGATTGCCACATGACATCAGTCGACTGTCACATCTCAAACATGAGGTTTTAACCCAAGTATGGTGTCCCCATACTTGCTAGACCACCCTTAGCCTAGACCTAAGCCTTCTAGCCACCTCCATCAGCCTCACGTCTCTCAGATCCCTCCAAGTCATCCATCGCGCTAGCCTTCAGGTGCTTCCATCAGCTATGTCATGCTAACGGTGTCTACACCGCCAAGGCACATTGGACTTACGCCGCCAAGACTCCGCTTGGACTTTATGCCGCCAATATCAAACTCCTTGGACTTCTCATGCCAAGACCCATGCTTGGACTTTCCCAAATGCCAAGTGTCCCACTTGGACTTTCCATGCCAAGTACCCATGACTTGGACTTTATCTTGCCAAGACCCATGCTTGGACTTCCCAAAATGTCATGCCAAGTACCCATGACTTGGACTTTACCATGTTTTTGTCTAACATCAAAACATCTCTCGAGCCAAGCTCGAGTCCTGGTCAATTGTGACCTGGGCCGATTGCACCAACACTACTCATGTTTTATATCGAACGAAACTAAAAGATTATTTTTCACTATTCACCCCTCTTTAGCGCTCATTTCAATTCAACAATTGGTATCAGAGCGGGGGCATTATGATTTAGTGCAACCATCAATCTAACAACTTTTCAAAAGGATTTATTTTCATTTTTAAGTTTTTCAATTCATAAGTTTTAAGCTTTCGTCGTATCGTTAATTCCTATTCCCGCACTACTAATCCAAGACGAGAGTCTTGGCACTTTCTTTTTGTTTTTATCGTTGCAAGGTTTTTTTTAATGGTCCATCTCAAAGGGTTTAGCACCGTTCGACCTCCGTTTTACAATAGAGACGACTTCCGATACTGGAAGGGTCAGATGGAATGCTTTCTAAAAACCCAAATCGAGATGTGGATCATAATCCAAACCGGATTCACACTTCCTACTAATTAAGTTGGTGAAACGTTGGATTACGATTAATAGATGAACGCCATGAAAAGACAAGTGGAAGCCAATGCCAATGCTACCCAAATTCTACAATGTGGTTTGTCCAAAGAGGAGCTCAACCGCATCAACCCCTTCATCAGTGCGAAGGACCTATGGAACAAACTCGTCGAGCTACACGAAGGAACTGACGATGCTAATGTTGGTGCAGTGGGCACCAAAGTCGAACCGGTATTTTGATTATGGCAAAAGGCTCAATAGTTAAGGGTATATTTGTTATCTTACGAGCTCAATTAAGTGTGCAGAAATGCTAAAGTTGAGCGGAAGGTCTGCGACACCCGGTGGGAACCGAGGTGGTCGGGCAACGCCAGAGGGACTTCGGAGGAAGCCGAGGTACTCGGGTGAAGACCGGAAGCGAGGCTACAAGGTAAGCTCGTGTGAAAGCGAAGCAAGGTCGTTAAGCGTAGATCCGACCCAATACCTCCAATGGAAGGTCTAGGTCGAGATCAGATGGTTAGAACCATCGTACTTTATATTTTAAGCTAACTTGTACTGCAGTCCAAAACCCTTTGACTACAGTCAACTGCTAGTCAAGTTCCAGCCTCGAGAAGAGCTCGAATTTCAAGGGGGTGAATTTGGACTTGACTCGTGTTTTGGTACAAAGGGTGATGTGGCATCAAGGTGGACATCCAAACCATCACCAAGCTTCCTTGTGGTGGACGCCCAAAATAAGGTGAGTTGGCACAAGATGGTTGGCTCCCATGATGTGGCACAAGTTGAATGGCTCCAACAAGTTGGCGCCCAAGGAGGTTGGAGGTGGCACAAGGTGGTTGGATGAAACACCTCATCCTTGAGTTGGCGCACAAGAAGGTTGGAGGTGGCACAAGGTGGTTGGATGAAACACCTCATCCTCAAGTTGGCGCCCAAGGAGGTTGGAGGTGGCACAAGGTGGTTGGATGAAACACCTCATCCTTGAGTTGGCGCACAAGAAGGTTGGAGGTGGCACAAGGTGGTTGGATGAAACACCTCATCCTTGAGTTGGGATAAGAACCTCACCTTGGACACTACCTATGTCTAAATTCATAGATCAATATCCATAAATAGACATGTTCACTCCAAGCAAAATACAAGAATTCAAGAGCTCTCAACACGCCGTCGTAACGCCGCTACTACTACTCACATTTGCTACGACGAAGTGCCGCCGACAACGAAAGCTACATCTTCTACTTATAAGAGTTGTCGGTATATTTATTTAAGTTCTACTTCTTTAAATTGTCTTTGTGCTTTAATCGTAACAAGGAAAGGGGGAGTGTCCCTTTGCCTTGATTTCTTTTTGTAATCGTTGCTCCTACTTCCAACGAAGAGGAGTGGTTTTAGTGAATTGCCCTCCGTACGTGATCAAGGATCACTAGGGCCGTGGATTAGCAATCGAAAGATTGTGAACCACGTAAAAATATCTTGTCTACTTTATATTTCCGCTGTGCATTCTCTACTTGCTTTTTACTTATTGCAAAAGTTTTTAACGACACCGTATCGCTATTCACCCCCCCCTCTAGCGACACTTTCGATCCAACAGCTAAGGTATGTAAACATGATTTATTAGTTAATAAATTGTATAACCTTAAGATGCAGAAACACGAAATGACTACCCAATTGCATGCTCGCATACAAGATATCATTAATAGCCTACACTCGATCAGACAGAAGGTCAAAAATTGGGATCTAATAAGGTATGCTCTAAACACGTTCCCTAGGACTACCTTGTGGGCATTCATGGTCGATGTCTACAAGGTTTCTTAGGACCTTTCTAAAATTAGATTAGATGAACTATTCTTGGAATTTGAACTTCATCAACAAACTAATGCGGTTCGGGCCGAGAAAGGAGTTGCCTTGCTTGCAGGTTAAAGAAGAAAGGAGAAGAGCAAGCCACCTCCCGAACAAGAAGAAGGATCCGAACCCGAGGATGAACCCAAGTCTGAATCCGAAGAGGAGGCTGCGATAGTGAACATAATGCGAAGAATAATTCGACAAGAAAGGGGGCAATCGAAGAACAAAAAAAAAGGGCAATTCAAACCAAAACAAAAGGGAGCAAGGAAAGCTTTTCATGCAACTTGGGACAACGAAGAAGAAGGCATCGGTGTAGCGTACATGGCAAGACCAGAAGAGTTCGAGTCAGAGTCCGAATCCGAATCCAATTGCAACTTCGACTCCGACCCTGAGGACTACTTCGAGAAGAGATTCAAAGCCGGGCTAAAAGAGAAAGTTAAGGTTAGCCGTTCTTTAATTAATACGCTTTATTATACAATTAAAATGCTAAGTAGGAAACTAACTAAGTCCGAGTCTAGGGTCGAATCCTTGCTTGAGGAGGTTGAAACCCTTAAGAAAGAGGTCACCCTAACCTCTTCGACTAGTCAAGTTCAAGAGGAGGACTCAACTCGAGTTGAAAAACTCGAAGGTGATAACTCACTATTGAAAGGACAAGTCCAAGAGCTCGAGGCTCGGTTGGACAAATTCTCGATGGGATCCAAGAATCTTAATCGACTTCTTGGAACTCAAAGAGTCGTGTACAACAGAGTCGGACTCAGGTTTAGTCCAAAGACTACGAATATATCTTATATGTCTATCGTAAATCATAGTCATCAACGAGTCCAAACTTGGGTCCCTAAAACTCTCTTAAACTCACATATAAGGACCAATGGGTATTGGATTCCCTAGGATCAAGTCCATTTTTTGGATAGGCCATATTGGTTCAATGGTCCAAGGGGAGCTAATACCAAAATAGTATACTCGATACCTTAGCATCATCAATCTTTTTGTTTTACCTTTTAGAACGGCTAGGTAGGACAAATAGTTAGTAAACTCTTGACAACATAGTATTAGGATGCGGCAAGATGATATAACGTTAGGGAAACAAAGTCTCATGTATTCGAGCTAGATAAGGCATATCTAGCTTGGTGCACTTGACCGAGTGGAACTAGCTGAAGCTACATCTCCGTATCCTAAACTAGTTAGACCAGGAAGTAGTCTTAAGTGACTTAAGTTATCATTTTCCTAAACTTGGCTTTGTCTAAGGAAGTAGTCGTTGTTCTGATCAAAGAATGCCCCTGTGCCTCGCCACGACCTGGAAGCCAATTTCTCGAAAAGGTTACTTGACGAGCTTAGGGTTAAATTCGAATTTAACCCAAGGTTGACTAACTTTAATTAAGTTCAAATCATCTCACATAACATATAAGGCGAACAAATCTGAGACACATAGAATAGGTGAGATGATTAAGGAATAATTATAAAATACATAACTTTTTCAAAAAGATGTCTATTCTTTCAACTATTGTGCTTAAACGAATTGGCCAATACTAAGTATACAACTCTCTATGCCAAAGTTTAGCGCCCTCTAACTCTCTTATACCTTATATATTTGACTAAGGGGGAGAGCAAACTAATCCTAAGGGTTATATCACAAAATCTTTAAAGTTTTCCTTGAAAATTCACTTATAAGTATTTTGGAAATTAAAAATGTTTCAAAAACCTATTAAATTATTGGTGCAGAGGGATAAAACCTCGAACCAATTTAACCAAGTTAGAGACGCATGCTTAGACTCAATTTTATTTTTTTTATGCATGCTATACTATTATGTTTTTAAAACCCCTTATTTCTTATAAAAACCCTTGACCTTATTTTTTGATTTATGGAAAAAGGGGGAGAAGAGCATAAGTTAATGGGGAGTACCACAAAAATTTAAATTTAAACAATTAAAGTATTTCTTTCAAAACTCACCTAGGGTTAAGGGGGAGTTCTTTAAAGTGAGTTTATCATTTACTTTACTTTGTCTTATGCTTTAAATTTTCCTTAGCTTTGTGTTGGTTTGCCATAGATAAAAAACGGGGAGATTGTTGGTGTAGTAAGCACCAGGATCGAACCTAAGTTTTGATTATAGCAAAGACACAAAGTTAAACTCATATTATTATCTCATGAGCTGAATCAAGTGTGTAGGAATGCTAAGTTAAGCTGAAGGTTAGCAACACCCGGAGGTTCTCGTATTGAGAAACCATGGTAGTCGGGTGACACCGGGAGGACTTCGGAGGGAGCCGAAGAAATCAGGTGGAGACCGGAAGCAAAAGCTATAAAGATAAAGCTTGAGGTAAGCTCATGTGAGTAAGTGTAAGTAAGGTCGAATCCTCGATACGGGGATGTCCTTAGGCGATGATCTGACTAAGACATCCCATGGAAGGTCTATGTCGAGATCGACGGTTGGTGGCCATCGAAAACACTTAGTTTTATATGATTTCGAGCTAACTTTTTATTGCAGTTGAAAACCCTAGCCAACAATCGACTGATGGCTTGTAGCAGTCGACTGATGGGCATCAGTTTGACTGATAAGGGTGGCAGTCGACTGCCATTCAAATTTCAACTTCGAGGAAAGTCAAGATAAGCTCCACTTATCTTGGGGAGATGAGACTCTTTGACCATGAGTTGGGACTAAACGTTGGGGGGCTCCAAAGGCTATAAAAGGAGTGTTCTTCACCATTTTCATCATTCCAAGTGCTCTTAAGTGCTCCCGCAACACCGCGACTCTCCGACAACTCTACGACGATGAAGCACTGCCAAAACGCCGATGACACGAGCTCAACCTTCAACTCCTTAGTCGTCGGTAACATCTTAAGTTGTTAATTCAGATTGCTTGTATTTAAGTTTGTATTTCTGAGCTTTTATTGTAACGAGGAGAGAGGGGTTTGTCTCTCTACCTCGAATTTTCTCGTATCTTTGTAATCGTCAACTCCTATCTCCAACGAGGAGTGTTTTAGTGAATTATCCTCCGTACGTGGTCTAGGACCGCTAGGGCCTTGGATTAGCAGCCGGTAGGCTATGAACCAAGTAAAAATAAAAGTGTCTTATTTATTTTCCGCTGCTACTTGTGTTTTATATCGAACGAAATGAAAAGATTATTTTGCACTATTCAACCCCCCCCTCTAGCACTGATTTTGATCCAACATTCACTGCTCCTTTTGAGTGTTGTAGCTAATCTTGAAGGATCTGAACTGTGCATGCAAAGATAGCAAGACAAAATGTAGGAACATTGGTGACTGCTAGAGCGGGGCAAATAGCGCGTTTGTTGACGAAAATGGAATTCGTTCGCGTGCTTGCTACAATTATATTAGTGCGCAACGGAAAAAAAATACAATACAAACACAAGCACAATACGCAAGATATAACGTGGTTTGGAACCTCAAGATTCCTACTCCACGGGTTAAGCTCAACGAGCTCGAGTGATACACACACCACTACTCAAACTCTTTCTCAACAACAAGTCAGAGGTGAAGAAATCTCGTACAAGCAATTACAAAACGTAATACAAAAATACAAGCAAAATACAAAGACAATATGGAATATAAGTAAAGAAAAACTTTACAACACTTTGCTTTGATCACTTGCTTGTTGCTTGCTTTGATTTTATCTTGAAGGTTTGAAATGCAACAACAATTCTTCTCCAAAATCTCCCAATGCCAAGAATTTCCTCCTCGAGCTCCTTTTATACCTGATTCCGTGCCTGGCAGTTAACTACCATAAAGTCTCAGTCGACTGCCAACAGTGCCATTGTGAGACAACGACTTAATCCACGTCGACATTCAAGCCAACGATTACACTGACAGTCGACTTCCATTACCTAGTAGTCGACTGCCAGGGCCATAACCGACTGACCAGTTGGTTACCGAGCATTCTGCTCTCGCAACCCTGACCAGAAGTCGATTGTCATCCATGGCGACGATTATTCGCCATCACCGATCGCCAATGCCGCAATGATCGCTAGGCCATTTCGCAAATAACACCAGTCGACTCTAATCAGTTCGATTGACCAAAATCTCAGTCGACTACCATGAGTCAACTCGGCTACCAAGTGTCAAAACACTTGACCATCGACTGATCCAAAGCCCCAGTCAACTGATAAACTCAACTATGAGGTTTAACCCCAAGTATGATGCCCTCATACTTGATAGATCATCCTTAGCCTAGACCTAAGCCTTCTAGCCACCTTCGTCAGTCTCACGTCTATCGGATCCCTCCAAGTCATCCATATGCTAGCCTTCAGGTGCTTCCATCGACTATTGTCATGCTAAGCTGGTCTATACTGCCAAAGCACATTGGGCTTACGGTGCCAAGACTACCGCTTGGACTTTACGCCGCCAACCATTAGACTTATGTTGCCAAGACTCCCTCTTGGACTTTACGCCACCAATATCAACCCTTAAACTTCCCTTGCCAACCCATGTTGGACTTTCCAATTGTCAAGACTCAAGCTTAGACTTTCCTTTGCCAAGACCCATGCTTGGACTTTCCATGCCAACCCATGTTGGACTTTCCAATTGCTAAAACTCAAGCTTGGACTTTCCCTTGCCAAGACCAATGCTTGGACTTTCCATGCCAACCTATGTTAGACTTTCCAATTGCCAAGACTCAAGCTTGGACTTTTCTATGACAATCACATTGTCATACATTTTATCGAATATCAAAATATCGCTTGAGTCAAACTCGAGTTTGGTCAATCGTGAACTGGGCCGATTGCACCATTAATCTCTCCCTTTTTGATGTTTGACAAAAACCACAAACACCTTTGAGTTAGGCCACCTAACTCAAATCTCCTTACCAATTCTCCCAAATTGGTAATCTCAAATTCTCTCAATTCTCCCATAACTTCTCCTCCTTTTTGATATACATCAAAAAAGGTTCTCTCCAAGGGTGTCAATGTCTCATATCCCAATAAGATCTTACAATCTCTCCCTTGGTCCAAAAACACCTAGGATGCCATCACTCTTCCTAGTGATAAGTCCCATATCCCTCAAGAGAGGCAATCCTCACTTCTCTAAAAACTCACAATTATCCCACTCATAAGGAAGAACACATCCATCATCCCATGATGGATAACCTCCCCCTAAAGGCTTGCTCCCCCTTGACCATTGCACCAACAATGTCCTTGGAGAGTCCCTAAGCCTATAGGAACACTAAACCATCAAAATTAATGTCAAAAGTTCAACCTTGAACTTTCATACACCTTAAAATTGATACACACCCTAAACAACTCTCCTAATCCATATCCAATGGATTTTCACCCTTTTCAATGCTTTCCAAAGCATATCCTAGGATTAGAAGTAGTTAGGGTAACCTAATATAACTGAAATCAGGCTAAACAAATCTTGTTTATCTGAAATCAGGCCTGGTAGTCGACTCTGACAGTCAACAGTTGACTGTCGTTGATGCCAGTCGACTGCCATAAGAGATAGTCGACTGATTTCTGTAAATGCAGAAATTCAGTTTTTAGAGAACGAATTTTCAAAAATCATAAGTAATTATACATAAATTAAAAAATTATGAAAATTCATATGTATAATAATTATGTCAAACATTATAGGTGAAAAATATTTTAAAATTAAATTACCCATAAAATAATGAGATTAGCACAAAATTCAAAACCATTGAAAAGTTCAATGTTTTGGCCCTACTTTGTATCAACTCTCTCAATGGTGATTCCTATCAAAAGATAGACTACACCAAGATTTTATAAAATGATTTAAAAATATTTTTGAAAACCTATATTGGATCATGATCAATGGGCTCAATGCACATGACTTTCACATTAGCTTTCCCCATGATCCACCCATGATATATGATGAGTTTGAGTTCATCTAGATGCAAGAATTATGCACATTGAACTTAACTCATTTCCTAGCATCTCACATGTATTTAGGGTGTATCAATACACATACAAGTCAATTTGATGTGAGATGTGAGTTTTGTTCATCCTAATCTAAGGTCTCATGCATTCTTTAAGGCAACACTTCAAGTCATGCCATAGTCCTTAAATCAATTTTAATTAATGCATGAATAATCATGGCATAAATGATAATATAAATAAGCATTGCCAATAATCATGATGTCATGACATATGATCAAATCTAAATACTCCTGACATAAAAGATAAGCCCTAAGCATAATCATGACATTTATACGATTTAAATGAATATGATGTCATGACATGATATATGACAATCAAATCATGGAAAATGAAATATAAAGGTATAATAATACCTAAATTTTAATATTAATTATCACTTGTTATTATTAAGTCCATTTTACCATAATAATCACTTATCCCCCAAGTGTGCCACAAACCCAAAATGGCACACCATGACCTCTAAACTTAGTTTGTGTCAATTTGATCAATTTATCAAGCTTCTTAAATAATATTGGTTCATCCTAAAATCCTTTAGGATATAAATTCAAATAACATTTCCAAGGTACCCATAACCTTGAAAAATACCTAAAGTTTCACCTTTATCATGGTTAGGTTAACTATCCATCCATTTAATGTTGGCACAACCTAACCCATTTAACGTGAATCGATCACGCTCCTAGGAATCCAAAACCTATTGGAGCTCCTTGGATTTACTAGGTATTCCTTAGGGATGACCTCCCTAGATACCCTCCTAATGACCCTCCTAGGCTTGGTAGCCTTGGTCATTGTGGTCTTGCCTAGGTTAACTCTAGGAGTGACTCCCCTTGTAACCTTCTTAGTGGCCTCCCTAGGTTTCTTCGAAACCTTAGCCACTAGGCACACTCTATGGTCAACTCTAGGGATGACTTCCCTTGTGTCCTTGGTTTTTCCAAACCTAGAATTAGTTCCATAGTCAAATGAAATATTATGATAAATAGGCATTACCTTCTTGGACATAGGCTTGTGACCCAAACCTTTCCTCCTAGATGGTTCTTGCCTCTTACATCCTAGGTTTTGACTCCCAACTCCTAGAGTTTGACTATTTGACCCTTTAATTAAATTTTTCATCATTGTAAGGGTCTTCTCCATCTTCTCTAGTTTTGACCACAAAACTTGATTTTCAAATTCTAATTGCTCAAATTTTGCGGGTCCATTGTTTCTTTGAGCATTTTTGTCCTTCCTAGGCATATGTCTAGAATTCTTTGGATTAAAGCCTAGATGGTCTTTTATTATCCTAATACTTGCCTTAGGTAGCATTTTTCTAGGGACATTAGTCCCAAATTTCTCCTTAGTTGAAATAGGTCTAGAGTCATTATTTCTAGACTTGTCCTTAGACCTAAAATCAATATGTTTAGCCCCTAAGCAATAAAACCTATTTCTAACATGCTCTTTATGATGAATTGCAAGTGAATTAAAAGCATGCTTTTGATTCTTACATAAAGAACGAGCATTATGAAAATATACCTTAGGATTTGCTTTAGAAGCTTCCCCTATTTTTTATGCTCCTTCTTCACCTTTGCTAGGCTTCCTCCCCCTAGGGCATTGACTCCTATAATGCCCTTTTTGGTTGCATTTGAAGCACACCATGTGCTCCTTGCCTTTAATTATTGGGGCATCAGTGGAGCCTTCTTGACCTTCTTAGGGCACTTGCTCTTATAGTGCTCGAGTTTCCTACACCCAAAACAAATTATATGATCTTTATTTTTAATTGAATTGCTTGAGTTACCTAGGTCGATAGGGGAATTTTGATCTTGTCCTTGGCTCCTGGAGGTAGAGGCTTCCTCTTGTTATTTCATCCACATCTGTACCAATTGATTGATACTAACGATAGTCGAATGTCATAGTCAACTTGAAAATATTCATGGATAACTTTATTAGCAACAATCAACTAATATACATCAATGACTTTGAAAATATTCTATGGATAACTTTATGAACATTAGTTGACTAAAACCTAATAACAATTGACTAAGATAATCAGTTGAGCAAGATAATCTACTCAAAACTTTCTATAAACAACCTCAGACACATCAGTTAACTCAACTTTATGGCAGTTGGCTCAAAAAATTCTGTGCTTGATTTTATGCAAACTAGTTGACTAATTGTACATCAGTCGACTTTATCAGTCGATTGATGATACATCAATCGACTTCATCAGTCAGTTATAAAAATTTCTATTCACAAATTTAGGTGTATTAGTTGATTGATAGCATCATGATCTAAAAAATTCAAATCAAATGCGATAGTTATGTATAAAAATGGTGGCAATTGCCACTATTCTTTGTGTTCTTCACAAAAAGATCTAAAAAACCTCGAACCGGCACCTAAACCTAAGTTTTTATACTTCAATTTCAATGATTGAACAATATTTTCTGTAGGGAAATCTCGTATGCCAAATGGCATATGCGCAACGGAAAATAGGATCCCTTCCAAGTGATCCATGCGAAAGCAAACTCGTATAAAATAAATTTCTCTAAACCAAGCCTATCTTATAGGAGAGTTCTACCTTTGTTGCGTGCCCTTTGCAATCCCGCTTTTCCTTTCGGTTTGTTGGATCTTTAGCACGTTCAAGTGTCCGTGCCTCTATACGTATCCACACGAGCACGCTCTTGTCTCACAAAAGGAAAAGTAGAAGAGCTCTCCTTTACTTCTTGCTAGAGAAGTCCCTAAAGGAGAGGAAGAGAGGGAAAAGGAGAAAGGAAGAAGAAGACTCCTCTTCTTGCTAGCCTACACTCACAAACCCACACAACTAAAGCTTCCACCAAGCTCTCTCACAACCACAACACCAAAAACTCTCTATGGCCGGCCACTCCATGGAGCCTTTTATAGGGTTGGAAAAACCCTTCCACCTCCTTCACATTCAATGCAATCCATTGCATTGAGACACACTCAAAAAGGATTTGGCTTCCTTGTTTGGCCGGCCACTTAAGGAGACAAAACCATTTTGTTTCCTTCCACCTTAACTAGCTTAGGTGGATGCTTAGGTGGCATGCTTATGTGGCATGCTTATGTGGCATTCTTATGTGGCATTCATGCATGTTGAATTAATCTTATTAATTCAATTAAGCTTATGTTATCATATTGAATTAATCTTATTAATTCAATTAAGCTTATGTTATCATATTGAATTAATCTTATTAAATCAATAAGGTAACATATTGAATTAATCTCATTAAATCAATTAGCTAAAATTCTCATTAAGCTTAAAGTCCAAAAACCATTTTGTACTTAAGCTTATTCCCATATTATTCTAGTCAAACTAGAATACTCTAATTCCTCTAATTATCATGCTCTTTGTGTGTGACCCTATAGGCTCTCATAACGTTGGCAGTGGACCTAAACTCTTTTAGATACACAAGCAATGAGCGGCATCTAGCAATACATCATTGCTGAGATAAGTCAAGATCCGACTAACCTTTCCGTGACTACTATAATATATGACCGTGTCCTTCTATCCTTGATATCGATTGATCAATGAGGCATAGACCGTGTCATCCTCGATCAATCTATGTGTTTCTTGATCCCGAGTAAACTAACTCAAACAAATGAGCTCAATATCTCATATTGACTCATTCGAGCATGACCATGCGTTTTAGTAGTTCTACTCAATCAAGGGGCCCACCGATATCACTCTCGTCATATGAGAGGGATAGATCCCATCTACATCACTCACATCCCTCCGCATAATTTGTTATATACCCAGTAATCGCCTTTATGGTCCACCCTGTTACGGGTGACGTTTGACGATACCAAAGTACATAACTCCTTATGTATGGAACCATAGTGACTTCAGTGTCGAGGACTATTCATACCAATAGTCACATGAGAAAGTTTATGACACTCATATAACGATCCATGAAACTTTCTCATGGCGGTGATTCATATATATTCTCCAATATATACCCATGTGTCAACTTGATATCATATATCCATGACTTGTGAGATCAAGTCATCAATTGACCTACATGCTAGTCTTTATGTATTAATATTGCCCTTGCATATTAATACTCGACTAGGAACATTTAGGAAAGTGTTCTCTACAGCCTCTCATAATCAATTCTGCCAATTGATGTGCTGTAGATAAGAACCTACTTTTCTAGGGCATTATTATATTTAAATTAGCTGGCACAAGCAAGATGTAAATATAATAACCAATCCTTTGCCTTTATAGAATATGATACAAAATGTTCCCTATTCAACCATCACATGATTGGTTCTAGGGCTTTAACTAACAATCTCCCACTAGCACTAGTACCAATCACTATGATATCTAATACCTAGTGACCTAGTGTGACCATCATGCTTCCTCGTACAAAGCCTTGGTCAATGGATCTGCGATGTTAGCTTCTGTCGGTACTTTGCATATCCTCACATCTCCTCTATCGATGATCTCTCGAATGAGATGGAAGCGCCGCAGTATGTGTTTGGTCCGCTGATGTGATCGAGGTTCCTTAGCCTGTGCAATAGCCCCATTGTTGTCACAATAGAGGTCTATTGGATCTGCAATGCTAGGAACTACGATGAACTTACGAGCCAAGCCTCTCCTTCTGCATCGAATCTTTGCAATATACTACTCTGTTGTAGAATCGAATCGTGTCTGCCGAACTCTTCCCTCACACTCCACCATTCGTGCAAAACACGTACTCGATTGCGATCTATAGTCATCTTTGTCTGCTTTGGAAGCTTGCATCATTTGTAACCCTTCTGATTAGCTCCTCATTGCCTCCAATATCAGAAATATTCTTTCGCTTTCGTAAGTACTTAAGAATATTTTTGATCGCTATCGATGACTTTCACCGGATCCGATCGTATCTACTCGTCATGCTCAAAGCAGTAAAGCATGGCGTACATGATAGACCCTATAGCTGATGCATAAGGGATCTTATCCATGCGATCTCTCTCCTCCTTAGAAGAGGGACATTGAGTCTTCGAAAGACTCACACCATGTGATAAAGCGAAACCCTTTCTTAGAATTTTGCATAGCAAAACGATCTAGCACTTTATCAATGTATGTACTCGACTTAGGCCAAGTAATCTTCTAGATCTATCTCTATAGATCTTGGCGCCTAGAATATAGGCAGCTTCACCTAAGTCCTTCATCGAGAAACAATTCCCTAACCACATCTTCACAGACTGGAGTGAGGGAATATCATTTCCGATGAGAAGTATGTCATCTACATACAAGACAAGAAATACAACTGTGCTCCCACTATTTCTCTTGTAGACACAAGGCTCATCTTCATTCTTGATGAAACCAAACTCTTTGATTGCATCATCGAATCGAAGATTCCAGCTTCGCGAGGCTTGCTTTAGTCCATAAATGGACCTTTGCAGTTTGCATACCTTTCCCGGATGCTTTGGATCTTCAAAACCCTCAGGTTGTGTCATGTACACATCCTCGAGTAGCTTTCCATTCAGAAAAGCGGTTTTGACATCCATCTGCCAGATCTCATAAGCAATATGGTAGCAAGTATGATCCGAATGGATTTAAGCATCGAATCGGTGAAAAGGTTTCTTCATAGTCAATACCATGAATTTGTTTGAATCCTTTAGCCACCAATCTACCTTTATAGGTATGCTTATTACCATCCATGTCTTTTACTTTAAAGACCCACTTACACCCAATGGGTTTTACCCTTCGTGGATCAACCAAAGTCCATACTTGGTTAGTGTACATGGATTCCATTTCGGATCTCATGACCTCTAGCCATTTCTAACTGGGCTCATCATAGCTTCTTTATAGGATGTAGGCTCGTCCAAGATTGATAAGCAATACATCACCGTCTCGATCCAAGAGAAAAGAATATCTCTCGGGTTGACGACGGATCCTATTAGATCTACGAAGAGGTTGGTCTACTTGAACAGGTGTTTGCTCCACAACTATTTGGGCAACAAATTCCTCATCCACAACACTTTGTGGTGCCTGTTCATTTTCCATCGAAGCCTTAGTGTTATCATCATCTTGAACTTCTTCAAGATGAATTTTACTCCCACTAGTATTTCTAGAAATATATTCTCTTTCTAGAAAGACAGCATTTCTGGCAACAAACACCTTGCCAAGTGTGGGATTGTAAAAGTAATATCCCTTAGTTTCCTTGGGATATCCTACAAAATAACACTTATCTGATTTGGGTCCTAGTTTATCTGAGACTTGACGTCTAACGTAAGCTTCACAACCCCAAATCTTTATAAAAGACATTTTGGGACTCTTCCCGGTCCATATCGTATATGGTGTCTTTTCTCTGACTTTTGATGGGACGCGATTAAGTGTGAAAGCGGCTGTCTCTAGAGCTAGTCCCCAAAAGGAAGTAGGTAGATCAGTCTGGCTCATCATTGATCGTACCATATCTAATAGAGTACGATTTCTCCTCTCAGATACACCATTCCATTGTGGTGTTCGGGTGGAGTGAGTTGGGATATTATCCCACACTCACCAGTGATCACGAAACTCTTGACTAAGGTATTCACCACCTCGATCCGATCAAGTAGCTTAATACACTTACCAAGTTGGTTTTGTACTTCATTCTTGAATTCTTTGAACTTTTAAAGGATTCCGACTTATGTCTCATCAAATATAAGTAGCCAAATCTACTCATATCATCGGAAAGTAATAAAGTACTTATAGCCTCCTCTGCCGACATTGAAAGGGCCACATACATCAAGATGTATGAGTCCTAACAAATCCGTCGCTCTCTCGCCATGTCCACTAAATGGAGTTTTAGTCATCTTTCCTAAAGACAAGACTCGATACCTCATATGATTCAAAATCAAATGAGTCCAATAATCCATCTTTATGGAGTTGGGATATGCGTTTTTCATTTATGTGACCTAGGCGATGTGCGAAGATATGTCAGTTCAAATCATTCGATTTGAACCGTTTTGGTATTTACGTTATAAATTGGGTTATCTAAATCTAGAACATAGAGACCATTCATAAGTGGTGCATTACAATAGAACATTTCATTTAAATAAATGGAACAACATTTGTCCTTTATTATAAAAGAAAAGTTTTTTTTTTAAACAAGATACGTAAATTATGTTCTTTGTTAATGCGGTACATAGAAGCACTCCTCTAGTTCTAAGATAAGCCTGGGCAAAGACAAAGAATATGTTCCTACAACTACAGCAGCAACTTTTGCGCCATTGCCTACTCGTAGGTCCACTTCGCCCTTTGCCATTATTCTACTATTTCTCAGTCCCTGCACATTAGTACAAATGTGAGATGCACATCCGGTATCTAATACCCATGTAGAAGAAATAGATAGATTAACTTCTATAACGTGTATACCGAGGCGTAAGTCTCACTTCTCTTGTTCTTTACTTCCTCAAGGTAGACTTTGCATATTCCGCCCAAAGGTCGATCTCACCGCAATGGAAGCTCCCTTCCTTAGGTACTTTACCTTTACCCTTTGAAGTGGATGAATTGGCCTTGCCTTTGGCTTGGGTCTTACCCTTGCCTTTGCGCTTACCTTTGTCCTTCTTGACCATTAGTACATTACTAACTTTCTTCTTGAGATTTGGTTGAGATTCTCAACATCTTTGAGAATCTCGAGCAAAGGTTTATCAATTTCATTCATGTTATAATTCATGACGAATTGATTGTATGCTTAAATGATTGCGAGATAACATCAATTGCCAATTCTTGGCTCGGAAAACCTAGTCTTTCAAGGTTCTCAACGTACCCAATCATTTTGAGTACGTGAGTTCCTACAGTGTTCCTTCTTGCATCTTGCATGCAAAAGAGCCTTAGACACTTCAAAACGCTCGTGCCTAGCTTGTCCTTGATATAGTTGTTACAAGTGCTCAACCATATCATAGGCATCCATGTTCTCATGTTGCTTCTGGAACTCAGAGTTCATGGTGGCAAGTATAAGACATGACACATCTAATGCGCCATCTTGATGCTTCTTATAAGCATCCTTTTCAAAGACGAGTGGTCGTGGGGCGGGTGTTTCAGGTAGCTCGCTTCTAGGACATATAGTTTATGCTCTTGCTTGAGGATAATCCTCAAGTTCCTATACTACCAAGAAAGTTTGCTTCCATCGAGCTTGTCCTTCTCAAGGACAGATCGCAAGTTGAGGGGTGTGTCGTGTTAGATGACATGGTGATCTACAACATTAAAATGCAAAGTTAAGTATCATACCTAAATCATTTAATTAGGCCTTTAATTAAATGAGGCTCTACTAAATTCTCATAGCTACTATTTAGCTATAAATTTATATGGGATAAAGATCCACATCATAATTCATCTTGAGTTAGCTTTGCTAATCGCCAAGACGAGTATAATTAGGTAGGCAATCTTTTGCCAATTACATCTGATGTAACTTTAATAGCTTTGGTTAAGTTTTAGATTAGTTTAGTGTTTATTTCCAGTCGGGCGAGGCACAGGGCCTTCTTGGATATCTGAGCAACGACCACTTCTAAGACAAAGCCGATGTTCGAAATCACACAAAACTAATGTTAACACTTATGTTCAAAGCTAATATATGCCTCTACTTTCTTAACCAATTAAGAAAACACTTAATTAAGTCTTAACTAAGACTGATAGCGGGACATCACGATTGTCCACTGCACTCTCCAAGATAAAATGCATTGCTTTGCTTTGGCAAACCCAATAACAAATGATCGAGGAAGTAGTGAGTACCAACTTTGGTAGGCATATCGTTTAGACTTATTAAGAAATAAACATGTATCATATACATATTAGCATACATCACATATAAGCTAAACTAATCATGCATCACATACAAGCTAAACTAACATGCATCACATACATATTAAACTAACGTGTCATGGTTATGGCCCTTATTCTACAATCTTCTCAAGCCAATGAAAAGATTGATTGGTCAACCTAGGGATAGCATCTTCTCCTAAGTGCTTCCTTTTGGTTGTCTTGTGTGTTGACTTCCTCCTTGTAACCTCATCTTCCAATGGACCCTCCATCCTTGTTTTGTACATTACAAAAGGAGAAATACTGAGTTACATTCGAGTCTAAAACTAATTTTACAACAAGAATATTAGGAGAAAGGCACGACACGCAGCCGTATTAAGAATTACAACACACAATCACAAACTTTCGGGACTAGGCCATAAACTATGCACCATGTCATTTTAACTTTTAAAAGATTGATATTTTATTATGTTTGAAAATTTGCTAATGCAATTATCAACTCATAATAAAATTTATCCTACTTCTATATCACATATAAAATAGAGAAAACCTATTTTTATACGATCTTTCGCAAGTGGCTCTGATACCACTGTAGGGAAATCTCTTATGCCAAATGGCATATGCGCAACGGAAAATAGGATCCCTTCCAAGTGATCCATGCGAAAGCAAACTCGTATAAAATAAATTTCTAAACCAAACCTATCTTATAGGAGAGTTACCTTTGTTGCGTCCCTTTGCAATCCCGCTTTTTCTTTCGGTTTGTTGGATCTTTAGCACGTTCAAGTGTCCGTGCCTCTATACGTATCCACACGAGCACGCTCTTGTCTCACAAAAGGAAAAGTAGAAGAGCTCTCCTTTACTTCTTGCTAGAGAAGTCCCTAAAGGAGAGGAAGAGAGGGAAAAGGAGAAAGGAAGAAGAAGACTCCTCTTCTTGCTAGCCTACACTCACAAACCCACAAAACTAAAGCTTCCACCAAGCTCTCTCACAACCCCAACCCCAAAACTCTCTATGGCCGCCACTCCATGGAGCCTTTATAGGGTTGGAAAAACCCTTCCACCTCCTTCACATTCAATGCAATCCATTGCATTGAGACACACTCAAAAAGGATTTGGCTTCCTTGTTTGGCCGGCCACTTAAGGAGACAAAACCATTTTGTTTCCTTCCACCTTAACTAGCTTAGGTGGATGCTTAGGTGGCATGCTTATGTGGCATGCTTATGTGGCATTCTTATGTGGCATTCATGCATGTTGAATTAATCTTATTAATTCAATTAAGCTTATGTTATCATATTGAATTAATCTTATTAATTCAATTAAGCTTATGTTATCATATTGAATTAATCTTATTAAATCAATAAGGTAACATATTGAAGTAATCTCATTAAATCAATTAGCGAAAATTCTCATTAAGCTTAAAGTCCAAAAACCATTTTGTACTTAAGCTTATTCCCAAATTATTCTAGTCAAACTAGACTACTCTAATTCCTCTAATTATCATGCTCTTTGTGTGACCCTATAGGCTCTCATAACGCTGGCAAAGGGACCTAAACTCTTTAGATACACAAGCAATGAGCGATCTAGCAATACATCAGTGCTACCCAAGTTACGAGATAAGTCAAGATCCGACTAACCTTTCCGTGACTACTATAATATATGACCGTGTCCTTCTATCCTTGATATCAGATTGATCAATGAGGCATAGACCATGTCATCCTCGATCAATCTATGTGTTTCTTGATCCCTGAGTAAACTAACTCAAACAAATGAGCTCAATATCTCATATTGACTCATTCGAGCATGACGCGCTTTAGTAGTTCTACTCAATCAAGGGGCCCACCGATATCACTCTCGGCCATATGAGAGGGATAGATCCCATCTACATCACTCACATCCCTCCGCATAATTTGTTATATACCCGAATCGCTTTATGGTCCACCTCGCTACGGTGACGCTTTGACGCATACCAAAGTACATAACTCCTTATGTAGGGAACCGTAGTGACTTCGTGTCCGAGGACTATTCATACCAATAGTCACATGAGAAAGTTTATGACACTCATATAACGATCCATGAAACTTTCTCATGGCGGGTCAGTTCAGTATATATTCTCCAATATATACCCATGTGTCAACTTGATATCATATATCCATGACTTGTGAGATCAAGTCATCAATTGACCTACATGCTAGTCTTTATGTATTAATATTGCCCTTGCATATTAATACTCGACTAGGAACATTTAGGAAAGTGTTCTCTACAGCCTCTCATAATCAATTCTGCCAATTGATGTGCTGTAGATAAGAACCTACTTTTCTAGGGCATTATTATATTTAAATTAGCTGGCACAAGCAAGATGTAAATATAATAACCAATCCTTTGCCTTTATAGAATATGATACAAAATGTTCCCTATTCAACCATCACATGATTGGTTCTAGGGCTTTAACTAACATTTTCTTCTCTAGATCAATATATAATCGAGAATGTGCGAAATCCATAAAAAATCCTAAACTTTATTGCCATAAAATAAATGAAAATGATCCAAACTATAATACCACTCGATGGAATCACAAGATTATTAGATATATTCAAATATGTATGAATATAATAGAATAATCAAATTAAAGGATCTAGTTTTTCACATAATCTCATTACACATGCAATATAAAAATAAAATCGACGGTTTACCAAACAGCACATGTGAAGTTTAGAAATAAATTAATATACATACTTTTATATTTACCAAATAACACACTTAATTTCCTTTTTACCCCTCCCGCCAAAAAGATCTATACCACTGTGGTGCTGGGATTTGAATTCCCAGCACCACAGTGGTGGTGCAATCCCCGCACTACTGTGGTGCTGGGATTTGAATTCCAGCACAACTGTAGTGCTGAGATTTGAATTTCTAGCACCACAGTGGTGGTACAATCCCAGCACCACCACTGTGGTGCTGGAAGTTACAATTCCAGCACCACTGTGGTGTTGGAATTTGCAATCCCAACACCACAGTGCTGGGATTGCAATACAACTGTGGTGTTGAAATTTGAATTTCCAACACCACATTCAGGATTTTCACTGTGCTGCAGGTCTGTTTGGTGGGAGGGGTAAAAAGAGAATTAAGTGCACTATTTGGTAAATATGAAAGTATGGGGCACTGTTTGGGCAATTCTAAACTTTACGTGCACTGTTTGGTAAATTGCCAAAATAAAATTTAAACGAGGGCCATAAAGAACTTATTATAGGTAAACAATCATCGATCTTGCATCATCTAGGAAGATCCAATGATCCTACAAGGAGCAAAGGCAAATTTTTCATAGGGCGTTGAAGTGACGATGTCGTAAACTCTCATCACCGATAGAAAGCATGGAGATTTGTCAGAGGACCTAATCCTATGAAAACAATGCCCTATATATATAGATCAGGTAGAATTTGATATCGAGCTATTATCAATAATAGATTCGAGCTAACAAATTCTACACATTAAATCCACAATAAATGAATTGAAATCTATGAATCATTAATTAAATATTTAATCGGGTTCAATTTATATGACACAATCAGATATGTTATGATAATAACATGTAAACTCATCAAATTGAAAAATTCAATCCTACATTCATAGTATCATTACTTTTTTTTATTGACACTAGGTGTCCGAGTCTTCGACCCGACTAATCTTAAGGATGATCGGTTTGATCCTACGGATCTCTGATGAGACGCTAAGTAACCCCTAGTCAAGATCTCCACCGACCGCGAGCATAAATCACGAAGTGCTTGAGACTCAATAGCTAAGTCTGACGATGTGGTCATGTGATCTTTGTAAGGTAGGTTGGACGTTGAAAACATACTCCGTTCAGAATGCAAACTCCCAATCTGCACCCGACTTAGGGCCTTTTGTCCAAATTTTTTCTAAATTTAGAGCCGAATATATCCTAATAGAGAATCAAACTGTGCTAACCCATAAGCCACCTCATTGCTTTATCGCTACATTCATAGTATCATTATTTTTTTTCCATTAACGGTGAAAGGAATGACTAAACATTTATGTTGGTGCAATTGATCCAGATCACGATTGACTAGACTCGAGTGGGACTCGAGTAAGATTTTGATGTTTGAAAATTGGTTTGTCAATTGTTTAACAATATGATTTGACCATATGTTGACCATATGACTAGTGGATGATTGGAATATTCAAGGTCATATGGGGGATTATGTTTAAGGGGAAGATTGTTGGAGCAATCAACCTCAGGTCAAGATTGACCAAGCTCGAGTGAAACTCGAGTGGAAGTCCAAGATTGGGTTCTTGGCAATAGAGAAGTCCAAGTATGGATACTTGATAAGGGAAGTCCAAGATTGAAGTCTTGGCAAGGAAAAGTCTAAGTTGGACACTTGGTATGGAGAAGTCCAAGTATGAATACTTGACAATGGAAAAGTCAAAGGGTGTAGTCTTGGCCACATAAATCCAAGTGCGTAGTCTTGGCGGTGAAAGTCCAAATATGAATATTTAGAAAAGGAAAGTCTAAGGGTGTAGTTTTGGCCACATAAGTCCAAGTGTGCAGTCTTGGCGGTGAAATTCCAAATATGGATATTTGACAAAGGAAAAGTCCAAGGGCGTAGTCTTAGCCACGTATGCTCAAGTGTGTAGTCTTGGCGGTGAAAGTTCAAGTTTGGAGACTTAGCAAAGGTAGACTTGATAGCATGACATAGTCGATGGAAGAACTTAAAGGTTAGTGCAAAGGGTGAGGAGTCGTGGACTCGAACCTAGGGGCATGAGACTGATGGAAGTGGCTTGAAGGTTTAAGTCTAGGCTAAGGATACCCAATGACATGACATAGTCGATGGAAGCACAAGGCTAATCACGAAGAGTGAAGGAGTCGTGGAGGACTCAGATGGATTCTTAGGATGTGAGACTGATGGAGGTGGCTTGAATGCTTAGGTCTAGGACAAGGAGGGTTGATCAAGTATGAAGGGATCATACATGAGTTAAACCTCATATTTGAGGTTTACCAGTCGACTAGGTTATGGACCAGTCGACTGGTCAAGTGCATCACACTCAAGAGCCTAGGTGACTCGGAGCAGTCGATTAGGATTATGACCCAGTCAACTAGTAGTGTAGTTGACTAAGGTTCCACTACCGACTAAGTGCTCTAGCAGTCCACTGGTGGATTTCACTAGTCGACTGGTCAATGGAAGTTGACTACCATGGATGGGCAAGAGACTTGTCATAAGTGAACAGGGCACAGAAGATCTCGTAGTTGATTGGACAGTCGACTACTGACTTGGCAGTCGACTACTGACTTGGCAGTCGACTGATAGTAATGTCAGTCGACTACTTAAGTCTACGTTGAATAGAATTCAATGTGGATTAGTCCATTGTGAGACAATGAGTAGACGAGTAGTCGACTGGTGCTTTTTAGCAGTCGACTACCAGGCAAAAAATCAGCCTAATGCAGGATAAAAGGAAGTTGCAATGGAGGGTTAAAGCCTAGGCGATTCTTGGGCAATTTTGAGGCTAAGTGATGCTGCATTTCAGGCCTTCAAAAATCATCCAAAGCATCCAAAATATCAAGCAATCAAAGCAATCTTTTGTAAAGTATTTTTTACTTGTATTCTCTTTTGTATTTCATTTTGGTTGTGTTTTACTATTGTAAGCTTATTGTAAGAGGCTTCTCCACTTCCGGTATCATACTGAGAAAGAGAAGTTCATAGTGAGGGTAGATCACTAGAGCACCATCGTGTTGTAGGAACTAGGGTTCTGAACCACGAAAAAAACTTGGTGTTATGCCTTGTGTTTCGTTTGTATTTATTTTTGTATATCCCGCTGCATACTAACGAATTATAGACAAGCATGACACGAATCGAAGCGACAAAATCGAATGATGCTATTTACCCCTCTCTAGCACATCCAACAATTCTCAACAAGTGGTATCAGAGCAAAGATGCTCTTGAAGGACTCATCGCCAAGAAAGCACACACTAGAGGATTAGGAGAAAGATGGAGTTGCCCAATGATGAACTTGGATATGACATCAACACTCCACCTCCCTACGGATTTTGCGGATTTGAGGGGTTTGATAAATAGAAGGCGAGTATAAAGACCTTTCTCATGATGAACATCGAAGATTGGTTCATCTTGATGAAAGGATTTGAAGCCCCTATAGATAAAAAGGGAAGAGTCATCAAAAAGAAGAAATAGACCGAAGAACAACTTCAAAAATCCGAAACAAACATTGAGGTAACACAATTTTTAATTAATTTAATTCCTAATGATATTTTGTGTACATTAGGTAATTATAAGGATGGCAAGGAGCTATGGAGAAAGTTGGAAATTTTTTATGAAAACTAAACTTCTCACCAACCCAACATAAAGGGGAGTCCAAAGAATCAAGGTCATCTCCTCAAGAGCTTGAAAATTCGGAGGTTGAAAGTTGTTCAACATCCAAAGAAGAGGTTGAAAAAGCTTCCACCTCTAGAATGAGGGAGAGGAGAGACATTCCAAGCCGAAGCAAGAAGAGGAATCTTCAATTTTCGGACAAAATGAAGAACAAATTTAAGATTCCTCTATAGGTAACTCAAACACAACTACTAAAAATAAGGATCATATAATGTGTTTTGAGTGTAGGAAAGTAGTGCATTATAAGAGCAAATGCCCAAAGAGAGTCAAGAAGGCTCAACCAGCACCAAAGGTGAAGGAAAAGACCAAGGAATCCGAGCCCCATTCGCAAGAGCAAAGAGCATATAGTGTGCTTCAAATGCAATCAAAAAGGGCACTATAGAAGCCAATGTCCGAGGGGGTGTCACCCTAGGAAGGACATGATAAGATCAACATATGCAGGGGAGCTAAGGCAAATCCTAAGGTATATTTCAAGAATGCTCTTTCTTTGCGTCATAACAAAAAGCATGCTAGAAATGAATTTTGTCTTAATGCAATTGTTCATCATGATAAAAAGCATGCTAGAAACAAATATTTTTGCTCAGATGCTAAATCTCATGAATTTAGGGTTAAGGATAAGTCAACACCTAAGGAGAACCCTAGATATAATCATGATAAGAAAAATCTAGGCATAACTCCTAAGAAAAATAGAAACATACCTAGAAGAAAGAAATATGTCCAAAAGATTAATGAAAAATCAAAATTGGATAAGCTTGAGGTGGAAAATCAAGTCAAAACTTGAGAAATTAGAAAAGACCCTTCAAAGAATGGAGAATATGATCAAAGGGTTAAATAGGCACAACCTAAGGTCTAGTGAACAAAACTAAGGTGTCAATAGGCAAGGTGAATCTATGGACAAGAAAGGATTGGATCACAAGCCTAAGTCCAAGGTAGATAAGCCTATCTATCATAGTATTCCATTCGACTATACTAGGTTTAGGAAAACTGAGGTAACAAGGGAAGTCATCCCTAGAGTTGACCATGGTAAGTGTCTAGTAGCTAAGGTTTCCAAGAAACCTAGGAAAGTTACTAAAAAGGTTACTAGGGAAGATATCCTTAGAGTTAACCTCGAGAATACCAAAATGACCAAGGTTTCCAAGCCGAGGAGGTTCATTAGGAAGGTACTAAGGGAGGTTATCCCTAGTGAGTACCTTATAAACCCAAGGAGCTTCAATAGGTATTGGGTTCCTAGGAGTGTAATTCCTTCATGCTAGATGGGTTTAGGATGTGTCAACCTTAAATGGATGGGTAGTTAATCTAACCATAATAGAATTTGCACTTTAGGTCATTTTCAAGGTAATGTGATACTTTAAAAATGAAATTAGAAAATAATCCTAAAGGATTTTAGGATGTTCCAATAGAGATAATGAAATTTGAAAAATGATTATATTTGACACAATTAGGATAGAAGTCTATAGTGTGTCATTTTAGAAGTTTTGGCACACTTGAGGGATTTAGTCGGTTATGGAAAATTGGTAGAAGTTTTAGCAAATGACAATTAAGCTTAAGACTTTATTTGTCATGTTTTGTTTATCATATGTCATGTCATGACATCATGCTTAATATGATCATTTAAAATGTCATGATAGTACTTAGAGTGATAAATTCCATGACTAAATAATTAGGGTATGTTTATTATATCATGACATCATGAATTATGAGAAAATACATTAAATTATGCAATAAATCTATGTCATGATTATATTCATGCATTAAGATAATTAAAATTGAAATTAAGGACAAATGACATTATTTGATGTCCTAGATAAAGGAATCAAATGGATATGCCTAAATATAATGCATGAACCTTTAGATTTAAGGAAAAACCAGTCTACATCTCACAAACACCATAAGGATGACATGCGTGTATATTGATACACTCTAGACACATGTGAGATGTTAGGAAATTTAATTGAATTCATGTGCTTGTAATGGTACGTCCAGGTGAATTTAAACTCTTTCAATCATAAGAACAAATTATGAGGAAAGCTAATGTACAAGTCATGTACATCTAGCCTATACATCATGATTGAAATTAAGGTTAGCCCCCGCGGGAAGGGGCTAGTGGCTAGCGCATGCAGAATGTTGCACAAATGGACAACAGGTCAATCCCTCGCAAAAGCAAGTTCCATCCCTACATGCGCTAGCTACTAGTCTCAAGGGCCAAAGGCCCACCGTGATTTACCTCCCTTACGATGGTCCGGGGGTGGGCCGGTAGGGGCCGCTAGATTGGTGGTTCCAACCTTTGCACAAATGATTGAAATTAAGGTTTGAAAACAATTTCAAAAATATTTTGAAAAATCTTGGTGAAACCTATCTTTTGATATAAACCACCATTGACAATATTGACGCAAAGTTAGTCAAAAACATTGAAAGTTTTAACGGTTTTGAACTTTGTATCAATCTTTCAAATTAATGGGTATTTTAATATAAAATTATTTTTCATCCATAATGTTTGACATAAGTATTGTACATATGAAGTTTCAAGATTTTTTGAATAATGTATAATTACTTATGAATTTTTAAATTTCATTTCTGAAATTTGATTTATGCAAATGCAGAAAATAGTCGACTGCCTTATAGAGCAGTCGACTGGTGTTAGTGGCAGTTGACTGGGCTTTAACTGAGTCGACTGTTGTGTCTGATTTTGTCTAAATAAGATTTGTTTACCTAATTATCAACACCCCTAAGTATCCTTATGACCCTATGATATGTTTAGAAGCATTGGAAGGGTGAGATTATCATTGGAAATGATTAGGAGAGTTAATTAGGGTGGAGTATCGAATTTTAAGGGAGGTTAAAGTTTAAGTTTAAACTTTTACTCTTATTTTTGATGGTTTAGATTTCTTATAGGCTTAGGAACTCTTCAAGGATATTGTTGGTGCAATGGTCAAGGGAGAGCAAGTCTTTAGGGGGAGTTGTCCATCAAGGGATGATGAATGATTTTTTTCCAAAAGGAAAGAAATGAGGGATTGTCTCTTATTTAGTGATAAGGGTTACATTACTATGAAGATTGAATACATCCAAGATGATTTTGGACCTAGGGAGAGAATGATAGTTCTCACTAGGAGATGAGACATAGAAAACCTTGGTAGACTTTTTGATGTATGCCAAAGGGGGAGAAGTGAGGGTTTAAGTTAGGTAAACCTTCATTATGCTTTGGCATAAGAAAAGACATAGTTGGACTTATTGGTTAGCCTAACTTAAAGGTATTATCAAACATAAAAAAGGAGAAGATTGTTGGTGCAATCGACTCAGGTCACAATAAACCAAAATCGAGTAGAACTCGAGTAGGGTTTTGATGTTTGATATTGTGTTTGACAATTGGTTTGTCAATTGTTTAACAATATGATTTGACTATATGTTGACCATAAGACTAGTGGATGATTGAAATATCCAAGGTCATATGGGGGAGTTTGTTTAAGGGGAAGATTGTTGGAGCAATCAATCTCAGGTCAAGATTAACCAAACTCGAGTGAGATTCGAGTGGAACTCCAAGATTAGATTCTTGGCAATGGAGAAGTCTAAGTATAGATACTTGGTAAGGGAAATCGAAGATTGGAGTCTTGGCAAGGAAAAGTTTAAGTTTGGATACTTTGCAAGGAAAAGTCCAAGTAGGACACTTGGCATGAAGAAATCCAAGTATGGATACTTGGCAATGAAAAGGTCCATGGGGTGTAGTGTTGGCAATGAAAGTCCATATATGGATATTTGATAAAGGAAAAGTGTAAAATACCGAAAAAAATAATAATAATAGAAAATACCCCTTGTTAATTAAGGGGATTATCTTGTGGAATTTTTCAAGAATTTTCAAAAAAATTTATGGATTCAATAGGAGCTCATATGACCATTTGGGAGAAAGGTTAAAGTCTAAATAGGTGATTGGGCTAACCTAGGTTAGCTTTAGGTTAAACTCGGGCAAGTTCAACTAGATCAGTCGACCCTTTAAGTTCTGATTTCCTGTTCCTTTCTCATCGTGATTTCTCCGTTTTGTTCTCTCCCGATCGCTCGCGATTCCTCTTCTCTTCTCCCTCTCGATTTCTCGCCGTCGCCCCTTTTTCTCGATCGTGAGCCATCTCCGCTCCGCCATCGTCTACCTCAACCAGCGCCTCTTGGGGCTGCCCTTTTCTTCCTCATCGTCACCAGCCGCTCGATCTTCATCGCTACGTTCTTCCTCTGTCGTCGCCGCCGCCTGCCTCTCCGTTCGATCGCTACTTGCATGCGACCAGCCAGCGTTCATCATGAGCGGCAACACCTCCAGGAGCAGCAGATCCGCTGCCTTTGCTCTCGCCACTGTTGATGTGTTCCGACGGTCGCCCATTGCAGTTGAAGCACCACCGCCCTATGTCGACGCTTCACCGCGATTCCAACAGCGGGCGTGCCCTTTTCTCTTGCTGCGGTGGATCGCCTCACGTCAGCGTCTTTTCTTCCTCAACCGCTACTTTCGGTGCCTAGCACACCGTCTTGAAACGACTCAACGCGTTAGACACCTTATTCTCTTGTGCAAGGTAAGTCTGACTTGGATGCTTGCTTCGATTGTTGTAAGATTTGGACCAAGAGGTTGCTGTGATTTAGTTGTGATGGGCTATTGGTATGGAATGTATTTGCAGATGGTTGTTTGAGTTGTGATCTGTGATTTGTGGAGGAGAAGCTATGCTGCCATTTTGATCGGGAAGCACGACACGGCTGTAGCTTGCGATGGTCTGAATGTTGATACGACGAGGAGGAAATCTGTGGTTGTAGCTTCGATTTGTTGGATTTCTTCTTGTTGACAAGCTGCGAGCTTGAAAGCTTGGGTTGATGAGTTGGTAATCGGTTTTGGCTATACACCTGCTATGGATGATTGGAACAAGGCTAGGTAAATATAGATCTTGGTATTCTAGAATATGAGATTTGATTTATAGTGTGTTTAATATTGGGATAATTGTACAGCTGCAATTAGGTGAAGAGGGTGATTCGAAGAGGGTGATTCTCACATACGATTTGAGTAAATACAAATGTAATATTCTATACTTGGTGTAGGAAGTGGTGTGGATGGTACAAGCTCGGTAAGTTCATATTTGATATCATATGGTTGTGAAATATTCTTACCGTTAGTTGTTGTGGATGTGATTATTAAAGGTCCACGAACAAGGGGTTAATTCTTTGGTTGAATGTTTGAGTTGATATTCTGTTATTGGATCAGGAGGCTACAATGGTGAAATTTAAAGTAGGTGGCAACTATGGTTGAATCCATCTGGTCGTTATAGATTCTTTGCAAAGGAAGTTAAGCTTGGATTTGATTTGAGGCAGAGTTCGCGGACGTGAAGACAATTAGTGTCTACATATCAGATGGATAATTTCCTATCCTAGTCTGGTAGATGTAATTGCATTCAGATTTAGTTGTAGATATGAGCATGTTAGGTGTCCATATTATCTTGACTCTGCTCTTATTTATCCTATGCTTGATACTTGTCGTTGGCTATATTTACTCAAAGGTTGATATCACATTTCTTTTATTATGATTTAGGGTTATAGATGTGATGTAAAATACCGGGGAAAAAAAAATATATTCCTCGGTAATTGATAAAACATCTTGTGGAATTTTTCAGAAAATTTTAGAAAATTTTTCTGGATTTAAACGGAGGTCTTATGGACATTTTATGGGGATAAAACGAACATGCTTTTGTAAAGCCTGTTTATATTAAGGAATTAAATGGGTTAACAGACGCGTTTATTTTCGATCCTTTCTCCTTTTTCCCGACTTCTCTTCTTCCTCTTCTCCTTCCCGATCGCGAGGGACCTTCTCTCCGGGTGATCTCCGCCTCCACGCCGCGCCGCTCGCCGTCGCTCGCCGACGCCCGAGCTTAAATCGCCACCACCGTCCCCATCCGCCCTCGATCGCGCACCACATCGGGTGCCGGCTGTGCTTCCTCTCGGTTTCTCGCCACCCTATTTGTCGCGCGCACAGGATCGTCGGTCGTCGCCGCCTTCTTCCTCGCGCTGCCGACTGTCGAATCGGGAAACAGTCGACGACGCCACATCGCCGTAGCTCACCCTCTCCCAGAGCCCCAACGCCGGTGTTTCCTTTCTCTGCATCGGGCTACCGGTGTCGATCCAGTCCGATCCCCCGATCTCTACTCGAGCTGTTGTCGCCGGTGTAGATCCAGCGATCTTCGGCCTGAACTCGTTGCCGCTGTGCCACTCGCCGTCGCCGCCACCGCGAGAGATCTCCTACTGCCCCATCGCCGTAGCCCACGTCCACTGTGCGTTTCCCTCATCTCCGTCGCTGAATAGATGGCGCCGGCCACTCCCCGTGCCTCTCCCGATCCAACAGCAGCAAGGTCGCCGCCACCCAACTGCCGATCGCGGTGTTTCTCGATTGATCTGGCCGCTGCCATGCTCGAGCAGCTGCAACCGCGAACCTTCTCCCTCCCGACAGTCGTCGCTCTCGGTTGAGGCAGGCAACAGCGAGCCCAGATCGATCTGCCATCGCGTTGCAGTCATCGCAGCTCGCCGCCTGCCCGATCTGTCGCCGTCTTCCTCCGATCCCGACAACAACACGTCGATCAGTCGTTGATCAACAGTTCACTCCGATTTTCCAAAAGAGGAACCAGTGAAATTGTAACTTCTGAGGAGTCTAACGATGTTGAAGTCTTCACCACGATCGTGTGCAGCCTCCTGTTCAATACCTCAATCGCTGTGGTGCTCGATCAGTGTTGTCTTCCTATGGATTGGATCCAGGGGTGGGTGTGATTCCAGCTGCCGTGATTGAGTGATGGTAAGGTGATAAAGGTGAGGGAAAACAGATTCAATAGGTTACAGATTATGAACTTTGTGATGAATTGTTAGTTATTAGTTGGAATTCAGTTTATGAATTAGGTGTGGATCTGAATGAAGGGTGTGGCTCGGATGGTGCAGATTCAAGGTTCTACACCGGATCAAGAGGCCAGTGTGATTAAATCAACGTTTGAGGTAAGTTCATATGTGAATAGTTAATGCTTATCGTTGATAGGTTATTAGTTAATCTAAGTGTGATGGATGCTACTTCCAGTTTGGCTATGGATTTGGAGTTGATACCTTACTATTGGGTCAGAAGGTTTCGTGATTTAGCTGGACTAGGTGAGTGATTTATAGCTAAAATATTATCGAAGAATTTATACATTCTATAGAGAACCGGTATATAGTTTAATGGGAATGCTTGATTAGTATGATGGAATGGAATGAGGTTATGCCACTGTGAGATTTGGTTAATTAATCAGGGATTAAGATTGGTTTAGATTCTTATTCCTACAATTTGATTATGCTAGCATGTGATTATATTGGATTCTACCGTTTCAGATATTGGATTCGGTAGAGATCTTGGAGGCGAGACCGTCAACATGAGCTTCCTAGCGGTGGGTAATTTTCCTACAGTGCAGGTAGTTGTATTTCATTGATTTAGTCATTGATATGAGCATGTTAGGTGTTCATATTACCTTGACCACATGTCTTTTATCGTATGCTTGATCCTTTACCGTTGGTGGCTATTAACTCTTTTATTTTACCATGATTAGGAGTTATACATATAGGTGATGCAAGTAACTTAGAATTTGTTTAAGTTAAGTGAAAATGGTAAAGTTCGGATGACAACCTGATTGTATATTGGGCAAAAAAAGGTCATCCGTAGGTAGATAATGTCTTTAACCTAGGGTTAGTTCTAGTACCCTTAGGTTGTATGTTACCACCGAACATGTGTTGTGTAAATGGTCAGAGGAATGATACTTAGGGTATCGCTACTTCTGACAGTGGTCCTAGCTTGTTATAATGAGATGAGTACGAGAGAGTGCGTCGAGTAGATTGGTATGACTCTCTACAGGATAGAGAGTATTATGATCAGTTGAGTACGACTCTCTACAGGATAGAGTGCGTCGAGTAGATTGGTATAACTCTCTACAAAATAGAGAGTCTATGATGGATGTCTATATGTGAGACATTGCATTCATGCATTTACATGCACGCTGGCGACGAGGTCTCCCTTGTGGTCGAGAGGGTCGCCAGTCATCCTGCCTTCACGGTTACTCATAGGAGGAGTCACCCGTGGGAGGGCAGAGGATTGTGGTGCCGCACTCTACCACTATAGATGGTGGTAGTTGGATTTGCGTGTCGTAGTCCTGCGTGTGTGGTACTCGACCACTCATGGGTAGTGACTGTCGGAGTGACCAACAGCAGGGACCCCCATCGTGTAGCTTGCTCTTTACGCTTATATGCTACTCGATCATACTGCCCACTCGGCCACTCGAGAGTAGTGGTTGGTGTTGAGTTGGGACAGTTGTCATGCTCGAGCCACCGAGGCCACACTGGGGTCGTGGTAGCTTTAGGGTGAGCCGACATGACCATGCATGCTGCATAGCCGTATCTGATGGCGCTTTGCATATTACCATATATATATACATATATGCATGTATATATATATATATATATATATATATATATATATATATATATATATATATATATATATATATATATATATATATATATATATATATATATATATATGGATGGTTGAGATTAATATATATATGGATACAGTCTATATATATATGATTATTGTGATGTTGCATTTGTTTGTACTATGCTTGCTGCATTTGGGTGGACATCATATTCATGCATGTCTCTTACATTTGTTATACGATTGAGTCGGATATTGGTATGTGTTGGACAGACCACTAGATACCTTGACCTGTAGCTAGAGTATATTATGTGTTGGTATTACTCTTCCTGTTATATATATGTTGGATATATGTTCAGGTGGGATCAGAGTAGCGTAGCAGACTTCAGGTATGTCTGCATTTTATGTTATTCATTTCAGTTAGACGGTATATGCTTGCATTTATATACTATGCTGATATACCTGTTGTATATCTAGATTATGTTGTCGAAATACATGTGATATTACATATATATATGTTTTCTATTACTTGAGTTTTACTCACCACCATGGACTGGGTTTTCACGCCTGTAGTGTAGAAGACTTCGTGATGGACTTGGAGCACCGCCACGACGCCATCTCTCATCTCACGAGGCTCCGTATTTTGTTTTGGGCTTTACTGTCCGTTGTGCATTGTATTTTGTAGTTGTTGGAGTTTTTAGTGATGTATGTGTTGTATATTTGATTTTGTGTTGTTGTGGTGTGTTAGTCATACCGGTATGCATGTGTAGGATTGTTGTATTGTTGTAGTTTGTTTCCGCTGTGTCTTGTGTAGTTTTTGTTTTCATACATATATATGTTGTTGTTATTGTGGGCCTACGGGCCTTGTATTAACCCGAAATGTTGCCACGTCTGAGGAGGTGTGTCGTCCGTTTGATTTTCGGCATGCTCTCGGGGCGTGACAACTTTAGTGGTATCAGAGCCCAAGGTTCTGTGATGCCATACAATGTTGTTTTTGTGTCGAGTCTTGGATTCTCGGGAGTCGATTTATTCGGTTTTTGTTTTTGAGATGAGATGGACAGCGGCCTGAGCTCCAAGCAGCACGAGGTAAAAATTCCTGAAAAACTTATGGTTTAGTAGATATTTATCTAAACTTGATCAGAAGGTGTATACAATAGAGTTATGACACCTGTGCAGACTTGTAGTAGGGTTGTCCAGAGGCGACCAACCGGAGTGACCCTTTGTGGTTTATACTCCCTGCTATGTTGGCTATGCTTTTAATGCTTATACCAGGAATAACCTGTAGTGTGTTGGTTATTGTTCAGAATCGTGGTATGAGTTGACCATGGGAACGACCTGTTGAGTCTGTGAGTCTTGAACCTGTGTCGAGGATGTGATTTACCTCTGAGAGCCGACTGATACCGAGTCAGAAAATAGGGGCCAAGTCATCACATTTATTATGGAAATCAGAGACTACAGTCTTAGAGATTTCCACTAACTGTGCTAGTCAGATCATTACCTGTGGGTAATGAACAGACTTGTAGACTATTGTGATGCAGATAGCGGAAGGCTAGGTTATGGAGTTTCATAGGGATTTTATCTCTGAGTTGTTCGTACGGAGTTGTATAACTTTGAGGGTACTTTTGAGTACTTAACTCATGTTATACCGAGAAAGAAGAGTTATTTGCATACCATTATTGGGATCAAGCCGGTATTTGGTGATAAATGTAGAAAATAATCTTCGGGAAATAGTATATCACTTGATCATGGATTAGTGATGTTGAAAGAGTGTATTTCTCCGTGTCACTGTTAGTGACACATTGTAAGGAATTCTTGAGCTTCAAGAAAGGGTGATCAATTAGTAATAGTATACGGTGCAGAGTCGTGAGACTTGCGGAGGTTACAACCACCTAATAGCTCAAGAAGATGGATGGATGATTTAAGCCACTCAGAGTTTGGCTTATAGTTGGATTAGGATGTCGGGATCTTCTACCAGATCCTGTCGGAAGACGTTGGATTGAGATAGGAGTTTAGAAATGACTCCGTACAAGTGTTTAAGAGTTGGAGACTGATAAACATATATTGCAGGTCAACTTATTAGAGTTAGAAGTCTCCGACTATTGGAAAAAAAAGGGAGTAAGATCAGGGTCACAGGCCTTGAGCTACTTTTCGATTAAAGAAGACCAATCGCAGATCATCAGAAGGTTCTCAAGGATATCAGCAAAATCAGAACAAAGACTTCGAAGGGATTGTGTGTGTGCAGTGCAGATCACGAAGACACGCGAAGCTAGATTATCCATTGGAGCAGTTCAACTGTTGCTATTGTTGAGCAACCGGTACAGTGGAGGAGGTGTACTTTGAAGACTTAGTTGAAGACTACCAATGGTGTTCCAGGAGAATGATGCACCGTCTCGACAACAGAGATCAACACAGAAGATTGAGTTATCGCATCAGCAGCAACCTACTACCTCAGGCGTGGTTGGAGTTCCTTGATGCTTCCCTTCAGCAGAGATCAGCACAGAAGCAGCATCAGCAGAAGACATCGTAGAAGACACATGCAGACAACAACAGTTACCTCCAGATGTGATTGGATTTGTGTAGAGGAGAGAGTATACGATGAGGGTCGTATCTATTCGGTATCCTACAATTGCAGCTGGTAGGATTTAGTGATGAGACCAGATGATCTAGGGAAAAAAAAAATCTCCGCAGCATTCGTCGCAGAAATGTGACCGCCTTGTCGCGAACTATTGGATCTGATCAGGTTCTCTTCGGAGAAAGGCCGAGACCTGCGTGGAGCCTTTTGGATCGGATCAACAGATATTTGATCGTTCAAGGTATTACTCTAGTTTTACCCTCTGGATTAATATATTGAGAGATACTTGTAGTTTACAGGTATCTGTGTCTAGAACATTATTAGTTCGGATTAGAAGGGTTCCTATGCATCGACTTGTGGGTCGGTGGTATCTCTACCATCAGGTGAGATGTGGACCAACAATTAAAAGGTTAAGAGATGTCCTTAGACTTTGATATACATACTTTTATTGTAGACATATCCTTATGGATGGTCAAATTGTTGGAAGTATGACTCTCGGATGTGCGAATAATCTGAGAGCCTTCGGATGTAATTTCGGATGAACTTCAAGGCTTGCCGTTGCTTAGGCAAGTGGAGTAGGCGTTCGAAATGATTGCGAAAATAGTCCGGTATCAAAGATCACATATCGGGTGATAGTGTTGTGGTATCAATGTTGCTAAACACTATATAATTGGAAGAATTTAAGTTGTGATTATAAGAGATGTTGGAAGGGATAATTATCTATCCTGGTATTTCTTCTTGAGAAGGATCCAGAACTCTTTGATAAAAGAGGGATGAACCTTTGAAATTATGCATCGATTATCGATGATGGAATGCGATAATTGCTGAAAGTAAATATCCTACGTTGAGGATAAATGATCTATTTAGATCAGCTAACGACACCTGCATATACTCTAGGGTTGATTTACGACTGGAGTGTTGATATTGTAGTGACATGATGTCATACAATTATCATTGTCGTTGAGATGATTATTATATCGTCAGCTTAGAGTAAAGGGGATGCAGGTGTGTGGAGACGATAATTTCATACTTAGTATGAATTTTACAAGTTGTGATTAAGTTGTTAAATTCATTAACGATTTAGTTGTCACTGGATTTGAGAATCGTGTATCTTGGACACGATTGGATCGATTAGGTAGTTGTTGAGTTTGAACTTGGCCATTGTTGATTGTGGTAATTGAGGAGCGCACTTTCGACTACCGTAGATGGTGGTTTTCCTTGTATGTTTTGGGTGAGTACTGTAAATGTGGATGAGATGCTTTTAAGCCTTAGTATACCACAGACTTGTTTGACAAAGGTGATGATAGAGATCATTTAGTCGGAAGCTAGTGAAACCAGTTTACAAGACCTAGACGGCGCTTTTACACGAGTATTAATTAATCCTTTCGGAGTGGATAAAAGGATGATGTACGCAAATGTATCGTTTCAGGGATCGGAATGATTCCAATGCAGATGAATGAGGCATATCTTATGTCTACGTCAGTTAAGAAACTACGAAATAGGCTGTTATATACATGACGTGGTTTTAGTAGTTATTATCTGGATTCATAGATGTATGGAGCAGGAATGCTCATGAGATTTTAACTAGCTACCGGGTAGCTACTATGGAGTTGCTGGAATGCGAACAGTTGCAACTTGAGAGATTGATTGCGTTATGGGATTGCCTAGGACCTGTAAGGGGCATGATGCGATATGGGTGAGCGTGGATCGACTGACCAAATCAGCTCATTTCCTTTTTATTCATGGGTCATACTTGTTGGATCATTCGGTAGAGTTGTATTACTGAAAGATTTTCAGATTGCGTGGGGTACTCTTAAGTACCATATTAAATAGAGATTCGCGATTTACCTCGTGATTTTGGCAAAGTATGCACCAGACTATGGGCACAAAGCTTCGTCTTAGTGCAACGTTGCATCCGCAGATAAGATCTGACAGTCTGAGTGTATCATTTAGACGTGGGAGGATCTATTTAGATCTTGTGTCATGGATCATGGAGGTGTAGCTTATCGATTGAATTTACCTCCGACACTTGCAGGTGTTCACAACGTATTGCATGTTTCTATGCCAAGGAAATACGTTCCGCATTTAGAGAATGTTCTGAAGAAGATAGCAATTCCACCTCAGTCTAATGTGACTTACGGGTCGCAAGGAGCGACAGTAGTGGGACGAAAACTATCCGACTCGTAAAGGTTGGATGACAGCATCATGCCGATGAGGAGGCTATGTGGGAGCTGGAAGATACTATCCGAGCTCGATAGTCTCATTTTTTCACTTGAAGAATATATGTGGTCCTTTCGAAAACATGTTTGAAGTAAATTTTTGCATGTTAGTATGAAATTTGGGGACCAAATTTTTTATAAGTGGGGGAGAATGTAATTACCGGGGAAAAAAATTATATTCCTCAGTAATTGATAAAACATCTTGTGGAATTTTTCAGAAATTTTTAGAAAATTTTTCTGGATTTAAACGGAGGTCTTATGGACATTTTATGGGGATAAAACGAACAGGCTTTTGTAAAGCCTGTTTATATTAAGGAATTAAATGGGTTAACAGACGCATTTATTTCCGTCGATCCCCTTTCCGTTCCTTTTTCCCGACTTCTCTTCTTCCTCTTCTCCTTCCCGATCGCGAGGGACCTTCTCTCCGGGTGATCTCCGCCTCCACGCCGCGCCGCTCGCCGTCGCTCGCCGACGCCCGAGCTTAAATCGCCACCGCCGTCCCCTCCCGCCCTCGATCGCGCACCACATCGGGTGCCGGCTGTGCTTCCTCTCTGTTTCTCGCCGCCCTATTTGTCGCGCGCATAGGATCGTCGGTCGTCGCCGCCTTCTTCCTCGCCGCCATCGCCAATCGAAGCGATGACGATGCCACATCGTCGTAGCTCACCCTCTCCCAGAGCCCCAACGCCGGTGTTTCCTTTCTCTGCATCGGGTTACCGGTGTCGATCCAGTCCGATCCCTCGATCTCTACTCGAGCTGCTGTCGCCGGTGTAGATCCAGCGATCTCCGGC
The DNA here is from genome assembly GCA_025175895.1 of Wurfbainia villosa. Classification (NCBI taxonomy): domain Eukaryota; kingdom Viridiplantae; phylum Streptophyta; class Magnoliopsida; order Zingiberales; family Zingiberaceae; genus Wurfbainia; species Wurfbainia villosa. Next base: position 372,549 of record CM045992.1, on the reverse strand, counting down.
CTGAACTCGTTGCCGCTGTGCCACTCGCCGCCGTCGCTCCACTCGCCGCCACCGCGAGAGATCTCCTGCTGCCCCATCGCCGTAGCCCATGTCCACTGTGCGTTTCCCTCATCTCCGTCGCCGAATAGATGGCGGTGGCCACTCCCCGTGCCTCTCCCGATCCAACAGCAGCAAGGTCGCCGCCACCCAACTGCCGATCGCGGTGTTTCTCGATTGATCTGGCCGCTGCCATGCTCGGCGAGCCGCGAATGAACCTTCTCCTCCCGGCTCGCCGCCTTTGTGAGGCGAACAAGATGAGCCCAGATCGATCTGCCATCGCGTTGCAGTCATCGCAGCTCGCCGCCTGCCCGATCTGTCGTCGTCTTCCTCCGATCCCGACAACAACACGTCGATCAGTCGTTGATCAACAGTTCACTCCGATTTTCCAAAAGAGGAACCAGTGAAATTGTAACTTCTGAGGAGTCTAACGATGTTGAAGTCTTCACCACGATCGTGTGCAGCCTCCTGTTCAATACCTCAATCGCTGTGGTGCTCGATCAGTGTTGTCTTCCTATGGATTGGATCCAGGGGTGGGTGTGATTCCAGCTGCCGTGATTGAGTGATGGTAAGGTGATAAAGGTGAGGGAAAACAGATTCAATAGGTTACAGATTATGAACTTTGTGATGAATTGTTAGTTATTAGTTGGAATTCAGTTTATGAATTAGGTGTGGATCTGAATGAAGGGTGTGGCTCGGATGGTGCAGATTCAAGGTTCTACACCGGATCAAGAGGCCAGTGTGATTAAATCAACGTTTGAGGTAAGTTCATATGTGAATAGTTGCAAATGCTTATCGTTGATAGGTTATTAGTTAATCTAAGTGTGATGGATGCTACTTCCAGTTCGGCTATGGATTTGGAGTTGATACCTTACTATTGGGTCAGAAGGTTTCGTGATTTAGCTGGACTAGGTGAGTGATTTACAACTAAAATATTATCGAAGAATTTATACATTCTATAGAGAACCGGTATATGGTTTAATGGGAATGCTTGATTAGTATGATGGAATGGAATGAGGTTATGCCACTGTGAGATTTGGATAATTAATCAGGGATTAAGATTGGTTTAGATTCTTATTCCTACAATTTGATTATGCTAGCATGTGATTATATTGGATTCTACCGTTTCAGATATTGGATTCGAGGTAGAGATCTTGGAGGTGGAGACCGTCAACATGAGCTTCCTAGCAGGTGGGTAATTTCCTACCTGGTCCGGGTAGTTGTATTTCATTTAGATTTAGTCATTGATATGAGCATGTTAGGTGTTCATATTACCTTGACCCTGTTCTTTTTATCGTATGCTTGATCCTTTACCGTTGGTTATTAACTCTATTGCTGATATCATGTTTATTTTACCATGATTAGGAGTTATACATATAGGTGATGCAAGTAACTTAGAATTTGTTTAAGTTAAGTGAAAATGGTAAAGTTCGGATGACAACCTGATTGTATATTGGGCAAAAAAAGGTCATCCGTAGGTAGATAATGTCTTTAACCTAGGGTTAGTTCTAGTACCCTTAGGTTGTATGTTACCACCGAACATGTGTTGTGTAAATGGTCAGAGGAATGATACTTAGGGTATCGCTACGAACCGGTGGTCCTAGCTTGTTATAATGAGATGAGTACGAGAGAGTGCGTCGAGTAGATTGGTATGACTCTCTACAGGATAGAGAGTATTATGATCAGTTGAGTACGACTCTCTACAGGATAGAGAGTGCGTCGAGTAGATTGGTATGACTCTCTACAGGATAGAGAGTCTATGATGGATGTCTATATGTGAGACATTGCATTCATACATTTACATGCATGGCGGCGACAGGTCTCCCTTGTGGTTGAGAGGGTCATCCCGCCTCTCTGATTTACTCATAGGAGGAGTCACCCGTGGGAAGGCAGAGCATTGTGGTGCCACACTCTACCACTATAGACGGTGGTAGTTGGATTTGCATGCCGTAGTCCTGCGTGTGTGGTACTCGACCACTCATGGGTAGTGACTGTCGGAGTGACCAACAGCAGGGACCCCCATCGTGTAGCTTGCTCTTTATGCTTATATGCTACTCGATCATACTGTCCACTCGGCCACTCGAGAGTAGTGGTTGGTGTTGAGTTGGGACAGTTGTCATGCTCGAGCCATCGAGGCCACACTGGGGTCGTGGTAGCTTTAGGGTGAGCCGACATGACCATGCATACTGCATAGCCGTATCTGATGGCGCTTTGCATATTACCATATATCTATACATATATGCATGTATATATATATATATATGGATGGTTGAGATTAATATATATATGGATACAGTCTATATATATATATGATTATTGTGATGTTGCATTTGTTTGTACTATGCTTGTTGCATTTGGGTGGACATCATATTCATGCATGTCTCTTACATTTGTTATACGATTGAGTCGGATATTGGTATGTGTTGGACAGACCACTAGATACCTTGACCTGTAGCTAGAGTATATTATGTGTTGGTATTACTCTTCCTGTTATATATATGTTGGATATATGTTCAGGTGGGATCAGAGTAGCGTAGCAGACTTCAGGTATGTCTGCATTTTATGTTATTCATTTCAGTTAGACGGTATATGCTTGCATTTATATACTATGCTGATATACCTGTTGTATATCTAGATTATGTTGTCGAAATACATGTGATATTACATATATACATGTTTTCTATTACCTGCTGAGTTTTACTCACCACCCCCGCGGACCCTGGGTTTTCTGTCGCCCAGGTAACAGGTAGAAGACTTTGTGACAGCTTGGAGCACCGCCGGCTGACGTCATCTCATCTCACGAGGCTCCCGTATTTTGTTTTGGGCCTGCTGTCCGTTGTGCATTGTATTTTGTAGTTGTTGGAGTTTTCGTGATGTATGTGTTGTATATTCAGATTTTGTCACGATTTTGTGTTGTTTTGGTGTGTTAGTCATACCGGTATGCATGTGTGGGATTGTTGTATTGTTGTAGTTTGTTTCCGCTGTGTCTTGTGTAGTTTTTGTTTTCATACATATATATGTTGTTGTTATTGTGGGCCTACGGGCCTTGTATTAACCCGAAATGTTGCCACGTACAGGGGAGGTGCCGTCCGTTTGATTTTCGGCTCGGCATGCTCTCGGGGCGTGACATGTGATGTAAATAGGCCTAGATGTTTAGTAGGGTGTAGATGTTAGAGTACGGGTGATGACCCAATTTATAAATTGGCAAAAAGGTCATCCATGGGTAGGTAATGCCCTAAATGTAGGATTTATTTTCAATACCCATATGTTGCATACTTATTACCAACCATGTGTTGTGTAATTGTTAAGTGAAGGGTGATTAGTGTGTCGCTACGGATCGGTGGTCCCAGCTTGATATGATTAGTCGAGTACGACTGTCTATTGGATAGAGAGTTATGATCAGTTGAGTATGACTCTCTATAGGATAGAGAGTTCATCGATCAGTTGAGTATGACTCTCTACAGGATAGAGAGTGTATTGATCATATGGGTACAACTCTTTGTTGAACAGAGAGTCTGTGGTAGATGTCTGTACGTGTGACAGTATATTCATGTCATTTACATGCATTCTGACGACATAGTCTCACTTGGGGTTGAGAGAGTCGTTAGTCATCTTGCCTCACAGGTTACTCCCCGAGGAGTAACTAGAGTGAGGGCAGAGCATTTATTGTGCCGCACTCTACCACTATAGACGGTGATAGTTGGAGTTGTGTGCAATTGTCTGCGGTGCGTGACACTCGACCACTTATTAGCGTTGTCGATGAGTGCCCAGGAGGACCCGTTGTGTAGCGAGCTTTTTAGGCTCATATGCTACTTGATCATACTGGCCACTCGGCCACTCTGAAGCGGTGGTTGGTGTTGAGTTGGGACAGTTGTCATGTCGTGTCACCTAGGCCACACTGGGGTCGTAGTAGCGAGTAGGGGTGCACAGGCATGACCATACATCTTTGCATTGCCATATCATATGGCGCTTTGCATATTACCATATATATACATATACGCATGTATATATATATATGGATAGTTGTGATTAATATATATATAGATGCAGTCTATATATATATGCTTATTGTGATGTTGCATTTGATTATACTATGCTTGCTGCATTTGGTTGTACATCATATTCATGCATGCTTCTTGCATCCGCATACTACGGCTGGATACTTGTATATTTGTTGACGGACTATTAGATACCTGACCGTATCATGAGTATATTGTGAGTTAGTATTACTCTTCCTGTTATATTGTTGGATATATTCTCAGGTTGGATCAGAGTAGCGTAGCAGACTTTCAGGTATGTCTGCGTTATATATTGTTTACTTGGTTAGACGGTATATGTATGTATTTATATACTGTGCTGTTATACCTGTGGTACCTTTAGGTTATTCTGTTGAATTACATGTGATATTTGATATATACATATTTTTCCTATTACCTGCTGAGTTTTACTCACCACCACAGACCTTGAGTTTTTCTGTCGCCCAAGTAACAGGTAGTCGACTTCGTGATGGACTTGGAGCACTACTGGCTGACATCGTCTCATCTCAACTCCAAGAGTCTGGGTTTTTGGGTTTTCATTGGTTTTCTGATATGGATTTGGTTTATGTGATGTTTTGTAGTGATTGAACGTTGTAAATATTATACCTTTCTTTTTCTGGTTTTGTTATGGTGTTTTGAGTCGGTGTTAGTTATATCGGTATGCATGTGTTTAGGTTGTGATGTTGTTGTGTTTTAGTTTTTGCTGTGGTTTGTTTACATATATATATATATATATATGTGTGTGTGTGTGTGTGTGTGTGTGTGTGTGTGTGTGTGTGTGTGTGTGTGTGTGTTGTTGTTGTTGTTATGGCCTATGGGCCTTGTATTAACACGAAATGTTGCCACGTACAGGGGAGATGCTGTCAGTTTGCTTTTCGGCACGGCATACTCTCGGGGCGTGACAACTTTAGTGGTATCAGAGCCCTAGGTTCTGCGATGCCATATAATGTTGTTTTTGTGTCGAGTCTTGGATTCTCGAGAGTCGATTTGTTTCGGTTTTGGTTTTCTAAGATGAGATGGATAGCGACCTGAGCTCTAAGCAACATGAAGTAAGTATTCCTGGTAACTTATTTTCTAGTTGGATACTTATCTTGACTTGATTAACAAGTGTATACTATTAGAGTTATTATACTTATACAGACTCGTAGTGGAAGTCGCCCACCGTGGAGACCAACCGGAGTTGCCGTTAGGGTTTATACTCTCGATTTTGTTGGTTATGTATTTAATGTTTAAACAGGGAATAACCTGTAGTGTGTTGGTTATTATTCGTAACCATAGTATGAGTTGACCTTGGGAATGACCTATTGAGTCTGTGAGTCTTGAACCTGTGTCGAAAAGGTGATTTACCTTTGAGAGCCGACTAATATCGAGTCGAAAAATAGGGGTCAAGTCGTTACATTTCTTGTTGAAATCAGAGACTACAGTCTTAGAGATTTTTCACTAACGGTGCTAGTCAGATCATTACCTGTTAGGTAATGGACAAGACAAGTAGGCTATTGTTGATGCAGATAGCGGAAGGCTAGTTTACGGTGTTTCATAGGAATTTTGATCCCTGAGTTTGTTCGTACTAGGTTGTATAACTTTGAGGGTACTTTTGAGTACTTAACTCGTGTTATACATAGGAAGTAGAGTTATTTGCATACCATTATTGGGATCAAGTCGGTATTTAGTGATAAATGTAGAAAATAATCTTCGAAAAATAATATATCACTTGATCATGGTTTAGTGATGTTGAAAGAGAGTATTTCCCCGTGTCACTTTTAGTGACACATTGTAAGGAATTCTTGAGCTTCAAGTAGGGTGATCATTGGTAATGGGATTACCATGCAGGGTCGTTAGACTTGCAGAGGTTACGACCACCTAATAGCTCCAGAAGGAGAATGGATGTAGTAAGCCACCCACAGTTTATTGGCTTACATTTGGATTAGGATGTCTGGATCTTCTATCAGATCCTGCCGGTAGACGTTGACTTGAGTTAGGAGTTTATAAATGACTCCGTACAAGTGTTTAAGAGTTGGAGATCGATAAGCTGATATTGCAGGTAAACTTATTTGGGTTAGAAGTCTCCGACTGTTGGATAAAAGGAGCAAGATCGGAGTCATAGGCCTTGAGCCATTTTCTGATTATAGAAGACCAACTGCAGATCATCAGGATGTTCTCGTGTACATCAGCGAATCAGAACAAAGACTCCGAAGGGATTATGTGCGTGTAGTGCGGATTACGAAGACACGCGAAGTCAGATTATCTATTGGATCGGTTCATCTGTAGCTATTGTAAGCAACCAGTACATTTGAGGAGCTCTATTTTAAAGACTCAGTTGAAGACTACCAATGGTGTTCCGGGAAGATGATGCACCGTCTCGACAGTAGAGATTAGCATAGAAGATTAGGTTATCTCATCAGCAGCGACCTACCACCTCAGGCGTGGTTGGAGTTCCGTGATACTTCCTTTCAGGGGAAGTGATTTACTCAGCAGTATCAGCAGAAGACATCATAGAAGACTCATACAGACAACAACAACAGTTACCCCAAGATGTGGATTGGCTTTGTACAGAGGAGAGAGTATACGACGATGGTCGTATCTATTCAGTATCCTACAGTTGTAGCTCGTAGGGTTAAGTGATGGGATCAGACGATCCGGGAAAATCCTTGGGTCATTTGTCGCAGAAATGCAACCGTTTGTCGCGGGCTATTGGATCTGATCTTGTTCTCTTCGGAGAAAGGCCGAGACTTACGAAGAGTCTTTGGATCGGATCGACAGATAATTGATTGTTCAGGGTATTACTTTAGTTTACCCTCAAGGTTAATATATTGGGAGATACTTGTAGGTTACAACTATCATTGTCTAGAACATTTTTAGTTCTGATTAGAAGGGTTCCTTTACATCGACTTGTGGGTCGGTGGTATCTCTACCGTTAGGTGAGATGTGGACCAACAATTAAGAAGTTAAGGGATGCCCTTAGACTTGGATAGACATATCTTTACTGTAGACATATCCTTACGGATGGTTAAATTGTTGAGATTATAGTATGATATGTCTCTCAGATGTGCGTATAATCCATGAGCCTTCGGATGTAGTTTCGGATGAACTACTAGCCTCGCCGTTGCATAGGCAAGTGGAGTAGGCTATCAAAGTGATTTTGGAGATAGTGTTGATATTGAATACTTCATATGAGTGATATTTTATTGGTATCAGTGTTGTTAAACACTATAGAAATTGGAAGATCGTGAGTTGCGATTATAGGAGAAGTTGACGGGATATTTATCTCGTCCCAAAGATTTCTCGAGAAGATCCGAACTCTTTGTTGAAAGAGAGATGGACCTTTGAGATTATGCATCGATTATCGATGATGGAATGAGAGAGTTGTTGAAAGTAAATATCCTTTGTGGTGGATAGATGATGTGTTTAAATCAGCTAAGGACACCTGTGTATACTCTAGGGTTGGTTTATGACTGGAGCGTTGATATTGTAGTGACATGGTGTCATATAATTATCATTGTCGTTGTGATGATTGATTTATCATCAGCTTATAGTAAAGAGTATACAGGTGTGTAAAGACGACAATTTCATACCTTGTATGAATTTTATGAGTTTTGATTAAGTTGTTAGACTAATTAATGAGTTAGTCGCCACTGGATTTGAGAATCGTGTATCCTGGACATGATTGGATCAATTTGTGGTTGTTGGAGTTGCGTAACCTAGCCATTGTTGATTGTGGTAGTTAGAGTTGCACACTCGACCACCGTAGATGGTGGTTTGCCTTGTATGGTTTGGTTATCACTGTAGATGTGGATAGAATATTTTAGCATTACTATACCACGGACTTGTTTGACAAAGGTGATGATGGAGATCATTTAGTCGGAAGCTGGTGAAACCAGTTTACAGGACCTAGACGGCGGTTAACTTTTACACGAGTGCTAGTTAATCCTTCCGGGGTGGATGGAAGGATGTTGTACTCAGATGCATCGTTTTAGGGATCGGAGTGATCCCGATGCAGTTGAATGAGGCGTATCATATGCCTACGTCAGTTAAGAAACTATGAGATAAGTTGTTATACACGTGATGTGGTTTTAACAGATATGATCTCGTGTAGTAGTGATATAGAGCAGGAATGCTTATGGGATTTTGACTAGCTACTGGGTAGCTACTATTGAGTTGCATTAGCTAAGGAAGAGTTGCTACAGGAAGCACAACATTCGAGATTTGTTATATATCCTAGTGGTACTCAGATGTACCGAGATTGAAACGCTTATACTGGTGGAACGGTATAAAAGAGATAGTGTGGACTTGGTTGCTCGATGTTTAGTATGTCAGCAGGTAAAGGCTAAACATTAGAAACCCGCTGAGTTGCTCCAGGAAATTTTGATTTCCAGAATGGAAGTGGGAGCATATCACTATTGATTTTGTTATGGGATTGCCTAGAACCCGTGAAGGACATGATATGATTTGGGTGATAGTGGATCGACTAACGAAATCAGCTCACTTTCTTCGTGGAACGAACTCGTTGGATCGTCCTGCAGAGTTGTATTGCCGAAAGATTATCAGATTGCGTGGGGTACTTTTGAGTACTATATCTGATAGGGAACTGCGATTTACCTCGCGATTTTGACAGAGTCTGCACCAGACTATGGGCACAGAGCTTCGGCTCAGTACAACATTTCATCCACGGACTGATGGATAGTCTAAGAGTATCATTAAGATGTTGGAGGATCTATTCAGACCCTGGGTCATGGATTTCAGAGGCACTTGGGAGGACCATGTTCATTTAGTGGAACCTGCCTATAATAATGGCTACTACTCTTCTATTCGGATGGCTCCATTCGAGGCCTTATACGGTGGACCCTGCTGATCTCCTGTGTTGTGGGAGGAAATCGGGGAACGATAGCTATTAGGGCCACCGAGTATCCAACATGATGCAGAGTTGGTGCGTCATCAGATGACTGTTATTAGAGGCACATGATCGACAGAAGAGTTACATAGACCGGAGGCGAAGTCCTTTGAAATTCTCAATTGGGGATTAGGTATTTCTGCGTGTTTCACCTACGAGAGGGGTGAAATGATTTGGGCTAAAAAGAAAGTTAGCTCCACACTACATTGGTCCATTTGAGATATTGGAGTAGATTGAGGGTGTAGCTTACCGGTTGGCTTTACCTCGGGCACTTGCGGGTGTTCATAACGTATTTCATGTTTATATGTTGAGGAAATACGTTCCGTTTTCTAATCATATTCTGAAAGAGATACTAATCCCACCTCAGTCTAATGCAACCTATGAGGAGATTCCAGTGCGGATTCTTGGTCGCAAGGAGTGTCGGTTGCGGAACAAAATCATCCGACTCATAAAGGTTGGATGGCAACATCATACCGATAAGGAGGCTACGTGAGAGCTGAAAAATAATATTTAAGCTCAGTACCCTACTTAGTCACGTGAGGTGTGTGATTTTTCCCCAGATACTTGAGATGGTTTTGTGATGTTTCGTACTCGTACATGAGTTGGAAAGTTAGGGACCAAATTTTTATTAGTGGGGGAGAATATAAAATACCGAAAAAAATAATAATAATAGAAAATACCCCTTATTAATTAAGGAAATTATCTTGTGAAATTTTTCAAGAATTTTCAAAAAAATTTCTGGATTCAATAGGAGCTCATATGACCATTTGGGAGAAAGGTTAAAGTCTAAATAGGTGATTGGGCTAACCTAGGTTAGCTTTAGGTTAAACTCGGGCTAGTTCAACTAGATCAGTCGACCCTTTAAGTCTCGATTTCCTGTTCCTTTCTCATCGTGATTTCGTCGTTTCATTCTCTCCCGATCGCTCGCGATTCCTCTTCTCTTCTCCCTCTCGATTTCTCGCCGCCGTCCCTTTCTATCGATCGTGCGCCATCTCCTCTCCACCACCGTCTACCCCGCCGGCGAACTGCCCTCTTGGGGCTGCCCTTTTCTTCCTCATCATCACCAGCCGCTCGATCTTCATCGCTGCGTTCTTCCTCTGCCATCGTCACTGCTTGCCTCTCCGTTCGATCGCTACTTGCAAGTGACCAACCGACGTTCGTCATCAGCGGCAACACCTCCAGGAGCAATAGATCCGCTGCCTTTGCTCTCACCACTGTGGATGTGTTCCGGCTGTCACCCCTTGCAGTTGAAGCTCCACCGCCCTATGTCGATGCTTCATAGTGATTCCAGCAGCGGGCGTGCCCTTTTCTCTCGCTGCGGTGGAACGCCTCACGTCGGCGTCTCTTCTTCCTCAGTCGCTTCTTTCGGTGCCTAGCCCACCGTCTTGAACAGCTCGACGACCGACACCTCTGCCCTGAGTAATGACATAGTCGTCATCGGATTCCCTTATGCAAGGTAAGTCCGACTTGGATGTTTGCTTCGATTGTTGTAAGATTTGGACCAAGAGGTTGCTGTGATTCAACTATGATGGGCTATTGGTATGGAATGTATTTGCAGATGGTTGTTTGAGTTGTGATCTGCGATTTGTGGAGGAGCAACTGTGCTGCCATTTTGATCGGGAAGCACGACACGACTGTAGTTTGCGATGGTCTGAATATTGATGCGACGAGAAGGAAATCTGTGGTTGTAGCTTCGATTTGTTGGATTTCTTCTTGTTGATAAGCTGCGAGCTTGAAAGCTTGGGTTGATGAGTTGGTAATCGGTTTTGGCTATACACTTGCTGTGGATGATTGGAACAAGGCTAGGTAAATGCAGATCTTGGTATTCTAGAATATGAGATTTGATTTATAGTGTGTTTAATATTGGGATAATTGTACAACTGCAATTAGGTGAAGAGGGTGATCCGAGGGGGGTGATTCTCACATACGACTTGAGTAAATACAAATCTAATATTCTATACTTAATGTAGGAAGTGGTGTGGATGGTACAAGCTCGGTAAGTTCATATTTGATATCATATGGTTGTGAAATATTCTTACCGTTAGTTGTTGTGGATGTGATTATTAAAGGTCCACGAACAAGGGGTTAATTCTTTGGTTGAATGTTTGAGTTAATATTCTGTTATTGGATCAGGAGGCTACAATGGTGAAATTTGGAGTAGGTGGCAACTATGGTTGAATCCATCTGGTCGTTATAAATTCTTTGCAAAGGAAGTTAAGCTTGGATTTGATAGGAGGCAGAGTTTGCGGACGTGAAGACAATTGGTGTCTACATATCAGGTGGGTAATTTCCTACCCTGGTTAGGTAGATGTAATTGCATTCAGATTTAGTCGTAGATATGAGCATGTTAGGTGTTCATATTATCTTGACCCTGCTCTTATTTATCCTATGCTTGATACTTGTCGTTGGCTATATTTACTCAAAGGTTGATATCACATTTCCTTTATTATGATTTAGGGTTATAGATGTGATGTAAATAGGCCTAGATGTTTAGTAGGGTGTAGATGTTAGTGAATTGATGACCCAATTTATAAATTGGAAAATGGTCATCCATGGGTAGGTAATGCCCTAAATGTAGGATTTATTTCCAATACCAGTATGTTGCATACTTATTATCAACCATGTGTTGTGTAATGGTTAAGTGAAGGGTGATTAGTGTGTCGCTACGGATTGGTGGTCCCAACTTGATATGATTAGTCGAGTATGACTCTCTATTGGATAGAGAGTTATGATCAGTTGAGTACGACTCTCTATAGGATAGAGAGTTTGTCGATCAATTGAGTACGACTCTCTACAGGATAGAGAGTGTATTGATCAGATGGGTACGACTCTTTGTTGAACAGAGAGTCTGTGGTAGATGTCTATACGTGTGACAGTACATTCATGTCCTTTCATGTATTCTAACGACATAGTCTCCCTTGGGGTTGAGAGAGTCGTCAGTCATCTTGCCTCCCAGGTTACTCCCTGAGGAGTAACTGGAGTGAGGGCAGTGCATTTGTTGTGCCGCACTCTACTACTATAGATGGTGGTAGTTGGAGTTGCGTGCAGTTGTCCTGGGTGCGTGGCACTCGACCACTTATCGGTGTCGGTCACCAAAGTGGCGCAGGACCCCGTTGGTGTAGCGATCTCTTTACGCTCATATGCTACTTGATCATACTGCCCACTCGGCCACTCTAGAGCAGTGGTTGGTGTTGAGTTGGGACAGTTGTCATGTCGTGTTACCTAGGATACACTGGGTCGTAGTAGCAGTAGATGTGAGCATGACCAATGCATGCATATATATATATATATATATATATATATATATATATATATATACATATATGCATGTATATATATATATATATATATATATATATATATATATATATATATATATATATATATATATATATATATATATATATATATATATATATATATATATATATATATATATATATATATATATATATATATATATATATATTTGTGAGTAAAATATATATATATAAAATATATATATATATATATATATATATATGGATATATATATATATATATATATTATATGTGATGTTGCATTTGATTGTACTATGCTTACTGCGTTTGGTTGTACATCATATTCATGCATGCTTCTTGCATCTGTTATACGGTCGTGTCGAATACTTGTATATTTGTTGGACAGACCATTAGATACCTTGACCTGTATAATGAGTATATTGTGAGTTAGTATTACTCTTCCTGTTATATATGTTGGATATATTCTCAGGTTGGATCAGAGTAGCGTAGCAGACTTTCAGGTATGTCTGCGTTATACGTTGTTTACTTGGTTAGACGGTATATGCATGTATTTATATACTGTGTTGTTATACCTATGATACCTTTAGGTTATGCTGTTGAATTACATGTGATATTTGATATATACATGTTTTTCCTATTACCTGCTGAGTTTTACTCACCACCACGGACCCTGGGTTTTTCTGTCGCCCAGGAAACAGGTAGCCGACTTCGTGATAGACTTGGAGCACTGCTGGCTGGCATCGTCTCATCTCAACTCTGAGAGTCTGGGTTTTTGGGTTTTCATTGGTGTTTCGATATAGATTTGGTTTATGTGATGTTTTGTAGTGATTGGACGTTGTAAATGTTGTACCTTTCTTTTTATGGTTTTGTTATGGTGTTCTGAGTCGGTGTTAGTTATACCGGTATGCATGTGTTTAGTTTGTGATGTTGTTGTGTTTTAGTTTCCGCTGTGGTTTGTTTACATATATATATATGTTGTTGTTGTTGTGGTCTATGAGTCTTGTATTAACACGAAATGTTGCCATGTACAGGGGAGATGCTGTCCATTTACTTTTCGGTACGGCATACTCTCGAGGCGTTACAAAAAGTCTAAGGGTGTAGTCTTGGCCACATAAATCCAAGTGTATAGTCTTGGTAGTGAAAGTCCAAGTTTGGAGACTTGACAAAGATAGACTCAATATCAAGACATAACCGACGGAAGCACTTGAAGACTAGCGTAAAGAGTGAGGAGTCGTAGATTCGAACCTAGGGGCGTGAGGTTGATAGAAGTGACTTGAAGACATAGGTCTAGGCCAAGGGTATCCAATGGTATGACATAGCCGATGGAAGCACCTAAAGATTAATGCGAAGAGTGAATGAGTCATGGAAGACTTGGATGGCCCCTGAGGGCATCAGGCTGATGGAGGTGACTTGAAGGCTTAGGTTTAGGCCAAGGGTGGTTGATCAAGTATGAGGGGATTATACTTGGGTTAAACCTTATGTTTGAGATTTACCAGTTAACTAAGGTTATGAACCAGTTGACTGGTCGAGTGCATTGCACTCGACCCAGTCGATTGGTAGTGTAGTTGACTGAGGCTCGTCTACCGACTAAGTGCTCTAGTAGTCGACTAGTGGATTTCATCAGTGAACTGATCAATAGCAGTTGATTTCCATGGATGGGCAGTTGATTGACTATAAGTGGATAGGATACAGAAAGTCTCGTAGTCGACTAGGCAATTGATTACTGGCTTGGCACTCGATTGATGATAATGACAATCGATTGCTCAAGTATACGTTGGGCAGAATCCGACGTGGACTAGTTCGTTGTGAGATAACGGATAGACGGGCAGTAGACTGGGGTCTTTTGGCAGTCGACTATCAGGCGGAAAATTAGGCCGATGCAGGATAAAAGGAAGCTGCGATGGAGGGTTGAAGTCTAGGCAGTTCTTGGACGATTTTGAGACGAACTACTGATGCATTTCAGGTCTTTAAAAGTCATCCAAAGCATCAAGCAATCAAAATAATTTTTTGTAAAGTATTCTTTATTTGTATTTCATTTTGGTTGTATTTTACTGTTATAAGTTCATTGTAAGAGATTTCTTCACCTTCGGTGTCATACTAAGAAGGAAAAGTTTATAGTGAGAGTAGATCACTAGAGCACCGCTATGAAATATGAACTAAAGTTCCGAACCACATAAAAAACTTGATGTTGTGCCTTGCATTCTATTTGTATTTATTTTTATATATTCTGCTGCGTACTAATGAATTGTAGTCAAATACGATACAAATCGAAGCGACAAAATCGAACAAGGCTATTTATCATCCCCAATGATCCTCAACAGTTTCATCTCTTTGTTTTGATCGAGTAGACATTCTCAAACGAACTAACTTCCTCTTCTATATTATAATCCTCTCCCGTTTTTCTTATCCAAAAAAAAAAATGTAGAACCGCCACATTAACAGCCCTCCACCGTGCCCCTACGTGTGGAGGGGGATAAATCAAGTCCCAGGTGGCTAGCGCAGAAATGCGGAGTCATCGATAGCCTGATCGTCACCTTCAAAAATCGATCTTTTGCCCTTTCAAGCCTTAACACGATTACATTAGCTATATAAATTTGCCCCTTTGCTCACTTTTCTTCCCTCCTCAATAAACAAAGCCTTAAAAAATTGTTTTTTTTTGAGCTACGAAAATGGATAGATTCATATTTTTATCCACGTTAGTCACTTTAACATCAATGTTTGCAGTCCACTTAAAAATTAATTAGAAATCTGTCTTATTTTTTTAATAACGTCCACTTATAAAATAATATAATTAATTATTAACATTTTTAGTGATTCATTCTTTTTCAAATTAATTCATACACTACAAAAAAAAATTATTTTTTGGCGACGAAATTTGGCAACGAATTATTTTCGTTGCAAATCTGCAATAAATATAGCAACAAATTTTAGGTTTCGTCGCAAATTTGTAACGAAATAAATTTTCGTCGGAAATTTATGACGAAAAATAAATTCGTCGCAAATTCCTGCAACGAATTATGAATTCGTTGCAAATATTTGCGACGAATTTATTTTTTCGTCGCAAATTTGCGACGGAAATAATTTTCGTCGCATAATTTAGCGACTAATTCAGAATTCGTCGCAGATATTTAATTTATTAAAAATAAAAATAGAAAACAAGTTCTATTGAATGAGTTTATTTTTAAATATTTTGCAACGAATTCGTAAATTCGTTGCAAAATAGCAACGAATCCAGGATTCGTTGCAAAATTAATATTAAAAAATAAATTAACGTTTTAAAAAGTTTAAATTTTTTTTTTAAATTTGCAACGAATCCACGGATTCGTTGCAATTTTTGCAACGAATCGTGGATTCGTTGCAATTTTTGCAACGAATCCGTGGATTCGTTGCAAAAATAATATTAATATTAAAAAATAAAATGACGTTTTAAAAAGTTAAAATTTTTTTTTTTAAATATGCAACGAATCCAGGATTCGTTGCAAATCTGCAACGAATCCACAGATTCGTTGCTAAATTAAAAATACAAAATAAACTTAACGTTTTAAAAAGTTTATTTTTTTTTTATAAAAAATTTGCAACGAATCATGGATTCGTTGCTAAATTAAAAATACAAAATAAACTTAACGGTTTAAAAAATTTATTTTTTTAAAAAAAAAATTTGCAACGAATCCAAAGATTCGTTGCAAAATTTATTTAATTTTACCCGATGCCCTAATCTTTTCCTACGACCCACCCCTCCGCCAGCACTTTTCCCCCATGCCGCCGCCTGCGAGCCCGCCGCCCACCCGGCCGTGGCCGCTAGGTCGCCGACGCCGCCGCCAGCACCAATCGTCGCCGCCGTGGCCGAGGCCGGCAACGCCATGGTGGCGCCCCCTCGTCCGACCGCGTGTGTAAAATACGAAAAAAAAGATTAACTCCTGTAATTAATTAGGATTTAATTAGTGGGTTAATTGGGTTAATTAGTGGATTAAATTGGGCTGTCTTTATTGGGCCGAAGTGGTTGGGTTGGAAATGGGCTTGAAATTGGGCTGAACCTAATAGGCTAAATCAGATTTGGATTTGGATGTTAAACTTAGGCAAGACTTGAGCTAGCTGAACCCATTCCACCGGCTGTTAAAAACCACTCGAACCCAAATCCGACCGCATTCGTTTTCGTCGGCTTCCCGATCGCGCATTTCTTCCCTTCTTCGTCGCCGATTTTTCTCTGCCGCGATACTTTTCCCGATCGCCGCCTTCTCCGTTGCAAGCAACGGCTTCGCTGCCGCCACCTGGTCGTCATAGGTCGCCGGAGGTCGCCTCGAGCAGAAGACCATCAGTTTTTGACCACCGTGAGCTAGAGCTGCTACCGCCGGCGCCGTCGCGAGCTCAGCTGCTTCCGACTGTCATCTCGGTCGATTTCTTCCTCCGTCGCTGCCTCTGCTCTGCCCCTTGACAGCATACCTCCATTCATTGGAGTCGCCGGCCAGCGACTGGGTTGACCCCACGAGCTCAACTTGGCAAGATGTGTGTCGTCGTCTTGCTCCGCCGATCCAAGCAACAGCAGGCGCCGATGACCCCGATTCGGTGAGCCACTCCCTTTAAGCTTTGTTATCCTTATTAATGTCATCTGTGGTATTCGTTGATTTGGGATTTCTGTGATTTTAACGAAGCTATCATCGCAATTGGAGAGGTAAGGTTTCCCAATGTTGATCGGTGCCAAGTGTGTGTGGAAGAAGAAGTTGCAGAGTGTGTCCGATTGTGATTTGGGGAGTAATTGTATTGTTGTTGATTGATTGCAGTATTTGAAGCTAGGTTGAGAGGGATGGTAAGCTCTTGATAAGCAGCTTAGCTTCAGTGTGATTCAATTGTTAACATTTGATTTTGGTGGAGAGATCGACGGTAAGATCTTGTTACCTTGTAGTTCATGGTAATTCTTTGGATTGTTCGTGGTGTTTTCGTTGATATTGATCTGATGGGGACCGTGGGTAATAGATATTGTTTTGTGGATTGAGTTTGTAATGGTGATGCCGTAGGGATGAAATTTGATGGTTTTTGTTGTTTGTTCTGTTGTTGGGATGGAGCTGTCGTGGTTGTGAATGTTGGTGTGTGTGTGTGTATGAATTGCTTGGTTGTGGTGATTTCGATTGATTGGTGGTGAGCTTGGGTTGTTCTGAGTATTGGGATTAGGTTTAGATGATTGGATAGTTATTTGAGTGTATTAGATCTATTTACTTTAATAGATCTTTGGATGTTGGTGATCTATTGTGAGTTTGGTTTTAGGTATCAAATTGGGATAATTGGGGTTCTTACTCGTAGACGAGGGAAGGATGCGAATATAGAACGAATTAGTATTTTGTTCATATAATTATCGGAGATTTGAGCTTAACCATAATTTGTTACTATTGTGCAGGTTTGGGATACGAGGCAGGTCCGAGGCTGTGAGGATTATTTGAGCTTCGTATCAGGTGGGTAATATCTACCTGGTCCGGTAGTTTTGATCAATTCCAGTGCATGATCTTGGATTTATGTTATACCTGTTTACCTTAAATCCACTCTTATTTAATCATATGCTTGTACTGCCTTGACCTTTGAGATATATACTCTGTTACTCATTGATTATCTAGCACGGATAGGAATTATAAACCCTATTATGTATTAGCTGATGGATGTTCAGTAAGTACAAGTGGTTAGGTTTATCTTTGTGACTTCAGATTGGGTTACTGTATTACATCACTAGGGTTAGGTGATGGTTTGGATTATGGAGTCGATTGTTATATCATATCCGTTTTAGTGGTGCATTTATGGTGGATCTAGTTGTCTGTGCATAGATAAGTGTATGGGTGTCAGTATGTAACCATGGACTAGAGGTCCTAGCGTGATGGTATATCCATTATGGATTGTGTGCCTGAGTATGGTTATATGGACGGTCGATGGTATCTCGCTACTGACTAGAGGTCTTAGCATGGTTGACTGTCAGGTGTGTATGACTTTGTGTGATAGAGAGAGTCTTATGGATTATAGTCCTTGCATGGTTGACTTTTGGTTGACTAGGTCTCCCCGTGAGTTAGGGAGTGTTGCGAGGATTTGTGTGTGAGCTATGCATCATTACATTTCATGCATGCTGACGACTGAGTCTGCCTTGTGGTTGAGACAAGTCGTCAGTCATCCTGTCTCCCGAGCCACTCGGGGTAGTGGTTGCAGGGTTGAGGGCAGAGCATTGTTGTGCGTGCCGTTCTCGGCCACTATGGATGGTGGTAGCTAGAGATGCGCACTTGGCCACTGTGCGGAGTGGTAGTTAGCGCACTCACCCACTATAGACAGTGGTCGTGTGATGTGCAGTTGTCCTGGGTGCGGTGCTCATCTACTCATGGGTAGGGACGGAGCAACTAGCAGCAGGGACCCCCGTGTGGGTAGCATATAGCTCTATGGCGGGCTAGCTACTGTTTCATACTACCCAACTCGGTCACTCGAGAGTGGTGGCTTGGAGTTAGGATAGTTGTCATATCCTGCCACCTAGGCCTGCTTTGGGGTCGTGGTAGCGAGTGGGATCTTGACCATGCATATGCATTCTTGATATATATGTATGCATGTATTTGATATATATTTTACATATGCACCTGTGAGATCTTGTGCATTTGATTGAGCTATGATTGTTGCACATGCTTGTTCATCATGATACATGTCATTTGCATTTTATTCTCTTGATTATGTGTTGAGCATGATATATCGTTGATTGATATTATATGCATTTGATTAGCATCATGTCATTGTGTAGTACGGACACGGTTGATAATGCAATTGATCATATCTTGTTCATATGTTGTAGTATTGGTCGGTATGAGGATTGACACACGTTATATGGTTACATTATAGTATACATTCGGGATGATCTAGCATATGGCGTTCTGAGCCGTCGAATGCGTTGGTACATTACTTTATGTTGATTGATCGGTTTAGTATATACCTTGAATATGATTTCTTTGTAGTTACTTGTTATTAGATTTGGATATGGTGTATGTCTATTGGATTCATGTTGTATACTTGTAGATCTTCACATGTATACTTGTAGATCTATCCTTATATATTGTTCATGCACTTTCTATATATTACCCACGAGTTTATACTCACCACCCCTGGACCTTGGGTTTACATCGCCCGGATAACGGTGAAGATTTCCTTGGGCGTTTGGAGCTCATGGTGATCCCATCTCACATAGAACATTTGAGGGTTTTCCGTATTTGCTTAATTTATTATTTTGTATTATGGCCATGTATATCGATGTTATCTGTATTTTGTGGATTTATCGTTATTGTGTGTAGTATGTTAAATTTTTAGTCATACCTCGTGTTATTTTGGATATATTGTTTGATATTGTCCATTTATATATTGTTGTTGTAGGCCCTCACGGGCCTTGTATTAACGATATGTTGCCACGTCTGAGGAGATGTCGTCCGTTTGCTTTTCCCGCCGCAGCATACTCTCGAAGCGTGTCGTACGTGCCGCCAGTGGCGACCGGCGGCCCAGCCCCCCCAGCCGTCGGCCAAGCCGCCCGCCGTAACCGGCGGCGGTGGCCCGCTTGTCGCCGCCCCTCGTCCGTGCGTGCCCCCGGCCATGAGCCGCTCCGGCCCGCCTCGCCGCGGCCTCCTGCCCGGTGCCGGCGCCCACGCCTCCTGCCTTGCCTCCTGCTCCTGCCGGTGTGCCTCGGTGCGCCTCCTGCCTCCTGCGGTCGGCCTGCCTTCCTTTAAATCATTGTTATTTTTTATATTGAAATTTATATTATTGTTAATTTTCTGTCTTGATCTAGAGTGGTATGGTATAGGTTAATTGCGCCCGATGCATTCCATTCAAAATCATACTGGGACTCCATGATATTACCATAATCTTGTAGATTTTTATGCCTGGACCCAATTCATTGACACCTTAATGCCATGGTGGTTAGCATAAGATAGTGAGATGTCTTTTTATAACAAAGAATAATGTATACTAAATGCAGTAATACATGGAAACATATTATATGTTATTATATCCTGATTTTGCAAACATTCAACTCATGTAACATATATAATATAAGTTTTCAAGTATGATAAAATTCAAGGATATGACACATTATCATTTCATAAACATTCACATACACCATTAGAATATACAATCCATTACAATTGTTGTCTTTTTTCGGTTATGTTTAAAGATTGTTAAACATAGTGAATTCATATGTGAACTAACTGTATATTCGTATTATTGTAATTTCTAGGAGTTTATATTAATATAATTGATTGAAAACAGACATAATGCAGCGTGAAAGGAGTTGGATGTATAATAGGAATTTACCTGAACGTCGGGGTTTAACTGATGAATTTATGAGTGGATTGCAAGAGTTTTTAAATTTCGCAGCTAGTAATGTTGAGTTTATCGATGGTAATCAGATAAGGTGTCCGTGCAAAAAGTGTCACAATGGTAGATTTTTACCGTCTAGCAAAGTTTCAGAGCATCTTTGTAGATTTGGATTCGTTGCAAATTACTATAACTGGACATGTCATGGTGAACCATTTATATCTGATGAAGTTTATGATAGACACAACACACAAGTCTCTAGGGATCAAAGTGATTATTTTGGCACAACAAGCGATTCAAGTTTTCTATGCTCCATATCCTAGTTTGAGGCGTGACAAAAATGAATGGTGGGCTATTTGTAAAACAAAAGCACGAGAAAAAATTGAAGAGCGCTGGCAAGACATTGCATATCAACAAGACAAAGTTACAAATATGTTTCATACCGAGGAATATATAATTCCAACGTTACGAGATCCCAGCGGAGTAGTGATAAATGTGAATGCAACTGAAATTGATGATAATGATGAGGAGGAGGAGGGGGACGAGGAGGAAGAGGAGGAGGAGACCGAGGATGAGGATACTGATGAGGATAAGGAAGATGATAATGAGGACTTTGAAATTTGATGTCTAGGGTAAGTTTTTTTATATATAATTTTAGTTTTAAACTATAATTTTATAAATTTTCTTAGCTCAATTATTTGTTTATATAATGTCTCATTGTTAAATTTATATCTTTTGTCTCTGTATGTTGTGTATATTTTGTTCTTATAGGTTATCAGTGGTGAAATCATCGTAGCTTATCATGATCATGATCTCTCATATCTTCATTATGCATATTGTAAGTTTTCATGTTCTTGCATTAAGCATAAAAGTTTTATTTTCTTTATTCTAATTTTGTTTTTGGTTGATAGTTTGACGTGGTGGGCCAGAGACGACAGAGTACTAGTAGTGGCGGGATCGATCCACCTTTGGCGGACTATACCTACTTGCCCTCCGACCGCTGGACCTTCACATGATCGATCGCCCGGCCATCTCTTTTTGCCGCACGGCCTTCCCATTTGATTCACTGTACCCGCGGACACTCCTCTCATCGAGAACATCGAAGTCATCGTAAAATACCACGAAAAAAAAATTAATAATAATAATAATTATAGATGTGGGGTAATTAGGAGAATACCCTATAGAAATTTTCCAGGAATTTTTAGGAATTTTTCTGGACTCGAACGAAGATTTCTAAGACTCTTTTTCGGTCAGAAGAAATTAAAGGGCTTATCGGGTCTAAAATTCGACCCGATTACATTCCACCCGACCCGTTTTCCCTTCTCGTACGCATAGAAATTTCTTTCCGTTTCACCGATCGACTTTTCATTAAAACCGAGATCTTCCTCTTCTTCTTCATCGCCAGAGACCTCTTCCTCTTCTCTGCTTCTTCTCGCGACTCCTTCCTCGGCGATTTCTTTCCCGCCGAAGCCCGTTTCTTCCCGGCGAAGCGACCTCTGCCGTCGCTCTGATTCAGCGATGGATTTTCTCCGTTCGCGACCCCTGCTCCGTCGATCCGATTCGAGTAGCGGATCTCTTTCCGTTCGCGCGATCTCCCTGCCCCGTCGCCAAGATCCCGTCGGCCTTTCCCATCCCGACTCCTCGGTCCCTCACGCGCTTGGATCGACAGTGGCATCGTTCTGTTTGAGTGCGAGTTGATTTGGCCGATCGTCGCGGGAGTTAGGTAAGCTGTCGATCCCTCTTTACCTTGTGAACGAGAGTAGGATGATCTGTGAATTTCGTTTGGTATGGATTTCATATGTAACCGGATTTGATTAGGGCAGCGGTGTGGTCATTTAGGGTTCCGGCAACCCAAGCCGTGCATTGCCGATTGGGGTTAGGGAAGGGTAAGCTGTGATTTTGGTTCTCCTTATCTTGAACGAAAGTAGAATATTCTGTGGATTCACCGTGGCTAAGCTCAAAAATTTATTTGGGCAGTGGCTTGTTTACAACCGGTTGAGGATTGGGAAGGATTGGTACTGCCGGTGAAGCTTCAAGTGTTGGTAAGCACAAATTCCCTCCCTTTTGTTCAGTAAGTTTCATTCGGTGATGATGGTTGTTTGAGTTTGGGGCGGTGGTCTCGGCGGATGATTAGAGGCGACTTGATGGTTGGGTATCGTTCAAGGTTTCCCCTTGATTTATCTAGTTAATTGTGAATGGATGTAAGGGCAGTGAGATAAGTGGTGGCATAAGGATCCTTTTGTTTATTCGTTGCAAGCCTTGGGGTTTCGTGAATAGCTGATATGTTAACAAAAGGATAGGGCAATGTATAGTTGACGGAGAATTATCAGATATATGGTTGGGAAATTGAATTTAGGAAATAAGGTGACTTATGATGTCTTGAGGGTCTAATGTGAAGGTTAGTTATAGTAAATCGACCTTGGATAATTTAGGAGATTTTCCTAAGTAGTAAGTCGATAAAAGAATGCGACTATAAGAACGATATAGTAATTAATTCGTATTTTGTAGTCTGCTTGTACTAAAAGGTAATTGATGCATGTTATGGTTTGTGCAGGACGTGGATACGAGGCAGGACCGCGGCCGTGAGGATTTTTATTGTCACGAGTTTCTTATCAGGTGGGTGATTCCTACCCCGGTCAGGTAGTAATGCATACAGATTTAGATGCATGATCATCTTAAATGATCATGTTACCTTGATCTTGTTCTATTCATCTTATGCTTGATACTTTATCCGTTGGCTTTTAACTCCTTGCTGCTATCATGTTATGTTACCATGATTAGGAGTTATACACATAGATGATGTAAATAACTTAGAATTTGTTTAAGTTAAATACAAGTAGTAAGGTACGGATGACAACCTGATTGTAAATTTGGCAAAAAGGTCATCCGTAGGTAGATGATGTCTTGAACCTAGAGTTAATTCTAGTACCCCTTAGATTGCATGTTTCTACCGACCATGCATTATGCAAATGGTCGGGTGAATGGTATTTAGGGTGTCGCTACGGACCGGTGGTCCTAGTATGATCTGATCGATTGAGTCTGACTCTCTCTGAGGATAGAGAGTGCGTTGATCAGTTAGCATGACCCTGTAGTAGAGAGTCTATGGTGGATGTCTATTGTGAGACCTTACATTCATGTCATTTGCATGCAGCATTTGGCGGCGATGTCTCCCTTGTGGTCGAGAGTGTCGCGATCATCCTGCCTCCACGGTTACTCATAGGAGAATGCAGGTGTGGCGAGCATTGTAGTGCCGCACTCTATCACTACAGACGGTGATAGTTGGATTTGCGTGCCGTAGTCCTGCGTGTGTGGCACTCGACCACTCATGGGTAGTGACTGTCGGATTGGCCAACAGCAGGGACCCCCATCGTGTAGCTTGCTCTTTACGCTTATATGCTACTCGATCATACTGCCCACTCACCCACCGAGTAGTGGTTGGTGTTGAGTTGGATCGATTGTCATGCTCGAGCCACCGAGGCCACCGGGTCGTGGTAGCTTTAGGGTGGCCGACATGACCATCATCTTGCATTGCCGACTTATGGCATTTTTGCATATTACCATATATATACATATATGCATGTATATATATATATGGATGATTGTGATTAGCATACGTATATAGCTGTAGTCTATATATAGATGTGCTTATTGTGATGCTGCATTTGTATGTACTATGTTTGTTGCATTTGTTTGCACATATTCATACATGTTATCACATTCTTATGTATGGTAGTAGGCCATCACTTTTATATTGGTTAGTTATTCACTGTGTTACCCTTGACCCATAGCAGGATGTAGTATGAGTTAGTTCTATTCTTTATACCATATGTTGTGTATATGTGCTCAGGTTAGATAAATGTAGCGTAGCAGACGTTCAGGTATGTCTGCAGTTCATATTGACTTTTGGTTAGATGGTATATACATGGATATATTATCATGCTAGTGATACATGTAGATTTTACTGTCGAAATACATGTGATATTAATATACATGTTATCTATCACCTGAGTTTTACTCACTCCCACGGACCATCGGGTTTTTCTGCGCCCAGTATGGTGAGATCTTCGTGATTTACTTGGAGTCGCTACCGATCCATCCCATCTCCACATTTTGAGTCTCCCGAGGATTTATGATTTGTATTTGTGTTATGGATTTTGTTTTATGTATGGACTTGTCTTTATGTTGTGGACTTTACTTTGATTCGATGTTTTATGTACGGATTTTAGTACCGTGGTCTTGTCAGGGGTGTACACCCGTATGTTTCGGTATATTTTGTTGTGGGTATGTGTTTATGTTTCCGCTGTGTGTTTGATATACTTATATCTGTTTATTGTGTTGTTGTTGTGGGCCTACGGGCCTTGTATTAACCCGAGATGTTGCCACGTACAGGGGAGATGCCGTCTGTTTGATTTCGGCACGGCATACTCCCGGGGGCGTGACAACTTTATTGGTATCAGAGCCCAAGGTTCTGTGATGCCATACAATATTGTTTTAGAGTCGAGTCTTGGATTCTCGGGAGTCGGTATATTTTTCGGTTTTGGTTTTTGTGAGATGGGATAGACAGCGGCATAAGCTCCGGGCAACACGAAGTAAGTATTCCTGATAATTTATATTTTAATTAGATGCTTATCTAGACTTGTTCAACAGGTGAATACTGTTAGAGTCATGCCACCTATTCAGACTCGTGGTCGAGGCCGTCCATCGGTGGCGGCAGAGGAGGGGACGAGATCTTTGTTGAGGCCCGAGCCTGCTGCTCAAGCACACACCTCGGCCACCCATTGGTGATCCGGGCCTCGAGAATCCGGATACACCCGACTACGCGAGCCCACAGAGTCCGATGGGCTCAATGATAAGTCGCGGATACTCGTGTTGCCGACGACCAGGAGAAGTTCACCTTATTCGAGGGGAGTCCGACCCATGGATTGCCCGATCTTGGTGGAAAATATGGAAGACACCTTGAGTATATGAAGCGCATGAGATGTGGAGAAGGTGGGCCTTCGCATATCATCTCGTAGATCGGGCTATCACTTGGTGGAAATTACGAAGACTACTGAGGGGCGTGGGATTACTTGGTCGACTTTCGAGATGCTTTACGGAGGCGACTTTCCTTGGCGTTTTCTACAACACGGCGTCGAGTTTCTAAGCTGAAGCAAGGTGACCAGTTACATTATGGAGTACAACGCCGAGTTTACGGACTATCGAGTTCCGCTCTCATCGTAGCACAGATTGACCGGATGTACCCAGTTCACCCAGGGCCTAGCGGCTTATATCGAGCGAGGATGTCGATCTAGCATTACCTCCTACGGAGGCATTGGGCCGTGCCCTCTTTATCGAGATGACTTCCCGAAATCTCCAAGGAGAAAGATATCGAGAAACAGATGACTAAGGCAAGCGGCGAGAACTGGGGTTCACCCGAGGACTCGAAAAAGGGAGCAAAAGGAACTATACGAGTGCGACGGAAGTACTAGATCGCAGAAGGGAAGCGTCGGATCGAGTTCTCTGGAGGGTCTCGGAAGAACCATAAGAGTCGAGCGAGTGGATGTTATAAATGCGGATCCGAAGTCATAGAGCTCGAGTGTCCTTTAGCGGCCGGTTTCTACTATTGCAAGCAACCGGACATACTAGCCGAGATTATGCGTTGAGAAACACGATTGGAGTTTCTGGTAGCTCTAATAAGGAAGATCCAACCGGCGGCAATGAAGAGAGCGGACAGCGTATGCGATCTTATGGGAGGCGGCCAAGATACCTCCACGGCTTATATCGGATGCGAGCGCTCCTACAGTAATGCCGACAGCGATCCAGTATCCTGCATCTCCGGTGATCTACTACCCAGGGGTATCTGCACCGCCATCGTTACCAGCCAGCTCTCAGGGATACCTTATGCCTGCACTACTCGGCCTCGATATCCGCAGAGCCATATCCAGCCCGAGTGGAGGCACACTACTACTTCGTCCGGGATGCAGCCGACGAATATAGAGACTGGACGAGTCTTTGCTATCACCAGAGAGGAGGCCGCAGTAGGTGATGGATCGATCATCTGCGGTATGGTTTCAGTTTATTCTATATATGCTGATACGTTGATAGATACAGGTAGTTCCCATTCATTCGTATCTAGAGTATTTCTGAGTAGAGTTGGAAGAATCCCCAGGGTTCGTTCTTGTGGGTTAGCAGTATCCTTGCCATCAGGAGAGGTGCTAACTAGCCACCAAGAAATTAAGGGTTGCCCATTAGACTTTGACGGGCATATCCTTACAGTGGACCTTCAGGTGTTGGAAATGATAGAGTTCGATATTATTCTCGGTATGGACTGGTTGGCCGCTTATCACGCTACAGTGGATTGTAGAGCAAGAGTAGTGACCTTCCGACCACCAGATCAGCCAGCTTGGGAATTTGTTGGTACTAGAGATGATGGATTATCCATTATATCAGCTTTACAAGCTCAGAAGCTATTGGCCCAGGGTTGTCAGGGTTATTTGCTATCTCTGGTCAAAGTTGAGAACTCAGGACTACCACCCCTCTCTGATGTGCGAGTAGTCCGAGAGTATCCAGATGTATTTCCCGATGAACTTCCAGGCTTGCCACCTCCTAGGCAAGTTGAATTTGCGATAGAGGTGATTCCAGGAACCGCGCCTATATCGAAACCTCCTTATCGGATGGCGCCAAAGGAGCTGAATGAACTTAAAGTTCAACTGCAGGAGTTGCTGGATAATGGATTCATCCGACCTAGTGTTTCACCATGGGGAGCACCGGTACTCTTTGTCAAAAAGAAGGATGGATCGTTGCGGTTATGTATTGACTATCTCAGAATCGAATGCGCTAATTAAGAACAAATATCCACGCGAGGATAGAAGATTTATTCGATCACTTAAGGATACATGTGTATTCTAAAATTGATCTGCGCTCGAGGATATCATCGACGGATAAGAGATGAGGATGTTCAGAAAATAGCTTTCCGCACCCGTTATGGACATTACGAATTTCTAGTGATGCCTTTCAGTCTCACGAATGCCCCAGCTGCATTTATGGACTTAATGAATCGGGTATTCCTAAGGTATATAGATCAGTTCGTAATAGTGTTCATCGACGATATATTGATTTATTCTCGATCCGAGGAAGAGCATGAACAACATCTGCGGATAGTATTGGAAATTTTGCGGCGAGCAGTTGTATGCCAAGTTTAGCAAATGTGCATTCCAGTTATCCTCGGTGGGTTTTATTGGACATGTGGTGTCCATGAGGTATTCTGTAGATCCCGGAAGATTGAGGCGATTACCAGTTGGGAGCAACCAAAATCAGTTCAGGAAGTCCGTAGTTTTCTTGGTCTGGCCGGGTATTATCGGAGATTCGTGGAGGGATTCTCGAGTATCGCCATGCCACTCACTCGCCTGACTCGTAAAGGGTCAAGTTCACAGTCGAGAGGCTGCGAGACTAGCTTCGAGCTTAAGCTTAGAGGCGACTAGTTTACGCACCTATCTTAGTGATTCCTTACGTGTTGATGGGATGGTTCTCTATCGGATGCTTCTATCCAAGGGTTGGGGGGCGATTACGATCTTATGCCTCCGTCAACTAAAAGATCACGAGAAATTACCGATTACGATCGAGTTAGTTATTTCATTATTTTCACATTGAAGATATGGAGGCACTACTTGTATGGGATTACCTTTGAGATCTACACAGACCATAAAAGTCTGAAGTATCTGTTCACACAGAAAGAGCTGAATCTGAGACAGAGACGATGGATGGAGTATCTGAAGGATTATGACTGCACCATCCAGTATCATCCGGGAAAAGCAAATGTGGTAGCGGATGCGCTGAGCAGGAAGTCTCGTGGAGTTCTGGCCAGTCATCTGACAGCAGTTACTGATCTGGTTCGACAGTTTTCCGAGTTGGGATTGTCGGAACACGGTCAAACATCTCGGGGGATATTAGTATCTATGGTTGCCCGATCCCGCTATTCTTTGAGAGGATCAAGGAAGCACAAGTCAGTGATCAACATCTGCAGTTCTTGAGCAGCACGATAGACTCAAAACGTCAGACGGATTTCTCGAGTGATGAGAATGGTGTACTTCGCTTCCGAGGATGACTATGTGTTCCAGACACACACCCAGTTAAGGAAGAATTGCTACAGGAAGCACATCAGTCGAGATTTGCTATACATCCTGGTGGTACTCGGATGTACCGAGATTTGAAGCGCTTATACCTGGAGCGGTATGAAAGCGAGATATTGCGGACTTTGTTGCACGATGCCTAGTATGCCCGTAGTGAAGGCCGAACATCGAAACCTCGGTTACTTTAGGAAATCCCGATCTCGGAATGGAAGTGGTAGCATATCACGATGGACTTCGTTACGGGATTACCCAAAACCCGTAAAGGACATACTGCGATTTGGGTGATCATGGATCGATTAACCAAATCAGCTCACTTCCTTCCGATGCGTGAGACGGATTCATTGGATCGTCTAGCGGAATTATCTTCTTGAGAGATCATCAGATTACATGGTGTACCGATGAGTATCATATCTGATAGAGATCCGCGATTTACTTCGCGATTCTGGCAGAGTCTGCAGCAGGCCATGGGCACAGAGCTTCGACTCAGTACAACCTTTCATCCGCAGACAGACAGACAGTCCGAACGTACCATTTAGACCCTGGAGGATCTATTGAGATCTTGCGTCATGGATTTCGTGGCGATTGGGAGGATCACATTCCTTTAGTGGAATTTGCCTACAACAACAGCTACCACTCTTCTATCAAGATGGCTCCATTCGAGGCATTATACGGCAGACCCTGCAGATCTCCTGTGTTATGGGAGGAAGTTGGGGAACGATAGATATTGGGGCCTCAGAGTATTCAGCATGATGCAGAGTTGGTACGAGTGATCGGGCAGCGGTTATCGAGGCACAGACCGAAACGAGAAGAGTTATGCAGACCGGAGGCGAAGGCCTCTGGAATTTTCAGTCGGAGACCATGTATTCCTACGAGTGTCACCCACCAAAGGAGTCAAGAGATTTGGGCTAAAAGGAAAATTAGCTCCACGCTATATTGGTCCATTTGAGATATTAGAGCGGATTGGAGGTGTAGCTTATCGGTTGGCTTTACCTCCGACACTTGCGGGTGTTCTAGCGTATTCCATGTATCTATCTTTGAGAAATGCACGCGATCGACCATGTTTTGAAAGAGGTTCCGATACACTCGGCGAATGCGACTTATGAGGAGACTCCGGTGCGGATTCTTGGTCGCAAGGAGCGACAGCTGCGGAACAAAACCATCCGACTTGTAAAGGTGGGATGGCAGCATCATACAGATGAGGAGGCTACATGGGAGCTGGAAGATACTATCCGAGCTAGATACCCTCATCTATTTACCTGAGGTATGTGGTTATTTCGGAATATGCTTGATTAATTTTAGCATTTAAGTATGAAATTTGGGGACCAAATTTTATATAAGTGGGGGAGAATGTAAAATACCACGAAAAATAAAAATAAAATAAAATAAAAATAATAATAATAATGATTATAGATGTGGGGTAATTAGGAGAATACCCTATAGAAATTTTCCAAGAATTTTTAGGAATTTTTCTGGACTCGAATGGAGATTTCTAAGACTCTTTTTCGGTTAGAAGAAATTAAGGGGCTTATCGGGTCTGAAATTCGACCCGATTACATTCCACCCGACCCGTTTTCCCCTTCGTAACGCAAGCCGAAATTCCTTTTCCGTTTCACCGATCGCCGACTTTTCATTAAAACCCGAGATCTTCCTCTTCTTCTTCATCGCCCCGAGACCTCTTCCTCTTCGCTCGTCTGCTTCTTCTCGCGACTCCTTCCTCGGCGATTTCTTTCCACCGGCCGGAGCCCGTTTCTTCCCGGCGGCGACCTCGCTCCGTCGCTCCAGTTCGGCGATGGATTTTCTCCCTCGCGCGACCCCCGCTCCGTCGATCGGGATTTACGAGTAGCGGATCTCTTTCCGTTCGTGCGATCTCCCTGCCCCGTCGCCGAGATCCCGCCGGCCTTTCCCATCCCGACTCCTCGGTCCCTCGCGCGCTTGGATCGACAGTGGCGTCGTTCTGTTTGAGTGCGAGTTGATTTGGCCGATCGTCGCGGGAGCTAGGTAAGCTGTCGATCCCTCCTTACCTTGTGAACGAGAGTAGGATGATCTGTGAATTTCGTTTGGTATGGATTTCATATGTAACCGGATTTGATTAGGGCAGCGGTGTGGTCATTTAGGGTTCCGGCAACCCAAGCCGTGCATTGCCGATTGGGGTTAGGGAAGGGTAAGCTGTGATTTTGGTTCTCCTTATCTTGAAGCAGTAGAATATTCTGTGGATTCACCGTGGCTAAGCTCGAAAATTTATTTGGGCAGTGGCTTGTTTACAACCGGTTGAGGATTGGGAAGGATTGGTACTGCCGGTGAAGCTTCAAGTGTTGGTAAGCACAAATTCCCTCCCTTTTGTTCAGTAAGTTTCATTCGGTGATGATGGTTGTTTGAGTTTGGGCAGTGGTCTCGAGCAGATGATTAGGGCAGCTTGATGGTTGGGTATCGTTCAAGGTTTCCCCTTGATTTATCTAGTTAATTGTGAATGGATGTAAGGGCAGTGAGATAAGTGGTGGCATAAGGATCCTTTTGTTTATTCGTTGCAAGCCTTGGGGTTTCGTGAATAGCTGATATGTTAACAAAAGGATAGGGCAATGTATAGTTGACGGAGAATTATCAGATATATGGTTGGGAAATTGAATTTAGGAAATAAGGTGACTTATGATGTCTTGAGGGTCTAATGTGAAGGTTAGTTATAGTAAATCGACCTTGGATAATTTAGGAGATTTTCCTAAGTAGTAAGTCGATAAAAGAATGCGACTATAAGAACGATATAGTAATTAATTCGTATTTTGTAGTCTGCTTGTACTAAAAGGTAATTGATGCATGTTATGGTTTGTGCAGGACGTGGATACGAGGCAGGACCGCGGCCGTGAGGATTTTTATTGTCACGAGTTTCTTATCAGGTGGGTGATTCCTACCCCGGTCAGGTAGTAATGCATACAGATTTAGATGCATGATCATCTTAAATGATCATGTTACCTTGATCTTGTTCTATTCATCTTATGCTTGATACTTTATCCGTTGGCTTTTAACTCCTTGCTGCTATCATGTTATGTTACCATGATTAGGAGTTATACACATAGATGATGTAAATAACTTAGAATTTGTTTAAGTTAAATACAAGTAGTAAGGTACGGATGACAACCTGATTGTAAATTTGGCAAAAAGGTCATCCGTAGGTAGATGATGTCTTGAACCTAGAGTTAATTCTAGTACCCCTTAGATTGCATGTTTCTACTGACCATGCATTATGCAAATGGTCGGGTGAATGGTATTTAGGGTGTCGCTACGGACCGGTGGTCCTAGTATGATACGATCAGTTGAGTACGACTCTCTACAGGATAGAGAGTGCGTTGATCTGGTTAGCATGACCCTCTGTAGAGTAGAGAGTCTATGGGGATGTCTATTTCATGAGACCTACATTCATGTCATTTCAGATTTGCACGCCGGGCGACGATGTCTCCTTGTGGTCGAGAGTGTCGCTAAATATCTCGCCTCCACTGCTACTCATAGGAGGAGTAACCGTGTGAGGGCGAGCATTGTAGTGCCGCACTCTATCACTACAGACGGTGATAGTTGGATTTATGGCGCGTCAGAGTCCTCGCGCGGTGGCACTCGACCACTCATGGGTAGTGACTGTCGGAGTGGCCAACAGCAGGGACCCCCATCGTGTAGCTTGCTCTTTACGCTTATATGCTACTCGATTATACTGCCCACTCGGCCACTCGAGAGTAGTGGTTGGTGTTGAGTTGGGACAGTTGTCATGCTCGAGCCACCGAGGCCACACTAGGGTCGTGGTAGCTTTAGGGTGAGCCGACATGACCATGCATACTGCATTGCCGACTTATGGCATTTCTGCATATTACCATATATATACATATATGCATGTATATATATATATGGATGATTGTGATTAGCATACGTATATAGTTGTAGTCTATATATAGATATGCTTATTGTGATGCTGCATTTGTATGTACTATGTTTGTTGCATTTGTTTGCACATATTCATACATGTTATTACATTCTTCTGTATGGTACTAGGCCATCACTTTTATACTGGTTAGTTATTCACTGTGTTACCCTTGACCCATAGCAGGATGTAGTATGAGTTAGTTCTATTCTTTATACCATATGTTGTGTATATGTTCTCGTTAGATAAATGTAGCGAGTGCACGCTCGTATGTCTCATAGCTCATATTGACTTTTGGTTAGATGGTATATACATGGATATATTATCATGCTAGTGATACATGTAGATTTTCTTAAATACATGTGATATTAATATACATGTTATCTATCACCGCTGAGTTTTACTCACTCCCACGGACCTTGGGTTTTTCTCACGCCTGTAATGTAGAGATCTTCGTGATTTGACTTGGAGTCTGCCGACGATCCATCCCATCTCCACATTTTGAGTCTCCCGAGGATTTATGATTTGTATTTGTGTTATGGATTTTGTTCTATGTATGGACTTGTCTTTATGTTGTGGACTTTACTTTGATTCGATGTTTTATGTACGGATTTTAGTACCGTGGTCTTGTCAGGGGTGTACACCCGTATGGTATTCTTGTTGTGGTATGTGTTTATGTTTCCGCTGTGTGTGTTTGATATACTTATATCTGTTTATTGTGTTGTTGTTGTGGGCCTACGGGCCTTGTATTAACCTGAGATGTTGCCACGTACAGGGGAGATGTCGTCCGTTTGATTTTCGGCACGACATACTCTCGGGGGCGTGACATCGACCGTATATATTTCCGATTGGAGATTCGTAAGTAATATAAATATTATAATTTTTAAACTATCTTAATTATTTATTCAATTTATTTTCACTTTATCGTAGGTTTGAAAATTCAGACTGTTATTCGAGATCAATAAAATCGTGAATAACTATTGGAGAGGA
Source organism: Wurfbainia villosa (assembly GCA_025175895.1). Classification (NCBI taxonomy): domain Eukaryota; kingdom Viridiplantae; phylum Streptophyta; class Magnoliopsida; order Zingiberales; family Zingiberaceae; genus Wurfbainia; species Wurfbainia villosa. The sequence continues at coordinate 339,000 of CM045992.1, read as the reverse complement.
GACTCTTTGTCATACTCAAGCACGCCAGGACCTACAAAAGAACTATGGTGGTGCGAGTTTCAGGTATAATTGATTCATTTTATATATTAAATAAGTGATTATATAATCAATTGTTTTTTTTTCATCTCAGCGGAGATTTATTTGGGACCCTACTCAAGACTTGGAAGTTAAAAGAATTTTTAAAAAAAAATGTGACGATCATATCCGGCATGTATTGAGTCATGCCAAATGTACTGGAAAAAAACCCGCCTGTGTCACGTCAGAAAATTGGAGTAAAATCTCCAATTATTGGCAATCTGATGAGAGCAAAAAAAGAAGTCAACTGAATAAATTAAATCAAGCATGTAATTCTGGAGACTTATCTGCAACATATGCGAGAGGATCTATAAATATCGAGGAGCATTCACGTAGATTGGTAATTTTTAAATTCTACAATTAGTTTTTAAATATATTTCAGATTATTATTTTATTTCTAACATTCTTATATTTAGTCTAAGGAATTGGGAAAGGAGCCAGAATTTATAGATACTTTCGTTCGCACTTTCCAAAAAAAAGATAAGACTTGGAGTGGAGATAGAGCTCGAGCAATTAATGTTTGAATTAATCTTTAAACTTACTTTATAACTTTAATTCTGTTAGTTATGTAAATGCTCTGATTAAAATTTTAATTTTGTGTAGGAGAGATATGATCAGTTATCCTCATCTCAGAGAATTTGGAGATGACGCGGTGATCTTGAGGATCCGAGCCATCTGTTAGTAATAATTTGGATTTATGGCTTGAGGCAGTGGAGGATCAAAGGGGAAGGATATTAGGTATGGGTTCTCTGAGCGAGAATGCATAATGCTCCTCGTAGATCTATTTCTTCTACTCCACCAGTGAGAGCACGGATACATAACTTAACGAGGAGGTTAGCAATTTGAAGGGCATAATACATGAAAGAGATCAAGAAATTATAGAAATACAACAACAAAACTCACAAAGGGATCAAGAAATAATAGAAATCACGGCGACAACACAAGCCTTTCTTATGCGATTTAAAGAATTTAGTTCTGGTCCAAGTCATATTCCCCCGAGTCATGACGATGATGGTGGCGACGATGATGATATTGTATGCATGTTTTTAATTATTACTTTTATAATTTTTTAGTTTATTGAGTTTGTTTATTTTGCTTTAAACAGGAATGATCGATGAAGTTAATCCTTATGGCGGTTGAAAATGCACATCATTGTAAGTCTTTGCATATTTATTTTCGTATTAGTATATAGTTTTTTTTTAATGTATGATACTTTTTGTTTGTTTCTTTTCTAATGCAGGTAGAAAAATATCGGCAGAGCTTACCAGATTCTCTTTTCTTTTTTTCTTTCCCATGTGTTTAGATCTTTTGTAGACATTGTTATTTAACTATGTTGATGTTTGAAATGTTATAGGATATAACTTTTTATTTGGAATGTTGTATTGTTCTTAACTGATTGTGTTGCTTTGTATTTATTTGGATATGATTGAATATTATTTTGTTGTATTGAATGTGTGTGTGTTTTGTTTGTATTGAATGTATTTATTTGGATATTAGAACTTATTGTGTTTTGTTGTGTGTGTGTGAAAATTTGTATATATGATAGAATATCGAAACGGATGAAATCTGTTAAAAAAATTTTTATTTAGCGAAAAATTTAGCGACAAAAATACAAATTCGCTAAAATTCGAGAAATCACGACTTTGCGACGAATTAAATTTTCATCGCAAATTAGCGACGAATTTAGCAACGAATACAACCTGTGACAAATTTTGCAACGAATTTTGCGACGAAAATTAAATTCGTGGCAAATTTTTGCAACGAAAAAAGAATTCATCGCAAAATATGGTTTTTTGCGACGAATTTTGCGACGAAATTTGCAACGAATTTGTATCAGTCGCAAATTTACCAACGACTGATTATTTCGTCGCAAAAATTACCAACGGAAAAATTAATTCGTCGCAAAATATGATTTTTTGCGATTAACAACGAAAATTTGCGGCAATTTATATCATCGCTAATTTACTAAGCAATTTCTTATTTCACGCGAAAATTACCAACGAAAAATTAATTTAGCAAATTTGCGAATTTAATTAAATCGCAAATTTTTGCGTGAAATTTCTGACAATTTTTGAAATCTTGGTACGCAACAAAATTAGCGACGAAATTTTAAATTCGTCCCTAATTTTCGTCGCTAAAATTCGTCGCAAAAAATCGTCGCTAATTTTGTCGCTATTATTTGCGACGCTTTATTTGCAACAAAAATTTTTTTGTCGCTAAATTCGTCGCTAATGATTATTTTGCAGCAATTTTTTTTTAAAATTCGTTGCTAAATTAAATGCTAATATTTATTTTTTTGTAGTGATATTTATATTTTGTTACTGTGTAATCTTTAAATTTATTTATTTTTGTTAAATTAACTCGAGGTTAATGCTAAGTAATTTTTTTTTTCATTAAAACGTCTTTTAAAAAAAAACTAAAATCTTCATCCATCAACCTATCCATCCAATTCATCTATCACCATTTATTGTTTGATTTATTCATCCGTTTAATTGAAGGAACCTTAATTAATATTTGTACGTCTTTCTGAGTTAAACAGTTAAGTGATATAGAGTGAAAACGACTAGTGGCTTATAGCTATACTATTCTAAAATTAAGGACACAAAGATTAATGCTAATACTTTACCTATCTTATTTTAATATTTCCAAATCATTCATTCATGTTGGGTTGTTGATTACATTAATTAGTTTACAATAGGTAAAGCTACAAAATATACAGTTTACGAGTAAAAATGAATAACTCGTATAAAATATTTCATGATAAAATAAGTCAAAAATTAATCTGAAATTTACTTGTATTGAATTCTGATAGTTTTATAAAGACCGTCGAAATTCATCTTTCTTCCTTAAGTTAAATCAATCCCTTCGTGAAGAATGGATTCACCTTAAGATTTTCAACTCTTAAAATTGATGAACGACTTTTCAGTGCATTCTACTTCTCCGCCTCCTTTGAGGATATTTATGCAAACTTAAAATCACAATCGTCATCTCATAATGAAATTTATATACTTTGAAATTTATAGATTGGACCTTTAAAAAGGGATTGGATATGCATTTAAAGTTAGATATGTTGCTAATCTCACAAAGGTGAATTTATACTGATAGTGAATAATCATTGTAGGATTAATCCTTGTCGTGATGAGGCATATATTATGATACGGAGAATATTTATCTAAGTATCTTTATGGGGACTTGGTCTACATTATATCTAGGTTATTTTGTGAGGTCAAAAATCAATTTAGACTTAAGATCATTTTAACTCAGGGCTAGTAATCTTGTCTCTTAAACTCAGTCAGATTTTTTAATCAAATTAGTAATTATAGATATCAAAGATGATAGTCATATAATATCTCGTCTAAATGGTCGACCGAGCAGTTAAAATGTTTGTATGATTAAGGTTAAGGGGCACGACGGGTAAGAGGCGTGACAACTACTTTATTTATCTTCGAATCAGTATAAAAATGGTGTTCAGGATAATAAAGGAAATTTGTTCACCACAATCTCATTTTCGATGTGATTTTCTCTTTTCTTTTGCTATAGTTTTTGTCTCGAGATCTAATTATTTGATTCTCTCATAATTTTCTTGTATATACAGAAGCATGAGTCAATCGTTATGATTCAACTTAGGAGAGGAAAATCCACATCTGAAAGGATAATTGGTTGATCAACTCTTAACATCACCAATTCAAATCATTTGCCAACCAATATCATTGCCGACCTAATAAATAATTCTATCATCGATCTACACACTGATCCATTAAAGAAAGTATCTACTATGTCGACCTATTATAGAACAAAGTTTAGTCTTTCCAATGATCTTGACACATATCATATTATATGACCAATTTGTTATGAAAAATGAATAAATAAAAGTTATTTTTAAGAGAATGAAGTAGGAATAATTCTATTCCTTTCGTTATTCTCAATCTATATCAATAAATTTACAAAGATGTATATTTATATATATTTGAGAATGAAACATAATTATTATTTTATGATAACGTATAAGTTACTAATGGACATCCAATTATGTATATTATTTATAATACTCTTTTTTTGGATGTTTATTGTATAAAGAATATGCCTCGTTAAAATCTTACTAGAGAAAAATTTAGTAGGATAAAAATCCTAGTGAAGGAAAAAGAGTGCATCCTTCTTTATACATGTATTTTGATATAATACTCCTCTTGTTAAGGACATTACTTAATATCTCTATAACGTCGCATTCCAATCTTGTAGATCAACTTCTCAAATGTTGTCATGGGTAATGATTTTGTGAATAGATCTATGGGATTCTCATTTGATTGAATTTTATGTACATTAATGTCTCCACTATGTATTAAATCATATGTGAAAAATAATTTTGGGGAGATATGTTTCATCATATCATATTTGATATATCCACCTTTTAATTGAATTATGCAAGATGCATTATCTTCATGAAGTATCGTTGGAGCTTTCTTATTTATTAACAAACCACATGACTCTTGAATATGATTAGTCATTGCTCTAAGCCATACACATTCACGACTTGCCTCATGAAATGCAATTATTTCAGCATGATTTGATGAGGTAGATGTTATAGTTTGTTTTATAGATCTCCAAGATATGTTGTGCCACCATATGTAAATATATATCCCGTTTGTGACATAGCTTTGTGTGGATCTAATAAATATCCTGCATCTGCATACCCAATTAATTGTGCATTTGATTCATACGGGTAGAATAGACCCATATCAATTGTCCCATGGAGATATCAAAAAATATGTTTAATTTCGTTCCAATGCCTTCTAGTTTGAGCAGAATTATATCTTGCTAGTAAATTTACAATGAAAGCAATATCAAGTTGGGTATTATTAGCAAGGTATATTAAAGCACCAATTGCACTTAAGTACGACACTTCAGGACCAAAAATTTTCTCATTTTCATCTTGAGGATGGAAAGGATCTTTTTGTATATCAAGTGACCGAACAACCATTGGATTAGTTAATAGATATGAATTGTTCATATTAAATCGTTTTAAAACTTTCTCAATATAAGTTAATTGATGGGCAAAAATTTCATTCTTTAAGTACTCGAATTGTAGGCCGAGACAAAATTTAGTTTTACCAAGATATTTCATTTCGAACTCTTTCTTTAAATAATTTATTGTATTAGAGATCTCTTCAGGAGAGCTAATAATATTTAAGTCATCAACATAAACAACGTTTTTTACAAAACCATGTTCGAACTTCTTTATAAAAATACATGGGCAATTATGGTTATTTGTATAACCATCTTTTAGCAAATATTCACTAAGATGATTATACCACATTCGTCCAGATTGCTTTAAACCATACAAAGATCTTTGTAATCTAATAGAAAATAATTTTCGAGAATTGCATGTTTTTGAAATCTTTAGTTCTTCTGTGACTTTCATGTATATGTCAGTATCTAGTGCACCATATAAATATGCTGTAACGACATCCATCATCTGAATATGAAGTCTTTTTTGTGCTATTAAACTAATAAGATAACGAAAAGTAATAGCATATGTTACAAGAGAGTATGTTTCTTCATAATCAATTCCAGGTTGTTGCGAAAAACCTTGTGCAACTAGTCGGGCTTTATATTGCACAATCTCATTTTTCTCATTTCTTTTTCGCACAAATATCCATTTGTATCCTATTGGTTTAACACCTTTAGGTGTTTTGACAATAGGTACAAAAACCTCATGTCTAGAGAGAGATGTTAATTTTGTTTGAATTGCTTCTTTTCATTTTGGCTAATTTTCTCTTGATTGACATTCTTTTAAAGTCATGGGTTCAAAATCCTTATTTTCACTCAAAATATCAATTGCCACATTATATACAAATATACCATCAAAATTTATATTTGTTCGATCCCATGTTTCCATTGTAGAATATAAGTTATCAATATTTCTTGATTATCTATTTCAACTTCTTCTAGAAGTTTTTCTTCTTGGATCGACTTATTTTCTTTTTCTAGACGATCAATTTGTTCATGTGTTCTCTTTTTCTTTCGAGGATTTTTATCTTTAGAACTTGTTTGTCTGACGCACTTCAGGCATGGTTTAGGTTCATTTGTCGAGAGAGGTCTTTCAAAGACATCAATTCTGATAGGAGCATTTCCTGCTGGAACATGTGATTTTGTTACTCGTTTTGGATCAAAAAAATTATCTGGCAATTGATTTGCAATCTTTTACAAATGAATGATCCGTTGAACTTCTAGTTCACATTTTTTGTGAAAGGATCAAAATGGCATAAGGATGGATTATTCCATATAATCTATTTTTCTATCTTTTCTATACTAGTATTATTACCCCCTAAAGTTGGAAAAAATGCTTCATCAAATCGACAATCAAGAAATCTAGAGTAAAAATATCTCCTGTCATGGGTTCAAGATATTTGATAATGGACTGAGAATCAAAATCAATATAAATGTCTAATTTTCTTTGAGACTCCATTTTTGTTCTATGAGGGGGAGCAATGGGGACATAAACTGCGCATCCAAAAGTTCATAAATGAGATATATTAGGTTATCTTTCAGAGACCAATTGGAAAGGAGAATGTAAAATACCATGAATAATTTTTTTTTACAACAGGATAATATCTCTGTTATTTATTAATTAGAGAACTTATGGCTGGACTAATTAGGTTAATGATGGATGGCTAGGGATTTATTTAAAACAAACCTAGGGTTAAGGCTTTTGGATTAATGAAAACCTAATCTAGGGTAGGGTTAATTAATCCAACCGATCTTTAATTAACCTATTCCATTTTAATCGCCGAACCTTGGTTTTATTTTTCCCCGCCGCACCCCATCCAACCTCCCTCGCGATGTCGTTCCTCGTGGGTTAGTGGTACATTAGGAGGGTGTGTACAGTAGCTCTATCAGGCTCCGCTGGTCCGCTCATGGGTAGCGGTGAGTTAGCGTGGTAGCAGGCAAGGATCCCTCCCTTACTCTATAACACCGGGAGATGAGAGCTTTGCTCCCCCACTCTGTTTGGGGTGTAACGCCCGTAAAATTTCTAGCAATTTTACAAAAAATTTTGGTTTGATGATAATGGGCTTTATGTGGGCTCTTTCAAAAATAAAAGAAAATAAGCCAAAAAGGATGTAAGGCCTAGGAATTGAACCCCAAACATCTAGAGATAGTCAAGCCCTATAGATGCATCCACTAACCAGAAGCCCAACAAGATTGTATTATTAGAGGAATATGGGAAATTATAGTTAGGGGTAAGGGAGACTAAGGGACTCTTCAAATGAATAAATAGGGGGAATGAGGAGACATGAGTTATCAAATTGATTTTCTCTCCTCTCATCTTCTTTCTCACCGAGATCCACTTCCCCTCCCTTCTCATCCTTTGTCCGAAAGTCATCCAAGCAAGAAGAAAGGCTAGGTTGCTTCCCTTAGGTCATCTTCCAACCAAAAAGCAAAGTGAAGGATGTAAGTATCCCCTCACCTGCATACAAGTAGCTTTCCGAGTGAAGTTTTGTATCAAACCCTCCATGAACCATTCGGCCAACCCTTGCTTTTGATGTTTCAATGAAGTTCTATACCATATTTTGTATGTATATGATAATGTTAGGATGTTAGATGGATTAGGTTAAAAGTTTAACCCTAAAAGCCTCCATGAACCATTCGGCCAACCTTTGCTTTTGATGTTTCAATGAAGTTCTATACCATATTTTGTATGCATATGATGATGTTAGGATGTTAAATGGATTAGGTTAAAAGTTAACCCTAAAAGCCTCCATGAACCATTCGGCCAACCTTTGCTTTTGATGTTTCAATGAAGTTCTATACCATATTTTGTATGCATATGATGATGTTAGGATGTTAAAATGATTAGGTTAAAAGTTAACCCTAAAAGCCTCCATGAACCATTCGGCCAACCTTTGCTTTTGATGTTTCAATGAAGTTCTATACCATATTTTGTATGCATATGATGATGTTAGGATGTTAAATGGATTAGGTTAAAAGTTTAACCCTAAAAGCCTCCATGAACCATTCGGCCAACCTTTGCTTTTGATGTTTCAATGAAGTTCTATACCATATTTTGTATGCATATGATGATGTTAGGATGTTAAATGGATTAGGTTAAAAGTTAACCCTAAAAGCCTCCATGAACCATTCGGCCAACCTTTGCTTTTGATGTTTCAATGAAGTTCTATACCATATTTTGTATGCATATGATGATGTTAGGATGTTAAATGGATTAGGTTAAAAGTTAACCCTAAAAGCCTCCATGAACCATTCAGCTAACCTTTGCTTTTGATGTTTCAATGAAGTTCTATACCATATTGTGTATGCATATGATGATGTTAGGATGTTAAATGGATTAGGTTAAAAGTTTAACCCTAAAAGCCTCCATGAACCATTCGGCCAACCTTTGCTTTTGATGTTTCAATGAAGTTCTATACCATATTTTGTATGCATATGATGATGTTAGGATGTTAAATGGATTAGGTTAAAAGTTTAACCCTAAAAGCCTCCATGAACCATTCGGCCAACCTTTGCTTTTGATGTTTCAATGAAGTTCTATACCATATTTTGTATGCATATGATGATGTTAGGATGTTAGATGGATTAGGTTAAAAGTTTAACCCTAAAAGCCCCCATGAACCATTCGGCCAAACATTGTTCTTGAGGTTTCAATGAAATTCTATACCATATTTTGTATGTATATGATGATGTTAAGATGCTAGATGAAGATAACATGCTCTAGGTTAGGTTAACATGTGTTTATGCTTAGGTGAGTTCATATTAACTTGTGATGTTAAATGATGCTAGATGAAGATAACATGCTCTAGGTTAGTGCTTACTTGCTCTTGATGTTTATGCCTTATGTCATACCCTATATCTGTGTGATATCTGAGATATGTTATGAAATGAAATATGATATGTTATGAAGTGAAATATGATGTTTATGAAATGAAATATGATATGTTCATGAAGTGAAATATGATATGTTATGAAATGAAATATGATATGTTATGAAATGAAATATGATACGTTCATGAAGTGAAATATGATATGTTATGAAATGAAGTATGATATGTTTATGAAGTGAAATATGATATGTTATGAAATGAAGTATGATATGTTTATGAAATGAAATATGATATGTTCATGAAGTGAAATATGATATGTTATGAAATGAAGTATGATATGTTTATAAAATGAAATATGATATGTTCATGAAGTGAAATATGATATGTTATGAAATGAAGTATGATATGTTTGCGAAATGAAATAAGATATGTTATGATAAAAAGCATATAAGTATTTTACCTTCTGCATGGCTTGTACCAGGACCCTAACAAGGTCCAAAGGGATGGGCTCCTAAGTTGCCCTAGGCCGACGGACTAAGATCGGGCTTAGGATGGGCTTCTATGTATGATTGCCCCTAGGTCGACGGACTAAGATCGGGCCTAGTACGGGATGGGATCCCAGATGCCCTAGGTCGATGGACTAAGATCGGGCCTAGGATGGGCTTCTACGCTATGACGATGGCCCCTAGGTCGACGGACTAAGATCGGGCCTAGTAACCTAGTAGGTTCGAGACTTGCTACCTCGGGTCTATTTAGGGATGCGCGCTATGATGATGATGATGCGGTACAATGCCGGGCCCAAATATGTTGAGATTTATGTTTACGTACCTATAATATATGTTTTCAAAGAGCATCCTGCATATGTTTATATGATATGATTGTTATGTTCACATGTTATGATTGATATGTTTACATGCTATGTTGCTATGTTATCTATGTTGCATGTTATGTTTGATTATGCCATGTTGCTATGATATATATGTTGCATGTTATGTTTGATTATGCCATGTTGCTATGATATATATGTTGCATGTTATGTTTGATTATGCCATGTTGCTATGTTATATATGTTACATGTTATGCTTGCTTAGGTTACTTATGTTACATGTTATGTTGCTATGATATATATGTTGCATGTTATGTTTGATTATGTCATATATGTACATGATATGTTGCTATGTTATATATGTTACATGTTATATTTGCTTATGTTATTTATGCTACATGTTATGTTTGCTTATGTCACATATGTTACATGTTATGTTGCTTATATTTTATGAGTGTTACATGCTATGCTTAATGTCGATGTATGATTTTTGTGAGTAGAACAGGATCTTACTAAGCCTATGTGCTTATAGTTTATTTTCCCTTGTACTGCAGATAAGGGTAAGGGATGGATAAACTAAAGGGAGCAGTAGGAGGGGCCAAGTGTGTGTGGTAGTGGCATGGTGGAGGAGATCCGTTATGTCCTTATATATGTTTCCTTATGATGATGATGTTTATGGACTTGAACTAAGCACTAAGTACTTATGAAATAATGATCCATGCTCTATGTTAAGAAGAAGTATCTATATATGACGATGCATGTTTATGTTTAAAAGAAAGAAAAAAAATGTGTCTAAAGTCTTCCGCTGTAAGTAGTACGATGTATGTATGTACGATCGCGTCGCGCCGCCCTTCCGGACCCTAGGAAAGGGCGGGCGTGACAGGTTGGTATCAGAGCCGATCTTCCTTTCCACTACACACACATCAAGCTCCAAATCCTGCCGCTCCAAGTAAGAATTCTATGTCTACTCTAATTTTGTTCATGTATGATATGAAATGCCTTTAGCTTAAAAATATGCATGAAAATATGTATGATAACCTTATGCTAGCTTCCAGTTTAATTATGCGTAGATAAACGAACGATAAACTTATACTAGCTTTACTTTAATATATGAAGATAAACATGGCTTGAAGACATAGTAATAGAGTCGATGAGACAGTACCCCCACATGCTCTTGTGCATGTGGTTACTGAACTCCCGTACTGTTGGTAAAGAAGAAAGATGAGTCTATGCGAATGTGCATAGTCTACCGAGTGCTAAATAATATGACGATAAAAAAAAAAGGTACCCTTTACCACGGATTGACGACCTGTTCGACCAGTTAAAGGGTGCCACCGTCTTCTCTTAGATTGATCTGAGGTCTGGTTATCATCAAGTGAAAGTGAAACTAGATGACATACCGAAGATGGCTTTCCGAACAAGATACGGATGTTATGAGTTCATAGTTATGCCTTTCGGAGTGACGAATGCACCTGCTATAATCTGCTGAATCGGATTCTTCAGGAAAAGTAGCTGTAAGCAAAGTTCTCCAAATGCGAGTTCTGGCTCGAACAAGTATCATTTTTGGGTCACGTTATATCCAAGCACGGAGTGATGGTAGACCCAATAAAGATTGAAGCTGTGAGTAACTGGAACCGACCAAAGAATGCCAGCGAGATCAGAAGCTTTCTTGGGCTAGCAAGCTACTACAGGAAGTTTGTAGAGAACTTCTCTAGGATTGCAACCCCTATGACAGTCCTCACCAGAAAGAACAAGAAATATGAGTGGACGGACGCCTGCGAGAGGAGTTTCACAGAATTGAAAAGGAGGCTGACCAGCGCTCCAATCCTTGCTCTTAGGACAAGAAGGCTTCGACATGTACAGTGACGCTCCCAAGTTGGGACTCGGAGCTGTACTCATGCAGAATGGCAAGGTCATTGCCTACGCCTCTAGGCAACTCAAAGAACATGAAAGGAATTATCCCACCCACGATTTAGAGCTAGCGGCTGTGGTCTTTGCTCTCAAAACATGGAGGCATTATCTATATGGAGCTCAGTGTAGGATTTATACTGCACTCACCACGAGTCCAAATATTTCTTCACACGAAGGACTGAACATGAGACAACGCAGATGGCTCGAGCTCGTCAAGGATTATGATCTGCGAGATCTTCTACCATCCGGGAAAGCAAACAAGGTGGTGATGCACTCAAGAAGTCTGCGCCACCTTGATGTCTCTATCTGTTATCCCTTAGAAAGGAGATTATGCGTTACGGGGTTGAAATCATTTCAGGACATCTCTCGACCATGATTGCAGAGCAAACGTTCGATGATATACTAGAAAAGCAAGCCCGTGACCCAAGCATTCAGAGGATCAAGCAAGAGGCCCTAGAAGGAAAGGACGATGGGTTTCGTATCTCTGATAGTGGAGTACTCTACCTCAGGGATCGCTTGTGTATACCCGATGATCCAGAATTACGGAAGAAGATATTTGAGGAAGCTCACGGAACTCCTTATGCGATGCATCCTGGAACCACCAAGATGTACCAAGACCTGAAAAGAAAATTCTGGTGGTTCGGAAAGAAAAGAGATATGGCTCAGTATGTCAGTACCTGCCTGACCTGCCAGAGGATTAAAGCAGAACACCAGAGACCTGGAGGAACACTGCAGCCGATCCAGATTCTAGAATGGAAATGGGAAGACATTTTTATGGATTTCATCTCAGGATTGCCCAAGACGACAAACGGTTATGATGCTATATGGGTAATTGTGGACAGATTGACGAAGTCCGCCCACTTCTTGGCAATCAAGATGACCTATTCGACATAGCAACTAGTTCAGTTATATGCTAGGGAAATTATCAGACTACATGGAATTCCTAAGACCATCATTTCTGACAGAGATGGTCGCTTTATTTTCCATTTCTGGGAATGTGTTCAGAAGGCCCTGTGCACGGTTATTGTTCAAGATCGCTTCCATCCTCGCACGACGGGATGCATCAAAGAGTAAATCAAGGCATCGGAGGATATGTTACGAGCTTGCACTTGGATTTCAAAGGTAGCCGTGTCGATACTTATGTTTGGCGATTCAGCCACAACAATAGCTACCAAGCTACTATCGGAATGGCACCCTACGAGGCTCTATACGGGAGAAAATGTAGATCTCCTATATGCTGGTACGAGGCTGGTGAAAAGAAAGGGATGGGACTCAGACTGCATTTCATCGACGACACCACCCGAGCTATCCAGAACATCCGCACAAAGAATTGAGACTCCCGTGAGCCGCAAAAGAGCTATGCGATATGCGCGAGAGACCATTAGAATTCAAGCCTGGGACCCGTATTCTCAAGGTGGCCCCTATGAAGGGAGTGATGAGATTCTAAGGAAGGGTAAGCTGAGTCCACGCTATGTGGGACCGTATCCGATATTGAAGAGAGTTGGCAAGGTAGCTTACGAGCTGGAGCTGCCTCAAGAGATGTCGGCTATCCACAACGTGTTCCATGCCTCTGTGCTCAAGAAATGCATTTCTAGTGCGGACCAAGTGATCGAGCCACAAACAGTACAAGTTCAAGAGGACCTGAGTTATGAAAGTCGGCCTATCCAGATACTAGACCGAGAAGTCAAGAGACTAAGGAACAAAGAGGTGCCCTTAGTAAAGGTCCTGTGGCAGAATCAACGGTATGAAGAAGTTACCTGGGAACGCGAGGAGGACATGAAGCAGAAGTACTCAGAATTGTTCTAAGTTTCGAGGACGAAACTTTTAAAAGGTATGAAGGATTGTAACGCCCGTAAAATTTTTAGCGATTTTACAAAAAAATTTGGCTTGATGATAATGGTCTTTATGTGGGCTCTTTCAAAAATAAAAGAAAATAAGCCAAAAAGGATGCAAGGCCTAGGAATTGAACCCCAAACCTCTAGAGATAGACAAGCCCTATAGATGCATCCACTAACCAGATTGTATTATTAGAGGAATATGGGAAATTATAGTTAGGGGTAAGGGAGACTAAGGGACTCTTTAAATGAATAAATAGGGGGAATGAGGAGACATGAGTTATCAAATTGATTTTCTCTCCTCTCATCTTCTTCCTCACCGAGATCCACTTCCCTCCTTCTCATCCTTTGTCCGAAAGTCATCTAAGCAAGAAGAAAGGCTAGGTTGCTTCCCTTAGGTCATCTTCCAACCAAAAAGCAAAGCGAAGGATGTAAGTATCCCCTCACCTGCATACAAGTAGCTTTCCGATTGAAGTTTTGTATCAAACCCTCCATGAACCATTCGGCCAACCCTTGCTTTTGATGTTTCAATGAAGTTCTATACCATATTTTGTATGCATATGATGATGTTAGGATGTTAGATGGATTAGGTTAAAAGTTTAACCCTAAAAGCCTCCATGAACCATTCGGCCAACCTTTGCTTTTGATGTTTCAATGAAGTTCTATACCATATTTTGTATGCATATGATGATGTTAGGATGTTAAATGGATTAGGTTAAAAGTTAACCCTAAAAGCCTCCATGAGCCATTCGGCCAACCTTTGCTTTTGATGTTTCAATGAAGTTCTATACCATATTTTGTATGCATATGATGATGTTAGGATGTTAAATGGATTAGGTTAAAAGTTAACCCTAAAAGCCTCCATGAACCATTCGGCCAACCTTTGCTTTTGATGTTTCAATGAAGTTATATACCATATTTTGTATGCATATGATGATGTTAGGATGTTAAATGGATTAGGTTAAAAGTTTAACCCTAAAAGCCTCCATGAACCATTCGGCCAACCTTTGCTTTTGATGTTTCAATGAAGTTCTATACCATATTTTGTATGCATATGATGATGTTAGGATGTTAAATGGATTAGGTTAAAAGTTTAACCCTAAAATCCTCCATGAACCATTCGGCCAACCTTTGCTTTTGATGTTTCAATGAAGTTCTATACCATATTTTGTATGCATATGATGATGTTAGGATGTTAGATGGATTAGGTTAAAAGTTTAACCCTAAAAGCCCCCATGAACCATTCGGCCAAACATTGTTCTTGAGGTTTCAATGAAATTCTATACCATATTTTGTATGTATATGATGATGTTAAGATGCTAGATGAAGATAACATGCTCTAGGTTAGGTTAACATGTGTTTATGCTTAGGTGAGTTCATATTAACTTGTGATGTTAAATGATGCTAGATGAAGATAACATGCTCTAGGTTAGTGCTTACTTGCTCTTGATGTTTATGCCTTATGTCATGCCCTATATGTGTGTGATATCTGAGATATGTTATGAAATGAAATATGATATGTTATGAAGTGAAATATGATGTTTATGAAATGAAATATGATATGTTCATGAAGTGAAATATGATATGTTATGAAATGAAATATGATATGTTATGAAATGAAATATGATACGTTCATGAAGTGAAATATGATATGTTATGAAATGAAGTATGATATGTTTATGAAGTGAAATATGATATGTTATGAAATGAAGTATGATATGTTTATGAAATGAAATATGATATGTTCATGAAGTGAAATATGATATGTTATGAAATGAAGTATGATATGTTTATGAAATGAAATATGATATGTTCATGAAGTGAAATATGATATGTTATGAAATGAAGTATGATATGTTTGCGAAATGAAATAAGATATGTTATGATAAAAAGCATATAAGTATTTTACCTTCTGCATGGCTTGTACCAGGACCCTATAACAAGGTCCAAAGGGATGGGCTCCTAAGTTGCCCTAGGCCGACGGACTAAGATCGGGCTTAGGATGAGCTTCTATGTATGATTGCCCCTAGGTCGACGGACTAAGATTGGGCCTAGTACGGGATGGGCTCCCAGATGCCCTAGGTCGATGGACTAAGATCGGGCCTAGGATGGGCTTCTACGCTATGACGATGGCCCCTAGGTCGACGGACTAAGATCGGGCCTAGTAACCTAGTAGGTTCGAGACTTGCTACCTCGGGTCTATTTAGGGATGCGCGCTATGATGATGATGATGTGGTACAATGCCGGGCCCAAATATGTTGAGATTTATGTTTACGTACCTATAATATATGTTTTCAAAGAGCATCCTGCATATGTTTATATGATATGATTGTTATGTTCACATGTTATGATTGTTATGTTTACATGCTATGTTGCTATGTTATCTATGTTGCATGTTATGTTTGATTATTCCATGTTGCTATGATATATATGTTGCATGTTATGTTTGATTATGCCATGTTGCTATGATATATATGTTGCATGTTATGTTTGATTATGCCATGTTGCTATGTTATATATGTTAGATGTTATGTTTGCTTAGGTTACTTATGTTACATGTTATGTTGCTATGATATATATGTTGCATGTTATGTTTGATTATGTCATATATGTACATGATATGTTGCTATGTTATATATGTTACATGTTATGTTTGCTTATGTTATTTATGCTATATGTTATGTTTGCTTATGTCACATATGTTACATGTTATGTTGCTTAAATGTTATGAGTGTTACATGCTATGCTTAATGTCGATGTATGGTTTTTGTGAGTAGGACAGGATCTTACTAAGCCTATGTGCTTATAGTTTATTTTCCCTTGTACTGCAGATAAGGGTAAGGGATGGATAAACTAAAGGGAGCAGCAGGAGGGGCCAAGTGTGTGTGGTAGTGGCATGGTGGAAGAGATCCGTTATGTCCTTATATATGTTTCCTTATGATGATGATGTTTATGGACTTGAACTAAGCACTAAGTACTTATGAAATAATGATCCATGCTCTATGTTAAGAAGAAGTATCTATATATGACGATGCATGTTTATGTTTAAAAGAAAAAAAAAATGTGTCTAAAGTCTTCCGCTGTAAGTAGTACGATGTATGTATGTACGATTGCATCGCGCCGCCCTTTCGGACCCTAGGAAAGGGCGGGCGTGACATGGGGTAGGAGGATAGGTGTACTCCGACAGCATCCTGTCCACTTGGTCACTCAGGAGCAGTGATGGCAGAGTGCACAGTTGTCATAGCCCTACCCACTCGGCTTCACCATCGCGTGTGAGGCGGCTGACTGGCATCAGGGGTGACCATGTCATTTGCATCACATGCATATTGCATGGATGACATTTGTTTGTGTTTGCTGCATTTTGGTAACTGCCTTGGTTGTTGCATATGATTAACATGTATACAGGATACATCATATATTTGGTCTGACGACCTTATTTCTGCTAGTATGACTCACACTCCTATGTCAGGATAGGAGATTCAGGTAAGTATAGTTTTTCCGCATTTCTTCCTTGCATTTCCAATTATTGATCAGGAGACTGTACTGTCATGATTATTATTGTTAGATATATCTTACTATACATATCGACTTGATACCTGTTGAGTTCGTTGAACTTATCCCGTTGTTTTATATCTATTTCAGGTTGACACTGTCAGGAGAGTCCAGCTGCCAATCCCCCTTGTCGTAATGGTTATGTTATTGGTCTTATGGTTTCGGTTATATTGACTAGAAGACATGTGCAAAACTTGTGTTTTGGGTTTACTTGTGGATGTTTTGGTGGTATTTGATATGTCCTTATGAACTTTTATTCGATTCGTTTTGGTTGTGTATTCCTGCTCAGATGGCAGAAGAGGTAAGTCTAGATGTTGTAGACTTTTTATTTACTTTGGTTGTTGGCTTGAGGCTCATATAAGATATGTATGTGTTGTTTATGTTCCGGTCATGTTGACCGATGTATAGTGGGTCGTGTGTGCCTTGTATACAGGATTCGTATTGTCACCCGCAGGAGATCTTTGTCGGATTTTTCTGCGAGGACTCCCCCGGGGCGTGACAATTTATTTGGTATCAGAGCGCCTAGGTTTTCGAGTTCCTAAGGATTTTTGGATTTTCGGAGTTCGCCACGTTTGACAGGTTTTTGCGAGTCAATCTGGGGATTTTCGATTTCGAATGGATTTTCGACGATTTTTATGTTTCAGAAATTTGAGGTATTATTGACGAGGTCGATTTGGGAACTTGGCGACGACGGGACCTCTCCTGGTGGCAAATAGGTAAGATGATTAAATTTATATATTTTTACTCGTAGTAACATCTGGGTAATAATTTAACAGATATGAAATGAGGTTGGCATGCTCCTGCGTCGAGATGTGGTGCAGGGCGGCCACGCAAGAGGACATTGAGATCTCTGGCGACGGAGTTGCCAGAAAGATCTACTGAGGATGAGCATGTCGAGCAGGGTCAGATTTCACATGGTGTCGCGGGTGTCGTGGATCTTCAGTCCCCGACGGTTCCTCATCCAGAGATACCCACTTATGTGGTATCCGATGTACCACCGGTGGTACCCACTCCATCATATTCGCAGCACTCGTAGCACTCGCATCTTGTATGGCGGAGGTACCACCGTAGTCCTGCTACTACACACTGCACACCCTCCAAGAGTGCTGCCATCGCATACTCGAGGCCCACGGTGGTGTCGACCCTTACTCGATCCCGCTTATGCAACAGCGACAACATCTGATGAGTTCCGCCAACTCCTGCGATGACCCCTACTCATCCTACTGATGTGACTGCGGCATGAGCTCAGATCCCCATTTTAGCCAAGTCGATGAAAACTTGATTCACACTATTCTGCAGAGAGACTGATCCGAGCGTGGCTCAGTCTTGGATCGAGACTATGGAGCGTACTTTCCTCTATATGGTTTTCTCCGAGTGGGAGAAGGCAGAGTTGGCGGCCTTCCATTTACGAGACGAGGCCGAGGTCTGGTGGGACACACAGTGCTCGATCATCGACGAGCAGCAGATTACTTGGGTGAGATTCTGGGAGACCTTTGAGAGTCAGTACTTCCCACGGTCATATCAGATGATGCGCCGTCAGGATTTTCTGAGTCTTCGACAGAATAATCGCACATTGATGGAGTACAATACAGAATTTAATCAGTTAGCTAGATTTTGTCCAGAGTTAGTCGCTGAGGATAGGTCACGCATGCTTCAATTTGTTCAGGGACTAGATAGGAATCTTCAGGTCAAGATGGCAGGCTTTGGCAATTCTTCCTATCGAGAGGCATTAGATAGAGCCCTGTTGATTGAGTCGGCTCAACAGAGAGTTAATTCTGACAAGAAGAGGAAACAGACAAAATGAACCTCAGATGGACCCAGCTGACCCACAAAGACTCTTGAATAGCAACAAAGTGGTCGCGATCGGTCGGGTCGAGTAACTCAGGGCATCTAGCCTACCTCAAAATCAAGGCGATCTTCACCGACGCTCGGTCTTCTCGTGAGCCAAGCCGCCCACCAGTGACACTCACTATACCCGTTGTGGGTCCAGAGATCATACCATCTCAACCTGCACCTTGGGACAGTCAATTTGTTATTATTGCAAACTGCCTGGACACTTGAGCCGAGATTGTTTGCTGAAGGCTCAGCATGTGGCTTCCGGGGTTTCTATCCAGGGAGGACAGTTCAGTCAGTCCGGGACTCAGAGAGGGGGGCAAACAGCCAAATCTTCACAACGACAGCAGAGGATAACTCCCCCTACAGTAGTCGCATATGGCATGCACGAACAAGAGTACTCCAGTGCCCGTACGATGTCACGGGGTTCTGTTTCAGGACCTCAGTATCAGATGTAGCCCTAGCCACTGGTACAATACGATCCACACCTCGGCCAGCGATTCAAGATTCGATTCGGCATTAGTTCAGACCAGCCGCACCCATACAATACGATACAACCACGTATCGACCTTCAGAGGCCCAATCACATCCACCTCTGACAATGCTATCACCTCCACCCCCGCCAGAGATTGGGCAGATTCATGCGGTTACTAGAGAGGATGCACAGCGAGCCAACGAATCCATTTTCCGCAGTATGGTTTCACTTTATGCATTTTCAGCTAATATGCTAATTGATACTGGCAGTTCACATTCATTTATTTCTCGTGCATTTATGAGGGAGATTGGTAGACTACCTACTATAAGATCACAGTGACTAACCGTCTCCCTACCATCCGGTGATACGTTGGATGTTACCCAGAAGGTCCGAGGTTGTCCATTAGATTTCGGTAACATTATACTTACTGTCGATTTATTGGTACTGGAAATGGTCGAGTTCGACATTATCCTTGGCATGGATTGGCTGTCAGCATATCATGCCACAGTTGATTGCCAGACGAGGGTGGTCACATTTTGACCTCCGAACCAACCCTCGTGGGATTTGACTGGCATCCGAGACGATGACATATCGACCATTTCTGTGATTTAGGCTCAGAAGCTTCTATTACACGGTTGCCAGGGTTTTCTATTATCATTGATCAATGTAGAGGACAGTGGTGACTCTCAGATCTCAAACATTCCTATTATCCGAGAATATCCGGATGTCTTTCCAGAGGAGTTACCGGGTCTGCCTCCCAGAAGGCAAGTGGAGTTCACAATTGAGTTAATTCCGGGGATGTCGGCATTGAAAGCTCCTTATCGTATGACCCCGAGAGAATTGGACGAGTTAAAGGTCCAACTCTAGGAGCTTTTGGACAGAGGTTTTATTCGCCCTAGCGTATCTCCTTGAGGTTCTCCGGTTCTCTTTGTAAAGAAGAAAGACGGTTCGATGAGATTATGCATCGACTACAGACAATTGGACGCCATCACCATCAAGAATAAATATCCCTTGCCACATATTGAGGACTTGTTTGATCAGCTCAGAGGTACATCAGTGTATTCTAAGATTGATTTGCGGTCTGGATATCATCAACTAAGGGTTAGAGACTCAGACGTTCAGAAGACAGCGTTCCGTATCAGATATGGACACTATGAGTGTTCGATAATGCCATTTGAGCTTACCAATTCTCCGGCAATATTCATGGATTTTATGAACCGTGAATTTATAGATTTTCTAGATCGGTTCGTCATTGTCTTTATTGACGACATTCTGGTCAACTCTCGTTCCGAAGAGGAACACGCGCAGCATCTTCGCCTTGTTTTGGATAGGCTCCGACAAAAGTGACTATATGAAAGTTCAAGAAGCGCATTTTGGTTATCCTCGATTAATTTTTTCCAGGACACGTGGTTTCTAGTAGAGGCATTTGGTGACCCCGAAGATTGAGGTCATCACCGGTTGGGAGCATAGAAATCGATTCGAGAGGTTCGTAGTTTTTTGGGCTTAGCCGGATATTACAGACGGTTCATTGAGGTTTTCTCAAGCATTGCTATGTCCTTGACACGCCTTACCAGGAAGGGTGTGAAGTTCACGTGGTCAGAGGCGTACGAGGCCAGCTTCTAGGAGTTGAAGAAGAGACTAGTGTCAGCACCGATTCTGGTATTGCCATCAGGGGATGACGGTTTCGTCCTTTATATGATGTGTCTCTCCAGGGTTTAGGCGCAGTACTGATGCAGCACGGCAGGGTGGTCTCTTATGCTTCTCGCCAGTTGAAGGAGCATGAGAAAAACTACCCAGTACATGATCTAGAGTTAGCTGCTATTATCTTTGCCTTGAAGATTTGGAGGCATAATCTATATGGTATTACATTTGAGATTCTCACTGATCATAAGAGTCTCAAATATCTATTTACGTAGAAGGAACTCAATCTCCGACAGAGGAGATGGATGGAGTTCCTGAAGGATTATGACTGTACCATTATCTACCACCCAGGAAAAGCCAATGTGGTTGCCGATGCACTTAGCCGGAAGTCCCGAGGGACTTTAGCTTGTTACCGAGTTTTACTCACGGATTTGCTTCAAGGTTTCTCCGAGTTGGGCCTTGAGGAGCAGGGACCGACAGAGAAGGGCATTCTTGTTACCATGGTTGCTCAGTCATCTATCAGGACGAGAGTCCGAGAGGCTCAGGCCGGTGATCAGTACTTACAGTTCATTGGCAGTCAGATAACCTATGGACAACAGACTGAGTTCACCCGAGATGATGAAGGTATTATTTATTTCTGGAGCAAATTATGTGTACCTCAGTCTCACCCGGTCATGGAGGAGTTACTTCAGGAGGCTCATCGCTCTCGATTTGCGATCCACCCAGGCGGAACCCGCATGTATCGAGATTTAAGGCGTTTGTATTGGTGGAACGGCATGAAGAAAGACATCGTAGATTTTGTAGCTAGATATCTAGTTTGTCAACGGGTGAAGGCTGAGCACCAGAGACCAGCCGGACTACTTCAGAGGATTCCTATTCCCAAGTGGAAGTGGGATCACATTACCATGGATTTTGTGGTGGGTTTGCCTAGGACACGTCAAGGTCATGACGCGATTTGGGTAGTCGTTGACCGACTAACCAAATCCACGCACTTCTTAGCGATTCGGAAGACCGACTCTTTGGATTATTTGACAAAGTTATATTGTCAAGAGATCATCAGATTGCATGGTATTCCTTTGAGCATTATATCAGATAAAGATCCCCGGTTCATGTCCCAGTTTTGGCAGAGTTTGCAGCAGGCCTTAGGCACACAACTCCGTTTTAGTACAGCATTCCATCCTCAGACCGATGGACAATCTGAGCGGACCATTCAGACTCTAGAGGACTTGCTGAGGTCCTGTGTTATGGATTTCGGGGGCAACTGGGAGGACCACTTGCCATTAGTGGAATTTGCCTACAACAACAGTTGTCATTCGGCTATCCAAATGACCCCATTTGAAGCATTGTATGGTAGACAATGTCGTACACCCACCCTCTGGGAGGAGGTTGGGGAGGCCCAGTTGCTAGGACCCCAGAGAGCTCAGCATGAGGCAGAGTTGGTCTGTATTATTAGACGAAGGATGGCAGAGGCACAGGATCATCAGAAGAGTTATGCCGATCGGAGATGGAGACCTCTGGAGTTCTCTATTGATGACCATGTATTTTTGCGAGTCTCACCCACAAAAGGGGTGAAGAGATTTGGCTTCTGTGGTAAGCTAGCTCCAAGGTACATTGGTCAGTTCGAGATTTTGGAGAGTCGGAGCAGTCGCTTACTGCCTAGTGCTACCACCATCCTTGACGGGTATTCATGATGCGTTTCATGTGTCCATGCTGAGGAAGTATGTGTCAGACCCTACACATATTCTGTCAGATGTGTCAGGTTGCATTCAACCTTATGCTACTTACGAAGAGGTTCTGGTACGGATTCTGGATCACAAAGAACGACAGTTGCAGAACAAGACTGTGTGACTTGTTAAAATCGGATGGAGTTCCTACACCAATGAGGAGGCTACTTGAGAGCTTGAGGAAAAATTCAGAGCTCAATACCCCCACCTGTTTACTTAAGTTACGTGAAATATACTTTCAGTACTTGTACAACTTGAGTGTACTATCTCTTACTCATTATACTTTTGAGTGGGAAATTTGGTTCATTAAGTGGGGGAGAATGTAAACTACCACGAATACAATTTTTTTACAACAGGATAATATCTCTGTTATTAATTAATTAGAGAACTTATGGCTGGACTAATTAGGTTAATGATGGATGGCTAGGGATTTATTTAAAACAAACCTAGGGTTAAGGCTTTTGGATTAATGAAAACCTAATCTAGGGTTAGGGTTAATTAATCCAATCGGTCTTTAATTAAACTATTCCATTTTAATCGCCGAACCTTGGTTTTATTTCTCCCCGCCGCACCCCATCCAACCTCCCTCGCGACATCGTTCCTCGCGAGTTTCTCCCTCGCGATCCTTCCCCTCGCGGTGCCCTTCACTCGCGATCTCCTTTCTCGCTAGCACCGCCAGTTTCTCCTTCTCTCATGACCATACCTCCCTGCGCCATCACTCCGATCCTCGGCCAACTCCATCCCCTCTGCAAGCGATGGCAAGCGTCCTCACCGGTGGCCACGGACGAGCCGACGGCGAGCCCGTGGCCGAGAGTTGGGTCAGTGACGTTGACATTTCGTTTTGGTCTAGGGTTGTGACCTCTGCTGAGCAAGCCGTGGCTGGCAACGGCTAGAAGCATGCGCCGGCAGTGTCTCCGTCTTATTCTGTTCGGGAGCGGTGAGTCTCTCCCGGAGCAAGGTAAGAGCTTACTTTTGTCTTACTTTGGACGGGATTTTAGGGTTGTTGTGGATCATCTTCCTTGGTTGAGCTCGGTCTGTAATTTGGGCAGTTTACCTTGGGCTAGTGAAAAGGGTATTTCCGCGGAAGTTTAGGGCAGCGGTTGGCGTTGGGTGTTCCGGCGCACCAAGCTGATTGGAGGGTTTA
This sequence comes from Wurfbainia villosa, assembly GCA_025175895.1. Lineage (NCBI taxonomy): Eukaryota > Viridiplantae > Streptophyta > Magnoliopsida > Zingiberales > Zingiberaceae > Wurfbainia > Wurfbainia villosa. The sequence goes on along the minus strand of CM045992.1, from coordinate 315,147 downwards.
TCGAACTGGTAAATCTCAACCCATTACCTTCTTTTCTTTACTGATTGTTGATCTTGGTCGGCTGTGAGGTTGTTCTTGGCCACGAAGGGGCTGTGAGTTTATTGTTAGGTGAGTTGTGAACGATCGTACGATTGTGGGCAGGAGAATTAATGGTTGTAAACAGCTGTGATAGCTGTGAATGGGTTAGATCCCTAAATTAGTGAAATTGGGAGTTGATTTGGGAAGGAATTATATTTTGATACAGTAGTGAGTGATCGGTTAGGTGGATAGCTTAATCCATTAGGTTTTAGACTTGATATTAGGGTTGGCAATATAACCTGAGTATATTATGTTATGTGCAGGTTTCGATCATGAGACAAGTCACGGGCGTAAAGACAGTTGGTATTCTTCATAGCAGGCGGGTACTTTGACTTATCTTTTAGATATTGTCATGTTGATATGCGTAGTTGGCTATCTGCCCTTATATGTCACTGTGTCATACCTGATGCATGTATTTCTATCTTAGTCTATATTATCTTGATACTTGTCATGTGTACTTATTTTGGGAGTTGTGACATGCACTTGATTAGCTTTTAGATATACTTTCCCTGTATACCTAGGTCATTGATATGCACTCATTTTTTTTTGTACATATTATTTGGAGATGTATATTGGTTGGTGTTACATGCTTTAGTGTCATGCACCATCTTACATGATTGCATGTTGGTTGGTCGACAATTCCTTTGTAGTTGAGCCCGCAGCTAGTTACATGATCTGCACACACAACCACTCATGGGTTAGTGGTACATCAGGAGGGTGTGTGCAGTAGCTCTGTCAGGCTTCGTTAGTCCGCTAATGGGTAGCAGTGAGTCAGTGTAGTAGCGGGCAGGGATCCCTCCCTTGGTCTATAACATCGGGAGATGAGAGCTTTGCTCCCCCACTGCATTTGGGGTAGGAGGATAGGTGTACTCCGATAGCATCCTATTCACTCGGTCACTCAGGAGCAGTGATGGCAGAGTGCACAGTTGTCATAGCCCTACCCACTCAACTTCACCATCGCGTGTGAGGCGGCTGACTGGCGTCAGGGGTGACCATGTCATTTGCATCGCATGCATATTGCATGGATTGCATTTGTTTGTGTTTGCTGCATTTTGGTTGCTGCCTTGGTTGTTGCATATGATTGACATGCATACAGGATACATCATGTATTTGGTCTGACGACCTTATTTCTACTAGTATGGCTCACACTCCTAAGTCAGGATAGGAGATTCAGGTAAGTACAGTCTTTCCGCATTTCTTCCTTGCATTTCCTATTATTGATCAGGAGACTGTACTGGCATTATTATTATTGTTAGATATATCTTACTATGCATGTCGACTTGATACCCGCTGAGTTCGTTGAACTTATCCCGTTGTTTTATATCTATTTCAGGTTGACACTGTCAGGAGAGTCCAGCTGTCAATCCCCCTCGTCGTAATGGTTTTGTTTTTGGTCTTATGGTTTCGGTTATATTGACTAGAAGACATGTGTAAGACTTGTGTTTTGGGTTTACTCGTGGATGTTTTGGTGGTATTTGATATGTCCTTATGAACTTTTATTCGATTCATTTTGGTTGTGTATTCCTGCTCAGATGATAGAAGAGATAAGTCTAGATGTTGTAGACTTTTTATTTACTTTGGTTGTTGGCCTGAGGCCCATATAAGATATGTATGTGTGGTTTATGTTCCGGTCATGTTAACCGATGTATAGTGGGTCGTGTGTGCCTTGTATACATGATTCGTATTGTCACCCATACAGGGGAGATGCTGCTGGATTTTTCGTCTGGCAGGGACTCCCCCGGGGCGTGACAGAGAAGCTTGAGAATTAGTGGGTCGGATGCGAACTAGTGTTGTTGCATGTAAAATTGCATGCCCCCAAGCATGAACAGGAAGCTTGGATTTCAATAGTAATGGTCTCACTATTAATTGAAGGTGTTTAATAAATGACTCTGCTAGACCATTTTGAGTATGAACTTAAGCTACATGATGTTCAATCTTTATACCGATAGACATGCAATAATCATTAAATGCTTGAGAAGTAAACTCTCCAACATTATCAAGGCGAATTGTTTTGATGGGATAATCAAGAAAATGTGCGCTTAATTGAATTATTTGAGCAAGTAATCTCGAAAATGTCAGGTTTCGAGTTGATAATAAGCACACATGTGACCATCTTGTAGATGCATCTATTAAAACCATAAAATATCTAAATAGTCCATATGGTGGGTGAATTGGTCCACATATATCACCTTGAATCCGATTTAAAATGTAGGGCATTCAAACTCAATCTTACTCAGTGAGACATTTACTATTAATTTGCCTTGATAACATGCAACACATGAGAATTCATTCGATTGAAAAATCTTCTGATTCTTCAATAGATGTCCGAAAGAATATTCCACAATTCATCACATCATTACAAATCTAGGATGACCCAATCTATCATGCCATAAAAGGAATTCATTTTGACTAGTAAACCGTTTACTACAACATTTATTTTAATTGGTTTATTGTATGTATAATAATGACCAAGAGAAAGCAGTATAGTCTTTCCAAAACTTGTTTATGCCCCATTTTTTTTTTTAACATTAGTAATGCATAAATACTCGTTATTTCCCATATTAGTTGTTTCTATATGATGACCATTAAGGTGAATATCTTTGAAACTTAATAAATTTTGATGAGACTTTGGTGAATATAATGTATTATTGATCAAGAAATTTGTTCCTCATGGCAGTAAAATGTTTGTTCTTCCGGAGCCTTCGATTAAGGTTACACTACCAGATATAGTATTCACATTTTATTTTTGCATGATAAGATGAGAGAAATATCTTTTACTTTTGAAAATTATATGTGCAGCTTTCACTATCTACAAGACAGATATATTCTCATCTTCAATATTTAACCCAATAATATTCATAGGGTTTAAAAAAAACAAATAAATTGACAATAAATTTGAATTTATTATAAATATTGAGAAATAAAAATAATTACATTAATTAAAATCACCATATTCAGCATTCTCAAAAAAAGTCACCAACTTCTAATTGGGACAAATTTTTAAGACCCTCAAAAATATTATTAGGGTCATTATTTTGATATAAGATATTTGCCTCTACATTATTATCCTTTTTCTTCAATGAGGCTTAATAAAGCTCGACAAGATGCTTTGACATACGACAGGTACGTGACCAATGCCCAATCACCCCACATCGGTAGCATTTATTCTCAACATTCTGACTAGATCCATTTTTTTCTTGCTTTTTTATCATTATATTTTCACTTCTGGTTGTTTGTATGTCCACTATGATCATTGTCACGCCCCGAGAGCATACCGAGCCGAAAATCAAACGGACGACACCTCCCCTGTATGTGGCAACATTTCGGGTTAATACAAGGCCCGTAGGCCCACAATAACAATAACATAACAAATAAAAACACAACAACATAACGAAACACAGCGGAAACTAATACAATGACATACCCATAACCCCACATATACAATACATCCACATCATGCATACCGGTATGACTAACACACCACAACCACATATAGTACATCGACAAAATCCGAATCTACAAGTCTACAACACAGTACACTACGAAAACTCCAAATACAATACACGACAGACGCAAAGTCCAAAACCAATACGGGAGCCTCGGAGGTGAGATGAGATGTCAGCCAGCTGTGCTCCAAGCTGTCACGAAGTCTTCTACCTGTTACCTGGGTGACAGAAAAACCCAGGGTCCGTGGGGGTGGTGAGTAAAACTCAGCAAGTAATAGAAAAACATGTATATATGTCATATCACATGTATTTTCAACAACATACTCTAGAGGTAGAACAGGTATATCATCATAGTATATAAATACAAGCATATACCGTCTAACCAAATAAACAACATAAAAATGCAGACATACCTGAAGTCTGCTACGCTACTCTGATCCAACCTGAACATATATCAAACATATATATATATATATATATATATATATATATATATAACAGGAATAGTAGATCAACTCACAATATACTCTAGCTATAGGTCAAGGTGTCTAATGGTCTGTCCAACCCATACCAATATCCGACACAATCGTATAACAAATGCAAGAAACATGCATGAATATGATGTACACCCAAATGCAGCAAGCATAGTACAATCAAATGCAACATCACAATAATCATATATATATAGACTGCATCTATATATATATATATATTAATCTCAACCCTCCATATATATATATATACATGCATATATGTATATATATATGGTAATATGTAAAGCGTCATATGATATGACAATGCAAGATGTATGGTCATGCTCACAAGACTTACTTGCTACCACGACCCCAGTGTGGCCTAGGTGACACGACATGACAACTGTCCCAACTCAACACCAACCACCGCTCTAGAGTGGTCGAGTGGGCAGTATGATCAAGTAGCATATGAGCGTAAAGAGCTCGCTACACAACGGGGTCCTTGGCGCCACTCACTAACACTACCAATGAGTGGTCGAGTACCCAGGACAACTGCACGCAACTCCAACTACCACCGTCTATAGTGGTAGAGTGCGGCACAATAGATGCTCTGCCCTCACACCAGTTACTCCTCGGGGAGTGCTCTGGGAGGCAAGATGACTGACGACTCTCTCAACCCCAAGGGAGACTATGTCGTCAGAATACATGCATATGACATGAGTATACTGTCACTCGTACAGCCATCTACCACAGATTCTCTGTTCAACAAAGAGTCGTACTCATCTAATCAATACACTCTCTATCCTGTAGAGAGTCATACTCAACTGATCGACGGACTCTCTATCCTGTAGAGAGTCATACTCAACTGATTATAACTCTCTCTCCAATAGAGAGTCGTACTCAACTGATCGACGCACTCTCTATCCAATAGAGAGTCGTACTCGACTGATTATAACTTGCTATCCAATAGAGAGTCGTACTCAACTGATCGACGCACTCTCTATCCGATAGAGAGTCATACTCGACTAATCATATCAAGCTGGGACCACCGGTCTGCAGCGACATACTAATCACCCTTCACTTAACCATTACACAACTCATGGTTGGTAACAGTATGCAACATACGAGTATTGGAAATAAATCCTACATTTAGGACATTACCTACCCATAGATGATCTTTTTCCCAATTTATAATTTGGGTCATCACCCGTACTGACATTTACACCCTACTAATCATCTAAGCCAATTTACATCACATCTATAACTCCTAAATCATGATAGGGTATATGTGATATCAACAATTGAGCATAAATAAATCCAACGATAAGTTCAAGCATACGATAATAAGAGCAGGGTCAAGGTAATATGAACACCTAACATGCTCATATCTATGACTAAATCTGAATGCAATACATCTACCCGAACCAGGTAGGAAATTACCCACCTGCTGTCAATGCTCGTAGTAATAGAGTCCTTACGTCCGCGGACCCGTCTCGTATTCACGTCCTGTAAATTTCAAACATTGTGGTCAATTACAATCAAATCCAAGCACACGACAATATATATATATATATATATATATATATATATATATATATATATATATATATATATATATATAAATTCGTTATTCTCCCGTTTCTATATTCGCATCCCTTAATCGAATACGAATTAGAAACCCCAATTAGCCAGACTTGACCATTTAACACCATACTTAACCGAGTTCACAAATCCACTCGCAAAATAGGGCTTCACCCCAGCGCACTATACAGATATAAAATCTAACCACCCTACATGATCAAACCTCAACTCGCAGCCGATCATAGCCTATGAACAACTACATTGACACCCATAGACCCGTTTACGGCTCACTCACAGCCGGTCAAAACATCACCTCACAACCCCCTTTTTAGACCCAAAATCAACACATCACAGCCAACAACCCTCACATCCCATTCAACACTTCACAACCAACCCATAGCCATCTCCACCGAATGGAATTCACTGAACAAAAAGGGAATTGATCTTTCTTATCAGAAATTGAAGCTTCACTGGCAATTAATCCTCACCGGCAACCCTGTTCACCAGATCATCTACTGCCCACAACCCTAACCAACAATTCGGCAATCAAACTAACACTAACAACAACCCTTACCAACCGGCCAAACTCCCTTTCACAACCCTCATAGCCAATTCCACCGAAGGAAATCCACATAATTGAAATGAACAACAAAGAAAGAGGGAGATCAAGATGTTATACCAAAGATTGAAGCTGCAACAATGGTATACCCTCTCTGTGCTAAACACAGCTACATAACCAAACAACAATCTAAGATCCTTAACATCATTCATTCAACCACAGGCAGAAATCCATATCACACAACCATTTACTGAACCAAACAACCATCTTACGAAAAGGAGAAGATGGTTCAAGGTATACCTGAAATTGAGCATTCACCGGCGGTACTCCCCGCTTTGCTCGTCACGACCACAACTCCACCTTCGGCCGGAACGACCAACTGCAGTGTCACTGTCATCGCGCTTGCTCCAGCGGTAATCGACAGAACTCCCCCAAATTGGCAGCTCACCGTCAGAACGTCGCCGATTCAATCTCCCGCTAGAATCCCTCGACTCCAGCAGCAAGTCGCCTCTTTCCCTATCCAAGCACCGTGCTGTTGCCATCGACCCAAGCCCCCAAATCGCGATCCCCCCATGTAAAATACAACAAAAAAAAAAGCTTGTTAATTAGGAAAACACCCTATGGAATTTTTTTCAGGAATTTTAGAAATTTTTTCTAGACTTAAATGGAAATTTCTATGACAGTTGTGGGGAAAGATTTAATAGGCTTTGGAAAAACCTGTTTGGGATAAATTAAATCTTGATGAGGCATGGTTAGTAGTTAATTTAAACCTAACCTAGGTTCAAGGTCTATTAGGTTAATTGTTTGAACCTAGGTTTAAGGGAATGGATTTAACCTGAAAACTGATCCGTTTACATTAAAGATCGAAACAGTTTCTTGCCGATATCCTCTTTATTTTCCCCGATTGACCATTTTCTTCTCCTCATTTTCCTCTCGATCCCGATCCTTCGTCTCTCGCGCGATTCCTCACTGCAACGGCGTCTCCATCACCGCCTCTCCCTCGTGCGCCCAACCATGCCCAGCCGCCGAATGCCTCTGTTTTTTAGCCATCGCACACGCGCTGCCGCCCTTGTCGTTGGCGGTGACCCATCAGCCGCGACCTTCGCACACTCACCGTCGGATCTTCTCTTCCCACTCGTCGCCGACTGCTCCCTCTAGATCTTGATAGCAGCGACTCCGCACCGGTGTTATGCTCCTTTGTGAGGTCTGCTCAACTCGGCGTCGCCCTCTCCCTCTCGTCGCGGCAGGCGGTGACCGTCGGCTTGGACGATCTCCGCGGGCAATCAAGGCAGCGAGCGTGCGCGGCTAGAAGCTTACATCGACGGCGAGAGGGCGCGTGGTCAGGAGTTGGGTCAGCAGAGTCGACATCGCGGGCTGATCTGAGGCTGGGATCTTTGTTGAGCAAGGTAACAACTACTCCTTCCTGATCTTGGACGAGATTTTAGGTTTTGCTTTGGTATTCGATTTGGGCAGAAAACATAGCTGTTGGATGATGATCCGAGGCTTGGATCATGGATCGGTTGCAGTGATTGTCGACGTTGAACTGCCTCCAGCGAACAGAGCAGTTTAGGGAGGACGTGTAGCTTGCGATTGTTGCCGGAAGCTGATGATGGCAGTGTCGTGAGGTTGGTTGTTTGGTTCATCTTGGTTCACAGCAGCAATTGGATTTGATTTATCCTTGTTCACAGCCGTGATTGGCTCTGGTTTTGTTTGGTGGTGTTGATGAGTTGTGTCGGTGGTGATGAATGGATGGACATGGCTGGGGAGGAGCATGAACACGACTGCTCAGGGTGTTGTATAAGCTGTGGATGTTATGGTTTCTGGATAGGTGCTTTTGGATAAGGATAGGTGCTTTTGGATAAGTCGTGGCTGATTCCAACAGTTGAAGGTAAGCTTTAAATTGTATGTTATACATTAGATGTTTAATTCTTAAAGAATGCACAATTGTGTTGCTAGGATAATTAGATTCGTGTATAAATCATAATTAGATTTTGGTTGGATTTATTTGCAGTTAAAAGGGTGGGCAGATCAGATTTCCATAAGTGGATTATGAAGTTGGTTGTGATTGAAGCAAAGATTATGTAAGTTCTGATCTTGCTATAGTGTGCAGTAGCAAGGTGGTTTCTGATTATGGTAGTAGTGTTATTGTAGGATTATATCGGTGATTAGTGGAGTTATTTTGATTATATTGGGATTCTATGATTTGAGGACTTTGATCGAGGTGAATTCGCGGACATGAAGCGATTATGGTTTACGTGTCAATTGGGTAATTTCCTACAGTCGGGTAGATGTATTGCATTCAGATTTAGTCATAGATATGAGCATGTTAGGTGTTCATATTATCTTGACCCTGCTCTTTTTATCGTATGCTTGAACTTATCGTTGGATATATTTATGCTCAATTGTTGATATCACATATACCCTATCATGATTTAGGAGTTATAGATGTGATGTAAATTGGCCTAGATGTTTAGTAGGGTGTAAATGTTAGTACGGGGGATGACCCAATTTATAAATTGGAAAAGGTCATCTATGGGTAGGTAATGCCCTAAATGTAGGATTTATTTCCAATACTGTATGTTGCATCGCTACCAACCATGAGTTGTGTAATGGTTAAGTGAAGGGTGATTAGAGTGTCAGCGAACCGATGGTCCCGGACTTGATATGATTAGTCGAGTATGACTCTCTGTCGGATAGAGAGTGCATCGATCGATTGAGTCGACTCTCTATTGGAGAGAGTTATGATCGATCAGTCGACTCTCTATTGGAGAGAGTTAGGATCGGTCAGTATGACTCTCTACGGATAGAGAGTCGTCGATCGATTAGTCGACTCTCTATTGGATAGAGAGTTATGATCGATTAGTCTGACTCTATAGGATAGAGAGTCCCTCGATCTGTTGAGTACAACTCTCTATAGGATAGAGAGTATTGATTAGATGGGTATGACTCTTTGCTGAACAGAGAGTCTGTGGTAGATGGTTGTACGTGTGACAGCATACACATGTCATTTGCATACATTCTGACGACATAGTCTCCCTTGGGGTTGAGAGAGTCGTCAGTCATCTTGCCTCCCAGAGCACTCCCCGAGGAGTAACTGGTGTGAGGGCAGAGCATCTGTTGTGTCGCACTCTACCACTATAGATGGTGGTAGTTGGAGTTGCGTGCAGTTGTCCTGGGTGCGTGGTACTCGACCACTCATTGGTAGTGTTAGTCAGAGTGGCCAGCAGCAGGGACCCCCGTTGTGTAGCGAGCTCTTTACGCTCATATGCTACTTGATCATACTACCCACTCGGCCACTCTATAGCAGTGGTTGGTGTGAGTTGGGACAGTTGTCATGTCGTGCCACCTAGGTCACACTGGGGTCGTGGTAGCGAGTAGGGGTGAGCAGGCATGACCATGCATGCTGCATTGCCATATCTGATGGCGCTTTGCATATTACCATATATATATACATATATGCATGTATATATATATATGGAGGGTTGAGATTAATATATATATATAGATACAGTCTATATATATATGCTTATTGTGATGTTGCACTTGATTGTATTATGCTTGCTGTATTTGGTTGTACATCATATTCATGCATGCTTCCTGCATATGTTATACGGTTGTGTCGGGTACTAGTATATGTGTTAGACAGACCATTAGATACCTTGACCTGTAGCTAGAGTATATTGTGAGTTGATCTACTCTTCCTGTTATATATATGTTGGATATATATTCAGGTTGGATCAGAGTAGCGTGGCAGACTTCAGGTATGTCTGCATTTTTTTATGTTGTTTATTTGGTTAGACGGTATATGCTTGTATTTATATACTATGCTGGTATACCTGTTGTACCTCTAGAGTATGTTGTTGAAAATACATGTGATATGACATATATACATATTTTTCTATTACCTGCTGAGTTTTACTCACCACCCCCCACGGACCCTGGGTTTTTCATCGCCTGTAATGTGGTAGAAGACTTCGTGATGCTGAGCACATTGGGTGACATCTCATCTCACCTACGAGGCTCCCGTATTGGTTTTGGACTTTGCGTCCGTCGTGTATTGTATTTGGAGTTTTCGTAGTGTACTATGTTGTGGACTTGTAGATTCGGATTTTGTCGATGTACTGTATGTGGTTGTGGTGTGTTAGTCATACCGGTATGCATGATGTGGATGTATTGTATATGTGGGGTTATGGGTATGTCGTTGTATTAGTTTCCGTTGTGTTTCGTTATGTTGTTGTGTTTTTATTTGGTATGTTATTGTTATTGTGGGCCTACGGGCCTTGTATTAACCTGAAATATTGCCACGCATGTGGAGGTGTCGTCCTTGATTTTCGGCATGCTCTCGGCGTGACAACTTTAGTGGTATCAGAGCCCAAGGTTCTGCGATGCCATACAATGATGTTTTTTTGTCGAGTCTTTGATTCTCGGGAGTCGATTTATTCGGTTTTGGTTTTCTGAGATGAGATGGAGCGGCGAGCTCCAAAATTCTGATAACTTATGGTTTAGTAGATATTTATCTAAACTTGATCAGTAGGTGTATACAATAGAGTTATGACACCTGTGCAGACTTGTAGTAGGGGTCGTCCACCGAGGCGACCAACCGGAGTGACCTTTAGGGTTTATACTCCCGGTTATGTTGGCTATGCATTTAGATGTTTATACCAGGGGATAACCTGTAGTGTGTTGGTTATTATTCGTAACCGTGGTATGAGTTGACCACGGGAATGACCTGTTGAGTCTGTGAGTCTTGAACCGTGTCGAAAAGGTGATTTACCTTTGAGAGCCGACTGATACTGAGTCAGAAAAATATGGGTCAAGTCGTCACATTTCTGGTTGAAATCAGAGATTTCAGCCTTAGAGATTTTCACTAACGATGCTAGTTAGATCATTACCTGTTGGGTAATGGACAAGACAAATTGGCTATTGTTGATGCGGATAGCGGAAGGCTAGGTTACGGTGTTTCATAGGGATTCTATCCCTGAGTTGTTCGTACTGAGTAGTATAACTTTAAGAGTACTTTTGAGTACTTAACTCATGTTATACCGAGGAAGTAGAGTTGTTTGCATACCATTATCGGTATCAAGCCGATATTTGGTGGTAAATGCGGAAAATAATCTTCGGGGAAATAATATATCACTTGATCATGGTCTAGTGATGTAGAAAGAGAGTATTTTCCTGTGTCACTTTCAGTGACACATTGTAGAGAATTCTTGAGCTTCAAGTAGAGTGATCGGTTAGTGATAGTGTACTGTGCAGGGTCGTAAGACTTGCAGAGGTTACTACCACCTAATAGCTCAAGAAGATGAGTGGATGATTTAAGCCACCCAGAGTTATTGTCTTATAGTTGGATTAGGATGCTGGGATCTTCTACCAGATCCTACCGGAAGACGTTGGATTGAGACAGGAGTTTAGAAATGACTCCGTACAAGAGTTTAAGAGTTGGAGACCGATAAGCAAATATTTCAGGTCAACTTAATAGAGTCAGAAGTCTCCGACTGTTGATAAAAGGAGAAAGATCAGAGTCATAGACTTTGAGCTATTTTTCGATTATAGAAGACCAACCAAAGATCATCAGGATGTTCTCGTGGATATCAACAAAATCAGAACAAAGACTCTGACGGGATTGTGTGTGTGCAGTGCAGATCACGAAGACACGTGAAGCCAGATTATCTGTTAGAGCAGTTCAGCTATTGCTATTGTTGAGTAACCAGTACAGTGGAGGAGGTGTACCTTGAAGATTCAGTTGAAGACTATCGATGGTGTTCTGGGAGGAAGATGCATCGTCTCGACAGCAGAAATCAGCACAGAGGATTGGGTTATCTTTTCAGCATCAACCTACTACCTCAGGTGTGGTTGAAGTTCCTTGATACTCCCCTTCAGTAGAGATCAGCACAGAAGCAGCATCAGCAGAAGACATCGTGGAAGACTCATGCAGACAACAACAGTTACCCCCAGATGTGAATTGATTTGTACAGAGGAGAGAGTATACGATGATGGTCGTATCTATTGGGTATTCTACAGTTGTAGCTCATAGATTTAAGTGATAGGATCAGATGATCTAGGAAAAAATCCTTGAATCGTTCATCGCAGAAATGCGACCGTTTTGTCGTGGACTGTTGGATCTGATCTTATTCTCTTCGGAAAAAGGCCGAGACCTGCGTGGAGCCTTTGGGATCGGATCGATAGATATTTCATCGTTCAGGGTATTACTCTAGTTTTACCCTCTAGGTTAATATGTTGAGAGATGCTTGTAGTTACAGGTATCTGTATCTAGAACATTCTCAGTTGGATTAGAAGGGTCCTTTACATCGACTTGTGGGTCGATGGTATCTCTCTACCACGGTGAGATGAGGATCAACAATTAAGAAGTTAAGGGATGCCCTTAGACTCGGATAGACATATCTTTACTGTAGACATATCCTTACGGATGGTCAAGTTGTTGAGATTATAGTATGATTATGTCTCTCAGATGTGTGTATAATCCGAGAGCATTCGGATGTAGTTTCGGATGAACTCCTAGCCTTGTCGTTACTTAGGCAAGTGAAGTAGGCGATCGAAATGATTGCGGAAATAGTTCCGGTATCGAAGATCCTATACCGGGTGATAATTTAACGGGTATAAGTGTTACTAAACACTATAGAAATTGGAAGAATGTAAGTTGTGATTATAGGAGATGTTGGAGGGAATATTTATCTATTCCAGTGTTCCTCCTTGAAAAAATCCGGAACTCTTTGTTGAAAGAGAGATGGACCTTTGAAAGTATGCATCGATTATCGATGATGGAATACAGTAGTTGTCGTGATGAATATCCTCCGTTGGGGATAGATGATCTGTTTAGATCAGCAAAGGACACCTGTGTATACTCTAAGGTTGATTTGCGACTGGAGCATTGATATTGTAATGACATGGTGTCATACAATTATCATTGTCGGTGTGATGATTAATATATATCATCAGCGTAGAGTAAAGGGGATGCAGGTGTGTAGAGACGACAATTTCATACTTGGTATGAATTATATGAGTTTTGATTAAGTTGTTAGACTAATTAACGATTTAGTCATCCATGAATTTGAGAATCGTGTATCCTGGACACGATTGGATCAGTTGGTGGTTGTTGGAGTTGCGTAACCTAGCCACTGTTGATTGTGGTAGTTGGAGTTGCGCGCTTGACCACCGTAGATGGTGGTTTTCCTTGTATGTTTTGGTTAGTACTATAGATGTGGATAGAATGTCTTAGCATTACTATACCATTGACTTGTTTGACAAAGGTGATGATGGAAATCATTTAGTCAAAAACTGGTGAGACCAGTTACAAGACCTAGATGGCGGTTAACTTTTACACGAGTATTAGTTAATCCTTCCGGTGTGGATAAAAGGATGATGTACGCAGATGCGTCGTTTCAAGGATCGGAATGATTCCGATGCAGTTGAATGAGGCGTACCTTATGCTTATAACAGTTAAGAAACTACGAGATAGGCTGTCATATACATGACGTGGCTTTAGTAGTTATTATTTGGATTTGTAGTGGTATGGAGCAGGAATGCTCATGGGATTTTGACAAGCTATCGATTAGCTACTATAGAGTTGCTGGAACACGAACAGTTGCAACTTCAGAGATTGATTGCTATGGTCTTCCATGCACTTACAGAGTGTGTGGTAGAGTGGATTTTGAATGGTTGATGGATTTCTCTTTTGAGAAAATAATTCCCCGTCTCTGATAAGGATAGTGGGTTCCAGAGTTGCTACAGGAATCACATCATTCGAGATGCGCTATGTATCTTGGTGGTACTTGGAGGTACTGAGATTGGACACGTTTATACTGGTGGAATGGTATAAAGAGAGTTATAGCAGATTTTGCTGCTCGATGTTTAGTATGCCAGTAGGTCAACATCAGAAACTCGTTGGATTGCTCTAAACAATTCCGATTCTGGAATGGAAGTAGGAGCATATCACGATTGATTGTGTTACGGGATTGCCTAGAACCCGTAAAGGATATGATGCGATTTGGGTGATTGTGGATCGACTGACCAAATTAGCTCACTTCCTTCCTATTCGTGGGTCGTACTCATTGGACCATCCGGCAGCGTTGTATTACCGAAAGATTATCAGATTTCGGGGGGTACTTTTAAGTACCATATCGGATAGAGATTCGCGATTTACCTCGCAATTTTGGCAGAGTCTGCACCAGACTATGGGCACAGAGATTCGGTTTAGTGCAACGTTTCATCCGCAGACAGATGAACAGTCTGAGTATATCATTTAGACGTTGGAGGATCTATTCAGATCTAGTGTCGTGGATTATGGAGGTGTAGCTTATCGGTTGGCTTTACCTCCTACACTTGCGAGTGTTCACAACGTATTCCATGTATCTATGCTGAGGAAATACGTGCCGCGATCGACCATGTTCTGAAAGAGGTTCCGATACCACTCCAGGCGAATACGACTTATGAGGAGATTCCGGTGAGGATTCTTGGTCGCAAGGAGCGACGGTTGCGGAACAAAACCATCCGACTCGTAAAGGTGGGATGGCAGCATCATACGGATGAGGAGGCTACATGGGAGCTGGAGGATACTATCCGAGCTCGATACCCTCATCTGTTTACCTGAGGTATGTGGTTATTTCAGAATATGCTTGAATTAATTTTTGCATTTAAGTACGAAATTTGGGGACCAAATTTTTATTAGTGGGGGAGAATATAAAATACCGCAAAAAAATGCTTGTTAATTAGGAAGACACCCTATGGAATATTTTCAGGAATTTTAGAAATTTTTTCTAGACTTAAATAGAAATTTCTATGACAGTTGTGGGGAAAGATTTAATAGGCTTTGGAAAAGCCTGTTTGGGATAAATTAAATCTTGATGAGGCATGGTTAGTAGTTAATTTAAACCTAACCTAGGTTCAAGGTCTATTAGGTTAATTGTTTGAACCTAGGTTTAAGGGAATGGATTTAATCGAATTTGAATTTAACCTAAAACCCGATCCGTTTACATTAAAGACCGAAACCGTTTCTCGCCGATATCCTCTTTATTTTCCCCGATCGACCGTTTTCTTCTCATTTTCCTCCCGATCCCGATCCTTCGTCTCTCGCGCGATTCCTCACTGCGACGGCGTCTCTGTCACCGCCTCTCCCTCGCATGCCCGACCATGTCCAGCCGTCGAATGCCATTGTTTTTCAGCCATTGCACACGCGCCACCACCCTTGTGCGTCGGCCAGCGGCCAGCAGCCATCAATCGCGACCTTCGCACACTCGTCGCCGAATATGCTCTTCCCACTCGTCGCCGACTGCTCCCTCTAGATCTTGATAGCGGCGACTGATGTTCTTGAGCAGCACGATAGACTCAGTTTCTATGGTTGCCCAGTCCGCTATTGCTGAGAGGATCAAGGAAGCATAAGTCAGTGATCAGCATCTGCAGTTCTTGAGCAGCACGATAGACTCAGAATGTCAGACGGATTTCTCGAGTGACGAGAATGGTGTACTTCGCTTCCAAGGACGACTATGTGTTCCGGACACACACCCAGTTAAAGAAGAATTGCTACAGGAAGCACATCAGTCGAGATTTGCTATACATCCTGGTGGTACTCGGATGTACCGAGATTTGCGGTAGCTTATCTTGGAACGGTATGAAACGAGATATTGCGGACTTTGTCGCACGATGCCTAGTATGCCAGCAAGTGAAGGCCGAACATCAGAAACTTGCGGGGTTACTTCAAGAAATCCCGATCCCGGAATGGAAGTGGGAGCATATTACGATGGACTTCGTTACGGGATTACCCAGAACCCGTAAAGGACATACTGCAATTTGGGTGATCGTGGATCGATTAACCAAATCAGCTCACTTCCTTCCGATGAGTGAGACGGACTCATTGGATCGTCTAGCGGAATTGTACTGTCGAGAGATCATCAGATTGCATGGTGTACCATTGAGTATCATATCTGATAGAGATCCGCGCTTTACTTCCCGATTCTGGAAGAGCCTGCAGCAGGTCATGGGCACAGAGCTTCGACTTAGTACAACCTTTCATCCGTAGACAGACGGACAGTCCGAACGTACCATTCAGACTCTGGAGGATCTATTGAGATCTTGCGTCATGGATTTCGGTGGCAGTTGGGAGGATCACATTCCGTTAGTGGAGTTTGCCTACAACAACAGCTACCACTCTTCTATCCAGATGGCTCCATTCGAGGTGTTATACGGCAGACCCTGCAGATCTCCTGTGTTATGGGAGGAAGTTGGGGAACGACAGATATTGGGGCCTCAGAGTATCCAGCAGGATGCAGAGTTGGTGCGAGTGATCAGACGACGGTTATCTGAGGCACAGGATCGGCAGAAAAGTTATGCGGACCGGAGGTGAAGGCCTTTGGAATTCTCAGTCGGGGACCACGTATTCCTACGAGTGTCACCCACCAAAGGAGTCAAGAGATTTGGGCTAAAAGGAAAATTAGCTCCACGCTATATTGGTCCATTTGAGATATTAGAGCGGATTGGAGGTGTAGCTTATCGGTTGGCTTTACCTCTGACACTTGCAGGTGTTCACAACGTATTCCATGTTTCCATGTTGAGGAAATACGTGCCGCGATCTGACCATGTTCTGAAAGAGGTTCCGATACCCTCGCGAATCGCGACTTATGAGGAGACTCGGTCACGGATTCTTGATCGCAAGGAGCGGCAGTTATGGAACAAAACCATCCGACTCGTAAAGGTGGGATGGCAGCATCATACGGATGAGGAGGCTACATGGGAGCTGGAAGATACTATCCGAGCTCGATACCCTCATCTGTTTACCTGAGGCATGTGGTTATTACAGAATATACTTGAATTGATTTTTTTCATTTAAGTACAAAATTTGGGGACCAAATTTTAATAAGTGGGGGAGAATGTAAAATAACAGATATATATATATATATATATATATATATATATAAAATAAAATAGATGTTGGGTAATTAGGGGAATACCCTATAGCAATTTTCTAGAAATTTTTAGGAATTTTTCTGGACTCGAACGGAAATTTCTAAGCCCTTTTTGTGTAAGTGTTAGTGGGCTTAACGGGTCGGAAATCCAACCCGTTAAATAGACCCGACCCGACCCGTGAAACCTCAACGTCACGGTTTCTTTTTCCGTTTCTGCGCCTTTAACCTTTATTGCGCCCGAGCATTTCCCGATCTCGCAGTCTTCTCTCATATTCCTCGCGGCGCTGATCAGTTTCTTCGCTCGCGACTCCTGCCATTTCTTCGACGATTTCTTGCCACCGATCGGAGCACGTATTTTCCCTCATGATTCCTTTTTCGCGTGATTCCCTTTCTCCTCGTGACTTCACCGCCTGTGCCATCTCCCCGTCTGCAACCAACACTCCCTCTTCTCTACAGGCGGAGACCGACCACCCTCAACGGTGCTCGCGAACGCGCTGGTGGTGAAAGTGCGTGCGGCTGGAGGCTATACTGGTGGTCATCGGAGGCTAAGATCTCTGCTGGGCAGACGGTGGTTGGCAGCAGTAGCGACGAAAGGGGGAAGAACCGACGATTTTAGGGATTTCTCTGCCGGTGGTAATCAAGAAAGGTGAGAACTGCCCCTTTTCCTGAGTTTGAACGAGATTTGAGGATTTGTTGTGTTTTTCCTTAGGGATTACGTGTGGACTTGTTTGGGACAAAGTGGTGCAGGATTCGGTGAGCAGGTGTTGATTTTGCTTATGGCAGTCGCTTGCTAGGGTTCCTCATTGCCAATTAGTGCTGGAACTAGGTAAGAATTGATCCCTTCTTTTCCTTTTTGGGATGAGGATACTGCTCCTAGCTGTGATTTTTCCTTGTATGACCTAATCGGTGATTTGGGCAGTGGATTCGGTTGAACAGTGCTGCTGGTTGATTGGGGAAGTATTGCTGCCGATTTTGGTGTTTGGGTTGTCGGCGGAAGTTACAACAGCAAGGTAAAGCTGGTATTTTCTCACAG
Organism: Wurfbainia villosa; assembly: GCA_025175895.1. Taxonomy (NCBI): domain Eukaryota; kingdom Viridiplantae; phylum Streptophyta; class Magnoliopsida; order Zingiberales; family Zingiberaceae; genus Wurfbainia; species Wurfbainia villosa. The sequence continues at coordinate 297,061 of CM045992.1, read as the reverse complement.
TGGACATGATTTTTGGAGGTTCTGTGAATTGCGTTCGGTATGGATTTCATACGTGACCTAAATTGTGATTTGGGCAGTGTGGGTTTTCGGCCGATTGGGGATTTTGAAGGATTGTGGCCGGTGAAGCTTCTACTAGCGGTAAGCCTGATTTCCCCTAGTTTCCCATGGGTTATTTCCTTGGCTGATACAATTTCGATTTATGGCAGAGATTTCATTCAGCAAATTGAGGAATTTGGGAAGGGGTTGGCTGCCGATTTTGGGGGTTTGAGCTGCCGGTGGAATTACAACTATAGGTAAGCATGGAACTCTTCCCTGTTCAATCCAGTTGGATTAGTCATATTACGATGTAAATGTATTTCCTGTCGTGAGTATTGAACGGTAGGAGCTGTGGTAGTATGGTAGTAGCTTTGCTTGGACTACGAATAGGGATATGTATCAGTGTGAATATGGGTTAGATTTATATTTAATTTGTTGGTGATCTTGTTGCATCAAATTAAGTATAAAAAGATCAAATCTACATGGGATTGATTTGGTTGAATGAGTATGGAGTTGGATGAGTAGGTTAGCACTTTTGCTAATTGAAACGGTGAGTTAAATTAAATAGTCAAGCTTAACTCTTTGAGCTTCTAATTCGTATTCGATAAAGGGACGAGAATATGGACACGATAGAATAGTAAATTATATACATCTATTGTCATGTGCTTGAACTTAATGCATAACATGGTTTGTGCAGGACGTGGATACGAGGCAGGACCGCGGCCGTGAGGATTTATATTGTCACGAGCTTCTTATCAGGTGGGTGATTCCTACCCTGGTCAGGTAGTTAATGCATACAGATTTAGATGCATGATCATCTTAAATGATCATGTTACCTTGACCTTGTTCTATTTATCTTATGCTTGATACTTTATCCGTTGGCTATTAACTCCTTGCTGCTATCATGTTTATGTTACCATGATTAGGAGTTATACATATAGATGATGTAAATAACTTAGAATTTGATTAAGTTAAATACAAGTAGTAAAGTCCGGATGACAACCTGATTATAAATTGGGCAAAAAGGTCATCCGTAGGTAGATGATGTCTTGAACCTAGAGTTAATTCTAGTACCCCTTAGATTGCATGTTTCTATCGACCATGCATTATGTAAATGATCGGGTGAATGGTATTTAGGGTGTCGCTACGGATCGGTGGTCCTAGTCTGATATGATCAGTTGAGTACGACTCTCTACAAGATAGAGAGTGCGTTGATCTGGTTAGCATGACCCTCTATAGAATAGAGAGTCCATGGTGGATGTCTGTTTGCGAGACCTTACATTCATGTCATTTGCATGCACGCTGGCGACGATTCTCCCTTGTGGTCGAGAGTGTCGCCAGTCATCCTACCTCCACGGTTACTCATAGGAGGAGTAACTGGTGTGAGGGCAGAGCATTATAGTGCCGCACTCTATCACTACAGACGGTGATAGTTGGATTTGCATGTCGTAGTCCTGCGTGTGTGGCACTCGACCACTCATGGATAGTGACTGTTGGAGTGGCCAACAGCAGGGACCCCCATCGTGTAGCTTGCTCTTTACGCTTATATGCTACTCGATCATACTGCCCACTCGGCCACTCGAGAGTAGTGGTTGGTGTTGAGTTGGGACAGTTGTCATGCTTGAGCCACCGAGGCCACACTGGGGTCATGGTAGCTTTAGGGTGAGCCGACATGACCATGCATACTGCATTGCCGACTTATGGCATTTTTGCATATTACCATATATATACACATATGCATGTATATATATATATGGATGATTGTGATTAGCATGCGTATATAGATGCAGTCTATATATAGATATGCTTATTGTGATGCTGCATTTGTATGTACTATGTTTGTTGCATTTGTTTGCACATGTTATTACATTCTTCTGTATGGTGGTAGGCCATCACTTGTATACTGGTTAGTTATTCACTGTGATACCCTTGACCCATAGCAGGATGTAGTATGAGTTAGTTCTATTCTTTATACCATATGTTGTGTATATGTGCTCAGGTTGGATAGGTGTAGCGTAGCAGACGTTCAGGTATGTCTGCAGTTCATATTGACTTTTGGTTAGATGGTATATACATGGATATATTATCATGCTAGTGATACCTGTAGATTTTACTGTCGAAATACATGTGATATTAAAATACATGTTTATCTATTACCTGCTGAGTTTTACTCACTCCCACGGACCCTGGGTTTTTCTGTCGCCCAGGTAACAGGTAGAGATCTTCGTGACGACTTGGAGCTACGTCGGTGATCCATCCCATCTCCACATTTTGAGTCTCTCGAGGATTTGTGATTTGTATTGGTGTTATGGATTTTGTTCTATGTATGGACTTCGTCTTTATGTTGTGGACGCCATTTTGTGTCGATGTTTTATGTACGGATTTTAGTACTGTGGTCTTGTCAGGGGGTGTACACCCGTATGTTTTGGTATATTTTGTTGTGGGTATGTGTTTTCTATTTCCGCTGTGTGTTTGATATACTTATATCTGTTATTATGTAGTTGTTGTGGGCCTATGGGCCTTGTATTAACCCGAGATGTTGCCATGTACAGGGGAGATGCCGTCCGTTTGATTTTCGGCACGACATACTCCCGGGGGCATGACAACTTTATTGGTATCAGAGCCGAAGGTTCTGCGATGCGATATTGTGATTTTGTTTTTGAGTCTTGGATTCTCGGGAGTCGGTATATTTTTCGGTTTTGGTTTTTGTGAGATGGGATTGACAGCGGCATAAGCTCCGAGCAACACGAAGTAAGTATTCCTGATAATTTATACTTTAGTTAGATGCTTATCTAGACTTGTTCAACAGGTGAATACTGTCAGAGTCATGCCACCTGTTCAGACTCATGGTCGAGGTCGTCCATCCAGCGGAGCAAACAGAGGGGACGAGATACCGTTGCGACTGAGCCTACTACTCAAGTACCACCTCAGCAAACCCCTATTGGTGATTCGGAGCCTCAGAATCCGGATGTACCACTGACCACGCCAGAGCCCACAGAGTCCAATAGGCTCAATGATAAGTCACGGATACTCGTGTTAGCACGATCAGCCAAGGAGAAGTTCACCTTGTTCCGAGGGGAGTCCGACCCATGGATTGCCCGATCTTGGCTGGAAAATATGGAAGACACCTTCGAGTATATGAATTGCACAGATGTGGAGAAGGTGGGCCTTGCTGCATATCATCTCAGAGATCAGGCTGTCACTTGGTGGAAATTACAGAAGACTCTGTTTGGGGAGCGTGGGATTACTTGGTCCAGCTTTCGAGACGCTTTACTCAAGGCGATGCTTTCCTTCGACATTTTCTGACGCGTCGTCGAGTTTCTAAGCACAAGCGGGGTGGCCGTTACATTACGAGTACAAGGCGAGTTTACTGGACTATCGAGTTCGATCTCATCCGTAGCATAGGATTCGACTCAGGATGTACCAGTTCACCCAGCCTGCGGCTTATATCGAGCGAGGATGTCGAGATCTAGCATTACCTCCTACAGGAGGCATTGGACCGTGCCCTCTTTATCGAGATGACTTCCCAGCAAATCTCCAAGGAGAAAGATATCGAGAAACAGATGACTAAGGGCAAGCAGCAGAACCAGGGTTCAGCTCAGGGGACTCAGAAGAAAGGGGAGCAAAAAGGAACTACGCGAGGTGCGACAGAAGGGTCAGCTAGATCGCAGAAAGGGAAGCGTCCAGCATCAGAGTTCTCTGGAGGGTCTCAGAAGAACCGTAAGAGTCAGAGCAGAACTGGATGTTATAAATGCGGATCCGAAAGTCATAGAGCTCCAGAGTGTCCTTTGGAGCAGTCGGTTTGCTACTATTGCAAGCAACCCGGACATACTAGCCCATGCGTTGAGAGCACTTGAGTTTCCTGATAGCTCTAATAAGGGAAGACAGTCCAACCAGCAGCGACAGCAGAGGACAGCACCGCGTATGCAGTCTTATGGACAGAGGCAGCCAGTACCTCCACCAGCACACTTATATCAGATGCAGGGAAGCGCTCCTACAGTGATGCCGACAGCGATCCAGTATCCTGCATCTCCGGTGATCTACTACCCAGGGGTATCTGCACCGCCGTCGTTACCAGCCAGCTCTCATGGTTACCTTATACGCCGGTGACTCGATCTTTAGCACCTCGTAGTCGAGACCGGCCAGTGGAGGCACACTACTTCCTTGTCGGGGATGCAGCCGACAAATACCGAGACTGGACGAGTTTTTGCCATCACCAGAGATGAGGCACAGCGGGCTGAGGGATCAGTCATTCGCGGTATGGTTTCAGTTTATTCTATATATGCTGATACTTTGATTGATACCGGTAGTTCTCATTCATTCGTATCTAGAGTATTTCTGAGTAGAGTTGGAAGAATCCCAAGGGTTCGTTCTTGTGGGTTAGCAGTATCCTTGCCATCAGGAGAGGTGCTGACTAGCCACCAAGAAATCAAGGGTTGCCCATTAGACTTTGACGGACATATTCTTACAGTGGACCTTCAGGTGTTGGAAATGGTAGAGTTTGATATTATTCTCGGTATGGACTGTTGGTCGCTTATCACGCTCTACAAAGGATTGTAGAGCAAGAGTGGTGACATTCACCACCGATCAACCGGCTTGGGAATTTGTTGGTACTAGAGGCGATGGATTATCCATTATATCAGCCTTTACAGCTCGGGTTATTGGCCCAGGTTGTCAAGGTTATTTGCTATCTCGTCAAAGTTGAGAAGGAAGGACTACCACCCCTCTCGATGTGCGAGTAGTCCGAGAGTATCCAGATGTATTTCCGATGAACTTCGGCAATCCTAGGCAAGTTGAATTTGCGATAGAGGTGATTCCAGGAACCGCGCCTATATCGAAACCTCCTTATCGGATGGCGCAAAAGGAAGTGAATGAACTTAAAACTTAAAGTTCAACTGCAGGAGTTGCTGGATAATGGATTCATCCGACCTAGTGTTTCACCATGGGGAGCACCGGTACTCTTTGTCAAGAAGAAGGATGGATCGTTGCGGTTATGTATTGACTATCGGCAACTGAATGCAGTCACAGTTAAGAACAAATATCCACTGCCGAGGATAGAAGATTTGTTCGATCAGCTTAAGGATACATGTGTGTATTCTAAAATTGATCTGCGCTCAGGATATCATCAGCTTCGGATAAGAGATGAGGATGTTCAGAAAACAGCTTTCCGCACTCGTTATGGACATTATGAGTTTCTAGTGATGTCGTTCGGTCTCATGAATGCCCCAGCTGCATTTATGGACTTAATGAACCGGGTATTCCTGAGGTATATAGATCAGTTCGTAATAGTGTTCATCGACGATATATTGATTTATTCTCGATCCGAGGAAGAGCATGAACAACATCTGCGGATAGTATTGGAGATATTACGACAGGAGCAGTTGTATGCCAAGTTTAGCAAATGTGCATTTTGGTTATCCTCAGTGGGTTTTCTTGGACATGTGGTGTCCAATAGAGGTATTTCTGTAGATCCCCAAAAGATTGAGGCGATTACCAGTTGGGAGCAGCCAAAATCAGTTCAGGAGGTCCGTAGTTTCCTTGGTCTGGCCGGGTATTATCGGAGATTCATGGAGGGATTCTCGAGTATCGCCATGCCACTCACTTGTCTGACTCGGAAAGGGGTCAAATTCACCTGGTCAGAGGCTTGTGAAACTAGCTTCTAGGAGCTTAAGCGACGGCTAGTTTCTGCACCAATCTTAGTGATTCCTTCTGGTGTTGATGGGATGGTTCTCTATACGGATGCTTTTATCCAAGGGTTGGGTGCAGTCCTGATGCAGTCCAACCGTGTGGTATTTTATGCCTCCCGTCAGCTAAAAGATCACGAGAGAAATTACCCAGTGCACGATCTGGAGTTAGCCGCCATTATTTTCGCATTGAAGATATGGAGGCACTACTTGTATGGGATTACCTTTGAGATCTACACAGACCATAAAAGTCTGAAGTATCTGTTCACACAGAAAGAGTTGAATCTGAGACAGAGACGATGGATGGAGTATCTGAAGGATTACGACTGCACCATCCAGTATCATCCGGGAAAAGCTAATGTGGTAGCAGATGCTCTGAGCAGGAAGTCTCGTGGAGTTCTATCCAGTCATCTGACAGTGGTTACTGACCTAGTTCGGCCTTCTGAGTTGAGACTGCGAACACCCAAACACCCCGGGGGATATTAGTTTCTATGGTTTCCCAGTCCGCTATTGCTGAGAGGATCAAGGAAGCATAAGTCAGTGATCAACATCTGCAGTTCTTGAGCAGCACGATAGACTCAAAATGTCAAACAGATTTCTCGAGTGACGAGAATGGTGTACTTCACTTCCGAGGATGACTATGTGTTCCGGACACACACCCAGTTAAAGAAGAATTGCTACAGGAAGCACATCAGTCGAGATTTGCTATACATCCTGGTGGTACTCGGATGTACCGAGATTTACAGCGCTTATACTGGTGGAACGGTATGAAATGAGATATTGCGGACTTTGTCGCACGATGCCTAGTATGCCAGCAAGTGAAGGCCGAACATCAGAAACTTGCGGGGTTACTTCAGGAAATCCCTATTGGGGTTGATCCGTGAGGGGAAACTTCACTTCCCCTTCGCCTCAGTTGCTTGACCATGGTGATCCCTTCGATGTCTCCGGATTAAAAATTTAATCCTAGACAAAAGGGATTCCCAAAGCAACCAAGTCATCGTCGTGCTATTCGTTTAGAGAGGTCACTTGAACAAACTAGTTGTTCAAGCGACCATCCTCTATTCTACGAGTAGCCGCGGAATAGACGATGTCCGGATCGCCTATTTTTGTGTTTATACTCGGGATCCAAGTATTATTTAGCCATTTACAGAAATATAACATGCTCATAAATCAAAAATAAATACAAGCAATGAATAAAAGAGATAGAAGAATAGTTATACCTCTTGGTCTTCTAATGTATGACCCTCCTCCTTTTGGACGTCATGTGGGCGACGATCCACCAAAAGTCGAAGCTCCTAGATCGCAAAACTTCCTTCCTTGCTCTTCCAAAGCAAGAGAAAGAATAGAAACAAGGATATTTACCTCCCTAAAACCAGCCAACAAGAAGCAAGGAGTATCCTTGCCGCCGGCCAACAAAAGAAGGAAAGAGAAGGAGTTTTGGGTGTGGCCGGCCAAAAGCTCCAAGGGAAGACCCTAAACCTTTGTTCCACCGGCCAAGGAGAAGGAGAAGGCTTGTTTTGGACGCTGGCCAAGGTCTGGAAGGAAGAAGATGGGCGCCGACAGCTTGGGGAAGAAGAACAACTAAGGAAAAACTTTCCTTAATAGGTGTCGCCCAAGCTCCAAACCCTAATTCCTAACCTTGCCGCCAACTCCAAAAACCCTAGCTCTCTTCAATTGTTCTCCACGCCAACTCCATGCCATCCTTTTATAGAGTTAGGGATAAGCCATGAATTAATCTCATCCATTGGTTCTAGGGATTTAATCTCAACCGTCGGATCTAGAGATTTAATCTCAACCGTCGGATCTTAGAGATTTGATCTCTACCAATGGATCTTAGTGTTTTGTTTCTATCCATTGGATCTAAGCATCTTGAGGTGTTAATGGGCTACATTAGGGACCATGAGGAGGAGTTGGGTCTCGGCCACCCATGGATCAAGCCCACATAAAGTCCGATCCACTAATGATGGTCCAATCCACTAAAGGTCCATCATTGATCTACCTCACCAACCCCCATATGATAATATGGGCTCCATATATTATTTGTACATTTTCTACCCGTGTTTAAAATCTCTAATGTCCGTCGATTAATTAATTTACTGACCATTAATTAATCGACATCTAACTCCATGAGTAGTACCACTCAACCTTTTCATCATGCCGGACCAAGTCCACCTGCAGGGTTTACATGATGAACCTTATGAGCTCCTCAAGGGGACATCATCATCCTAATATATAGGACACGGTTTCCTCCTATAATCAACGACACACCATATAAATAATATCATCTCCCAACTTACCGAGTCTATCGATTTAATCTGTAAATCTCGCCCATTGGTAAATCAAAGAGATGAGTACCAAGTATATGTGCCCGTTATTATATCGGGATTAAGAGCATGTACTAAATAATATCTGAGGTCCGATTCGATTATGTAGTCAGCAATAAATCAAATCACCTCTGTGTTGGTCCTGCTCAATACACACAAAGTGCACTAGTGTGATTCTATGGTCAAGACAAACCAATACCAAATCACACTACAACCATTCCGATGGTTTGTCCAAAGTCATCTCGGTTGTGAGCCTTTACTTATACTTTACAAGGAGCCGATAACATGATCTCCCGTGTGACACCACACACCATGTTATCTATAATGTAACGTATTAGACAATATTGCATAACCATAAAAATATGCAAACAATGATCATGTGATTCTTATTTCAAAATAAAGATGTTCATACAAAAAAATAGACTTTTAAGTATACATCCCTACAATCTCCCACTTATACTAAAAGACTATGCTGTCCTCAAAGTGCCATACATCTGATCCCCATTTCCTCCACATGCCTATCAAAAGCTCTTGCTGGAAGGCCCTTAGTGAAAGGATCTGCCAGGTTATCCTCCGATGCAATCTTGGCCACAGCAACTTCTCGCTTTACGATTTCTCGTATCAGGTGGTACTTACGCTCTATGTGTTTACTAGCCTTATGGGCTTGTGGTTCCTTCGAGTTTGCAACTGCACCACTATTATCACAATGAATTGTGATAGTTCTGGGCAAACCAGGAATCACATCCAAGTCCATCAGAAAGTTCCTGAGCCATACAGCTTCTTTGGCCGCCTCAGAGGCTGCCACATACTCAGCTTCCATGGTGGAGTCTGGCGCACGACACTCCATACAATGGCTCCACCTCCCAAAGTAAACACAAAACCTGAGGTAGACTTACTGTTATCCCTATCAGATTGGAAGTCGGAATCCGTGTAACCCACAGGGAGTAATTGGTCTGCCTGGTAGACCAGCATATAATCCCTAGTCCTTCTCAGGTACTTCAATATATGCTTTACCGCAGTCCAATGTCCTTGTCCTGGATTACTCTGATATCTGTGCGACCATGCCTACGCAGCGGATATCTGGTCTCGCATGCAGCATCGCATACGTGAGGCTTCCTACTGCCGAAGCATAAGGAACCGCCTTCATCTCCTCTATCTCATCAGATGATCTAGGACACATCTCCTTAGATAGAAGTACTCCATGCCTGAAAGGTAGAAAACCCTTCTTGGAGTTCTGCATGCTAAAACGCTCTATAATTGTGTCTATGTATGAAGCTTGGGATAAGCACAACATCCTTTTCCTGCGATCCCTTATAACCTTGATCCCAAGGATGTGTCCCACCTCTCCTAAGTCCTTCATATCAAACTGTTTGGACAACCATACCCTTACATCTGATAACACCTTGATATTGTTGCCAATCAACAAAATGTCATCTACGATAGTACAAGAAATACCACTACGTTTCCGTCACATCTCTTGTATACACAAGACTCATCCGACTTTGAATAAATCCATAAGATGGATCACTTCATCAAACCGGATGTTCCAAGATCTCAAGCTTGCTTCAATCCATAAATGGACCGATTAAGCTTACATACAAGATGCTCTTTGCCTTTAGCAATGAATCCTCTGGTTGCTTCATGTAGATGTTTTCCTCAAGACTTCCATTAAGGAAAGTCAGCTTGACATCCATCCGCCACACCTCATAATCCATATGAGCCGCTATGCATAAGAGAATCCGGATAGATTTAAGCATACTCTGCGTGAAAAGGTCTCCTCATAATCGATACCCTCTTTAAAGTATACCCCTTCGCACAAGCCTCGCTTTGAAGGTCTCAACCTTCCCATCTATTCCTCTCTTTCTTTTGTAGATCCACTTGCATCCAATGGTTTTTACACCATCGGGTGGTTCTACTAGCTCCTGCACTGATTTGAATCCATAGATTCAATCTCAAGATTCATTGCACTCTGCCAAGATCTGCATCTTTATCTTGGATTGCCTCATCATATGTCCAGGATCAGTTCATGTTCGCCAGGGACCAAATCAGAAGATTCTCCCAAGAACATGAATCTATCAGGCTGTCTCACAACCCTCCCACTATAATGAGGTATCACCTGTGTATCCTCTGTGACACGCAGTGCAGTGACATGTGGTATATCCTCTTGTACCGGTGGTACTAAAGAAGTGACTTTCCCTTTTAACTCCTCCAGAACAATTTTACTCTTGGGCTTGTGGCTCATCACATAGTCTTCCTCTAGAAATCAAGGCGTTCGTGCTAACGATCACCCTCGATCTCTAGGACTATAAAACAATCCACCCTTCGTTCCTCCGATAGCCAACGAACAATCATATTTCATGCGAGGTTCCAACTTGCCAAAGATTCGCCTTTTTAGCATTGGACTCCCCATATCCAAAGATGTCTTAGACTAGGCTTTCGCCCACATAACTCGTGGGAGTAGAAGGCACCGATTTAGATGGAACCAAGTTCGTAATGTATACCAGATCTAGAGCATATCCCCGAACGACCGCAAGTCGTAATAACTCATCATCGATCTAACCATCTCCATAAGAGTCCTATTCCTTCGCTCTGCTACACCATTCTGGGTGTGCAGTGCGATTAATTGGGATTGAATCCGCCTCGATAAGTAGTTCCTAAACTCTCCCAAGAGGTACTCACCACCACGATCAGATCGTAGTGTTTTGATACTTTTACCTTGACGTTTCTCCACATCAGCCTTGAATTCTTTGAACTTGTCAAAGCATTCAGACTTGCGGCGCATCAGGTAAATGTATCCATATCTTGAGTAATCATCTATAAAAGAGACGAAATACTCAAAACCACCTCTAGCCTGGATAGACATAGGACCACACAAATCAGAATGAACCAATTCTAACACATCTTTGGCTCTATACCCCTTGGCCTTAAAAGGCATCTTGGTCATCTTACCCTCCAAGCAAGATTCACAGGTTGGGAGATCCTCCACCATTAATGAACCCAAAGGTCCATCAGCTATCAACCTTTGAATTCTGCTTAGGTTAATGTGACCAAGCCTAAGATGCCAAAGATATGTTTGGTTCATCTTCGAAGGTTCTTTTCTCTTATTGGAATTAGAAGATGAGTTATTAACTTCAATTTGTATCGTGGGAGGTTTTGGTTCCAGTGTGTACAAATTTCCTATCAATGTACCCGAACAGATAATGTCCCTATTTCTTTTTATAACAACTCTGTCATTGAAAGAAATAGAATATCCATCCATAAATAATTTAGAAACTGAAATTAAATTCTTTCTAAATAAGGGTACATAAAGGCAATTCTTAAGAACCAAAAGTTTATTTTTCTCAAAAGATAAATGAACATCTCCCACTGCAACAGCCGCCACCTTCGTGGCATCGCCCAAGTACACGGTAATCTCCCCCTCAGCCAGTCGTCTGGTTTCCTGGAACCCCTGCAATGTATTGCAGACATGATCAGTGGCTCCCGTATCTACACACCAGGTGCCGGTAGATAACACCGCTAAACATGTTTCAACGACTAGACCAAAAGATATACCTTTGTTCTTGCGGTTGGGGCAGTCCTTCTTCCAGTGTCCAGTCTGCTTACAAGTGAAGCACTTGCCTTTCGGCTTCTTCACTGCTCCCTGAGTACTTCCCATCGCCTTTGCCCCGGTTTGTTTCTTCTTCTTCTTGCCTTTCGGTTTAGAAGCAGAAACCTTCTGGGTCATCACAGCATGCGCCTGAGCACTCTGACGAAATAGTCCCTCTGCCGCCTGGAGTTCTGTCAGAAGTTCCGCCAATGAATACAACCTCTTGTTCATGTTGTAGTTGAGGCGAAACTGCTCAAAACTCCTAGGCAGAGACTGGAGTATGATATCGACCTGGGTTTCCCCATCGATCTCAGCTCCTAGGACCTCCAGCTCATTCAAATGAGCCATCATCTTGAGAACATGATCCCTCACGGGTGTTCCCTCGATCATGGTGGTCGTCATCAAGTTTCTCATGGCCTCTTGCCTCGCAGCCCGATTCTGGTGTCCGAAAAGCTCCTTGAGATTGAGCATCATCTCATAGGCAGTGGGCATGGCTTGATGCTGATGTTGGAGTACATTTGACATAGATGCCAAAATGTAACACCGTGCCATCTCATCGGCCTTGTTCCACTTCCTATAGCTCTCTCCTTTCCCTGCATTATCTGCAGGCTTGGGAGGGCACTCTTCGAGGAGTACATATTTGTATTCCTCAGCAGTCAAGACAATATCTAGATTCCTCTTCCAATCTACATAGTTGGGTCCAGTAAGTTTGTTCTCTTTCAGTATCACAGCAAGTGGGTTGAAAGTCATTTTGAAAGAAAACCTAAGAATCACATAAATCAAAACATTAGATTTCAAAAAATTATTGATTCCTCAAACAATAAAATTTTTAAAATCAACCAACACCTCAAAACACCTGAGAATATCGTATGCCACGATAGTGTGGACGTATACGAATTCTACATTTGTAAGAGGAGGTTTTAGCCATTAATTTTACTATCTTGTCAACCTAACTTTTTGACAAGTAAAATTAATAGTTGGTTCCTCTTTGGCCCTACAAATAAAGGCAGTGACTCCGATGGGGAGGATACTTATATTTGTATCTAAGTGTTCACCATTACTCGGTACCAAGGTAATTATCTTGGGTTATGTGCCTTACGATGGGCAAGTACACACGCTCCTTGATAATTTCCTATAACCATATTCGACCTTGTGATCCGCAAACAAACCCATCCGATGGGGAGGAAGGCACTCAGAGCCGACGCGCAAGTTTGTTTGCATCACTTGTCAAATTGTAATGGAGGCCGCGGGACTTTATAAAAATATCCCTCTCCCACTTAGTAATTTAAAATTGAGGAATTTTCCTAGCCTACGACATGCATATCAAACAAAAAACAATAAATATGAAAAATAAATTATTTTCCAACTATTATGGCTTTTGTCTTCAATATGACTCCCGTCGCATCGCCATCTCGTCCGCTCCTCCTACGCCATGTACGAGCCATCCAGAGATCCGAGCCGAGACTAAATCCTATTTTAATTTACATCCATCGATCCTATACTCCACGAGGGAGTGTACATGAAATCTAGATCGAAAGTAAAATAAAATAAATAGCGGCTAAACAATGCCATATTTAATTTACAAAAACTAAATACTAGCCTCGTCAACCCCGAGGATTCAACAAAATAAACATTTACACACATACAATCACATACACACACATGCCATAATAGTCGGATCTTATGCCTGCAACCAAAGAGTTAAACTACGCATATCCTACTATTATCCGACACATTTAATATATGAAAAAGTGCATAAAAATTAACCGAATCCTAAACACACAAAACCGGAAAGCTTGGCTCTGATACCAAATGTTGGGGTTGATCCGTGAGGGGAAACTTCGCTTCCCCTTCGCCTCGGTTGCTTGACCATGGTGATCCCTTCGATGTCTCCGGATTAAAAATTTAATCCTAGACAAAAGGGATTCCCAAAGCAACCAAGTCATCGTCGTGCTATTCGTTTAGAGAGGTCACTTGAACAAACTAGTTGTTCAAGCGACCATCCTCTATTCTACGAGTAGCCGCGGAATAGACGATGTCCGGATCGCCTGTTTTTGTGTTTATACTCGGGATCCAAGTATTATTTAGTCATTTACAGAAATATAACATGCTCATAAATCAAAAATAAATACAAGAAATGAATAAATGAGAAAGAAGAATAGGTATACCTCCTAGTCTTCTAATGTATGACCTTCCTCCTTTTGGACGTCGTGTGGGCGACGATCCACCAAAAGTTGAAGCTCCTAGATCGCAACACTTCCTTCCTTGCTCTTCCAAAGCAAGAGAAAGAATAGAAACAAGGATATTTACCTCCCTAAAACCAGCCAACAAGAAGCAAGGAGTATCCTTGCCGCCGGCCAACAAAAGAAGGAAAGAGAAGGAGTTTTGGGTGTGGCCGGCCAAAAGCTCCAAGGGAAGACCCTAAACCTTTGTTCCACCAGCCAAGGAGAAGGAGAAGGCTTGTTTTGGACGCTGGCCAAGGTCTGGAAGGAAGAAGATGGGCGCCGGCAGCTTGGGGAAGAAGAACATCTAAGGAAAAACTTTCCTTAATAGGTGCCGCCCAAGCTCCAAACCCTAATTCCTAACCTTGCCGCCAACTCCAAAAACCCTAGCTCTCTTCAATTGTTCTCCACGCCAACTCCATGCCATCCTTTTATAGAGTTAGGGATAAGCCATGAATTAATCTCATCCATTGGTTCTAGGGATTTAATCTCAACCATCGGATCTAGATATTTAATCTCAACCGTCGGATCTTAGAGATTTGATCTCTACCAATGGATCTTAGTGTTTTGTTTCTATCCATTGGATCTAAGCATCTTGAGGTGTTAATGGGCTACATTAGGGACCATGAGGAGGAGTTGGGTCTCGGCCACCCATGGATCAAGCCCACATAAAGTCCGATCCACTAATGATGGTCCAATCCACTAAAGGTCCATCATTGATCTACCTCACCAACCCCCATATGATAATATGGGCTCCATATATTATTTGTACATTTTCTCCCCGTGTTTAAGATCTCGAATGTCCGTCGATTAATTAATTTACTGACCATTAATTAATCGACATCTAACTCCATGAGTAGTACCACTCAACCTTTTCAACATGCCGGACCAAGTCCACCTGCAGGGTTTACATGATGAACCTTATGAGCTCCTCAAGGGGACATCATCATCCTAATATATAGGACATGGTTTCCTCCTATAATCAACGACACACCATATAAATAATATCATCTCCCAACTTACCGAGTCTATCGATTTAATCTGTAAATCTTGCCCATTGGTAAATCAAAGAGATGAGTACCAAGTATATGTGCCCGTTATTATATCGGGATTAAGAGTATGTACTAAATAATATCTGAGGTCCGATTCGATTATGTAGTCAGCAATAAATCGAATCACCTCTGTGTCGGTCCTGCTCAATACACACAAAGTGCACTAGTATGATTCTATGGTCAAGACAAACCAATACCAAATCACACTACAACCATTCCGATGGTTTGTCCAAAGCCATCTCGGTTGTGAGCCTTTACTTATACTTTACAAGGAGCCGATAACATGATCTCCCATGTGACACCACACACCATGTTATCTACAATGTAACGTATTAGACAATATTGCATAACCATAAAAATATGCAAACAATGATCATGTGATTCTTATTTCAAAATAAAGATGTTCATACAAAAAAATAGACTTTTAAGTATACATCCCTACAATCCCGATCCCGGAATGGAAGTGGGAGCATATCACGATGGACTTCGTTACGGGATTACCCAGAACCCGTAAAGGACATACTGCGATTTGGGTGATCGTGGATCGATTAACCAAATCAGCTCACTTCCTTCCGATGCATGAGACGGACTCATTGGATCGTCTAGCGGAATTGTACTGCCGAGAGATCATCAGATTGCATGGTGTACCATTGAGTATCATATCTGATAGAGATCCGCGCTTTACTTCCCGATTCTGGAAGAGCCTGCAGCAGGTCATGGGCACAGAGCTTCGACTTAGTACAGCCTTTCATCCGCAGACAGACGGACAGTCCGAACGTACCATTCAGACTCTGGAGGATCTATTGAGATCTTGCGTCATGGATTTCGGTGGCAGTTGGGAGGATCACATTCCGTTAGTGGAGTTTGCCTACAACAACAGCTACCACTCTTCTATCCAGATGGCTCCATTCGAGGCATTATACGGCAGACCCTGCAGATCTCCTGTGTTATGGGAGGAAGTTGGGGAACGACAGATATTGGGGCCTCAGAGTATCCAGCAGGATGCAGAGTTGGTGCGAGTGATCAGACGACGGTTATCTGAGGCACAGGATCGGCAGAAAAGTTATGCGGACCGGAGGTGAAGGCCTTTGGAATTCTCAGTCGGGGACCACATATTCCTACGAGTGTCACCCACCAAAGGAGTCAAGAGATTTGGGCTAAAAGGAAAATTAGCTCCACGCTATATTGGTCCATTTGAGATATTAGAGCGGATTGGAGGTGTAGCTTATCGGTTGGCTTTACCTCCGACACTTGCGGGTGTTCACAACGTATTCCATGTTTCCATGTTGAGGAAATACGTGCCGCGATCTGACCATGTTCTGAAAGAGGTTCCGATACCCCTCCAGGCGAATGCGACTTATGAGGAGACTCCAGTGCGGATTCTTGATCGCAAGGAGCGGCAGTTACGGAACAAAACCATCCGTCTCGTAAAGGTGGGATGGCAGCATCATACGGATGAGGAGGCTACATGGGAGCTGGAAGATACTATCCTAGCTCGATACCCTCATATGTTTACCTGAGGTATGTGGTTATTACAGAATATGCTTGAATTGATTTTTTTCATTTAAGTACGAAATTTGGGGACCAAATTTTAATAAGTGGGGGAGAATGTAAAATAACAGAACAAAAAAAATATATATATATATATATAATAAAATAGATGTTGGGTAATTAGGGGAATACCCTATAGCAATTTTCCAGAAATTTTTAGGAATTTTTCTGGACTCGAACGGAAATTTCTAAGCCCTTTTTGTGTAAGTGTTAGTGGGCTTAACGGGTCGGAAATCCAACCCGTTAAATAGACCCGACCCGACCCGTGAAACCTCAACGTCACGGTTTCTTTTTCCGTTTCTGCGCCGTTAACCTTTATTGCGCCTGAGCGTTTCCCGATCTCGCAGTCTTCTCTCATATTCCTCGCGGCGCTGATCAGTTTCTTCGCTCGCGACTCCTGCCATTTCCTCGGCGATTTCTTGCCACCGATCGGAGCACGTATTTTCCCTCACGATTCCTTTTTCGCATGATTCCCTTTCTCCTCCCGACTTCACCGCCTGTGCCATCTCCCCGTCTGCAACCAACACTCCCTCTTCTCTGCAGGCGGAGACCGACCACCCTCAACGGTGCTCGCGAACGCTACCGTGGTGAAAGTGCGGTGGAGGCAGTGGTCGCCGGAGGCTAAGATCTCTACGGCGATGGTGGTTGGCGCGATAAGCGATGAAAGGGGGAAGAACCGACGATTTTAGGGATTTCTCTGCCGGTGGTAATCAAGAAAGGTGAGAACTGCCCCTTTTCCTGAGCTTGAACGAGATTTGAGGATTTGTTGTGTTTTTCCCTAGGGATTACGTGTGGACTTGTTTGGACAGTGGTCTGGAATTCGGGTGAACAGGGTGTTGATTTTGTCGGTGGCGAGCGTAGTCCTCATTGCCAATTAGTGCTAGAACTAGGTAAGAATTGATCCCTTCTTTTCCTTTTTGGGTCGAGGATACTGCTCCTAGCTGTGATTTTTCCTTGTATGACCTAATCAGTGATTTGGGCAGTGGATTCGGTTGAACAGGGCTGCCGGTTGATTGGGGAAGTATTGCTGCCGGTTTTGGGATTGGGCTGTCGGAGGAGGTTACAACAGCAAGGTAAAGATGGTATTTTCTCACAGTGGATAGGATTTTGGAGGTTTTGTGAATTTCGTTCGGTATGGATTTCATACGTGACCTAAATTTGTGATTTGGGCAGTGTGGGTTTCCAGCCGATTAGGGATTTTGAAGGATTGTGGCCGGTGAAGCTTCTACTAGCGGTAAGCCTAATTTCTCCTAATGTTCCATGGGTTATTTCCTTGGCTGATACAATTTCGATTTATGGCAGAGATTTCATTCGGCAAATTGAGGAATTTGGGAAGGGGTTGGCTGCCGATTTTGGGGGTTTGAGCTGCCGGTGGAATTACAACTATAGGTAAGCATGAAACTCTTCCCTGTTCAATCCAGTTGGATTAGTCATATTACGATGTAAATGTGTTTCCTGTCGTGAGTATTGAACGGTAGGAGCTGTGGTAGTATGGTAGTAGCTTTGCTTGGACTACGAATAGGGATATGTATCGGTGTGAATATGGGTTAGATTTATATTTAATTTGTTGGTGATCTTGTTGCATCAAATTAAGTATAAAAAGATCAAATCTACATGGGATTGATTTGGTTGAATGAGTATGGAGTTGGATGAGTAGGTTAGCACTTTTGCTAATTGAAACGGTGAGTTAAATTAAATAGTCAAGCTTAACTCTTTGAGCTTCTAATTCGTATTCGATAAAGGGACGCGAATATGGACACGATAGAATAGTAAATTATATACATCTATTGTCATGTGCTTGAACTTAATGCATAACATGGTTTGTGCAGGACGTGGATACGAGGCAGGACCGCGGCCGTGAGGATTTATATTGTCACGAGCTTCTTATCAGGTGGGTGATTCCTACCCTGGTCAGGTAGTTAATGCATACAGATTTAGATGCATGATCATCTTAAATGATCATGTTACCTTGACCCTGTTCTATTTATCTTATGCTTGATACTTTATCCGTTGGCTATTAACTTCTTGCTGCTATCATGTTTATGTTACCATGATTAGGAGTTATACATATAGATGATGTAAATAACTTAGAATTTGATTAAGTTAAATACAAGTAGTAAAGTCCGGATGACAACCTGATTGTAAATTGGGCAAAAAGGTCATCCGTAGGTAGATGATGTCTTGAACCTAGAGTTAATTCTAGTACCCCTTAGATTGCATGTTCCTATTGACCATGCATTATGTAAATGGTCGGGTGAATGGTATTTAGGGTGTCGCTACGGACCGGTGGTCCTAGTCTGATACGATTGTAGTCGACTCTCTCAGGATAGAGAGTGCGTTGATCTGGTTAGCATGACCCTCTATAGAATAGAGAGTCCATGGTGGATGTCTGTTTGCGAGACCTTACATTCATGTCATTTGCATGCACGCTGGCGACGATGTCTTCCTTGTGGTCGAGAGTGTCGCCAGTCATCCTGCCTCCACGGTTACTCATAGGAGGAGTAACTGGTGTGAGGGCAGAGCATTATAGTGCCGCACTCTATCACTACAGACGGTGATAGTTGGATTTGCGTGTCGTAATCCTGCGTGTGTAGCACTCGACCACTCATGGGTAGTGACTGTCGGAGTGGCCAACAGCAGGGACCCCCATCGTGTAGCTTGCTCTTTACGCTTATATGCTACTCGATCATACTGCCCACTCGGCCACTCGAGAGTAGTGGTTGGTGTTGAGTTGGGACAGTTGTCATGCTCGAGCCACCGAAGCCACACTGGGGTCGTGGTAGCTTTAGGGTGAGCCGACATGACCATGCATACTGCATTGCCGACTTATGGCATTTTTGCATATTACCATATATATACACATATGCATGTATATATATATATGGATGATTGTGATTAGCATGCGTATATAGATGCAAATCTATATATAGATATGCTTATTGTGATGCTGCATTTGTATGTACTATGTTTGCACATGTTCATACATGTTATTACATTCTTCTGTATGGTGGTAGGCCATCACTTGTATACTGGTTAGTTATTCACTGTGATACCCTTGACCCATAGCAGGATGTAGTATGAGTTAGTTCTATTCTTTATACCATATGTTGTGTATATGTGCTCAGGTTGGATAGGTGTAGCGTAGCAGACGTTGAGTATGCTGATTCATATTGACTTTTGGTTAGATGGTATATACATGGATATATTATCATGCTAGTGATACATGTAGATTTTCTTGTCGAAATACATGTGATATTAAAATACATGTTTATCTATTACTGCTGAGTTTTACTCACTCCCACTGACCACAGGTTTTCTGCGCCGCCGTAATAGGTAGAGATCTTCGTGATTTACTTGAGCTGCTGTGGCGATCCATCCCATCTCCACATTTTAAGTCTCCCGAGGATTTGTGATTTGTATTGGTGTTATGGATTTTGTTCTATGTATGGACTTCGTCTTTATGTTGTGGACGCCATTTTGTGTCGATGTTTTATGTACGGATTTTAGTACTGTGGTCTTGTCAGGGGGTGTACACCCGTATGTTTTGGTATATTTTGTTGTGGGTATGTGTTTTCTATTTCCGCTGTGTGTTTGATATACTTATATCTGTTATTATGTAGTTGTTGTGGGCCTACGGGCCTTGTATTAACCCGAGATGTTGCCACGTACAGGGGAGATGTCGTCCATTTGATTTTCGGCACGACATACTCGGCGTAACGATGTGATAATGGACTTGTAGATTCGGATTTTGTCGATGTACTGTATGTGGTTGTGGTGTGTTAGTCATACCGGTATGCATGATGTGGATGTATTGTATATGTGGGGTTATGGGTATGTCGTTGTATTAGTTTCCGCTGTGTGTTCGTTATGTTGTTGTGTTTTTATTTGTTATGTTATTGTTATTGTGGGCCTACGGGCCTTGTATTAACCCGAAATGTTGCCACGTATAGGGGAGGTGTCGTCCGTTTGATTTTCGGCTCGGTATGCTCTCGGGGCGTGACACCCCACCCCTTTGTTGCTCTAGTCTATCCACGAGCGCCGTCAAGGGGATGTCGCTTGCCACCGTCCACTCCCGCAAAGGAGCCGACGAAGTCCGAGCGGCAGGAGTCGGAGAGGTCGCGCGAAGAAGTCGGCGAAGTTCGGCGGCAGTTGGAGAGGTTGCGCGGAGAAGAGGAGCGCTCCGATTTCGGGGAGAGAAGATGTTGTCGCGAGAAATAAAGATTGCGACTGGGATTAAAAGAAAGCGGTTGCGAGAAACGCTCGACTTAATGGTAACGGATCGGGTTTGGTAGATAAACAGATCAAATTTTCTGACCCGTTAAGCCCTTTAACCCCTTCTTGTTAAAAGAGCATCTTAGAAATCTCCATTCGAGTCCAGAAAAATTCCTAAAAATTCCTGGAAAATTCCATAGGGTATTCTCTTAATTACCCAACTTTTATATTTTTTTCTGTGGTATTTTACAATCATTACGGTAAACATTCCAGCCACGACCACGACCACAACCATGACCATGACTACGACCACGATAACGACCGCATCCTCGACTACGATCATTTTCACATCCTCATCCATATCCAAAATTGTTAAGAGTTGTCGCATTCACTTCAAGGAATGGACTAGAGCAAGTTGGATAAGATTCATGATTTTTCATTAATAACTCGTTATTTTGTTTAGCCAGAAATTAGTTCAGAATATTTCTTGAACTCTTTCTCTCGATCTTTCACTTTGCAGGAGCATATTTGAGGCATGAAAAGTAGAGAGTGTTTTCTCTAATATATCATAATCGGTAATATTCTCTCCACATAACTTTAATTGAGAACTGATTTTAAAAACGATTGAATTGTATTCATTCACAGATTTAAAATCTTGGAATCGTAAATGAATCCAACCATAACGAGATTTAGGAAGTATTACTGTTTTTTGGTGATTAAACCTTTCCTCTAAACTTTTCCATAACTCAAGTGGATCTTTCACTGTAAATATTCTATTTTCAAATCTTCATGGAGGTGATGACGGAGAAAAATCATTGCCTTGGCTCGATTTTATAAAGTCTCTTTATTATTTTCTTTAATTGTTTCTCCGAGTCAATTTGCATTCAAATGGATTTCAACATCAAGGATCCATGATAAGTAATTTTTTTCTCTAAATGTTGAGAGCCACAAACTCAAGTTTAGTGAGGTTTGCCATAAAATACTAACACATAAGCACAAAATTATAATAAGATTTATATAGGAGTAAAAATAATATAATATAGAATAAGAATTATAACAAAAAATTTAAATAAGTGTATCTTAATATTTTATGGTAAATCATATTATTTTACCATCATGATTCAACGAGAAGACTAATGTCCTACTTCATCTTATTATTTATAAAGGTCAATAATAAAATAAATTGATAAATTTGAAACAATATTGTCATTTAATAGATTGTTCAAATTCCTAACTTGTAAATGTAAGATTATCGAGATAAAATTCTTGATTTACCCAAATAAAAAAAATCATAAACCTTTAAATATCAATTTTGATACTAATTATGCATACTTTGATAATTATATCAAATTTATCAAAAATTATTAATAATAGCTCTAGACAGTAACAATTAGTCATAAGAGTTATTAATTTCTATATACAATATTGTCAAAAAAAAAAAATCTAGGTCACAGAATTATTTTCTAATATTTTTAAAAAATTTAATGCTATCAAAATAGAATTTTTAAGACGGTAAAAGCTTAAAGTTGTGATTACTGAGAATAAACTTTGACGTTGAATTTGTATAAAAATTGAGCAAAATTCGTATTGATAACGTGTTATGAAAAATGAATAAATAAAATATATTTTTAAGAGAATGAAGTAGGAATAATTCTATTCCTTTCATTCTTCTCAATCTATATCAATAAAATTACAAAGATGTATATTTATATACATTTGAGAATGAAACGACATTATTATTTTATGATAACGTATAAGTTACTAATGGACATCCAATAACGTATATTATTTATAATACAATTCAATTAATAACCATTATAATTAAATATATGCACAATGGAAATTAGCTGAGAAAAGTTCTTGATGGTGGAGGCTGTCACGCCCCGAGAGCATACCGAACCGAAAATCAAACGGACGGCACCTCCCCTGTACGTGGCAACATTTCGGGTTAATACAAGGCTCGTAGGCCCACAATAACAACAATATATATGTGTATGAAAACAAAAACTACACAAGACACAGCGGAAACATACTACAATCTCACAAATGCATACCGGTATGACTAACACACCACAACAACACGAAATCTCGACAAAAAATCTGAATATACAACATATACATCATGAAAACTCCAGAATACAATGCACAACAGACAGCAGGCCCAAAACAAAACACGGGAGCCTCGTGAGATGAGATGACGTCAGCCGGCGGTGCTCCAAGTCATCACGGTCTTCTACACTGCTACTGGCGAGTAAAACCTGTGGTCCATGGGTGGTGAGTAAAACTCAGCAGGTAATAGAAAACATGTATATATGTAATATCACATGTATTTCGACAACATAATCTAGATGTACAACAGGTATATCAGCATAGTATATAAATACAAGCATATACCGTCTAACTGAAATGAATAACATAAAATGCAGACATACCTGAAGTCTGCTACGCTACTCTGATCCAACCTGAACATATATCCAACATATATATAACAGGAAGAGTAATACCAACACATAATCTACTCATGCTACAGGCCAAAGTATCTATGGTCTATCCACATATACCAATATCCGACACAACTGTATAACATATGCAAGAAACATGCATGAATATGATGTCCACCCAAATGCAGCAAGCATAGTACAAACAAATGCAACATCACAATAATCATATATATATAGACTGTATCTATATATATATTAATCTCAACCATCCATATATATATATACATGCATATATGTATATATATATGGTAATATGCAAAGCGCCATCAGATACGGCTATGCAGCATGCATGGTCATGTCGGCTCACCCTAAAGCTACCACGACCCCAGTGTGGCCTCGGTGGCTCGAGCATGACAACTGTCCCAACTCAACACCAACCACTACTCTCGAGTGGCCGAGTGGGCAGTATGATCGAGTAGCATATAAGCGTAAAGAGCAAGCTACACGATGGGGGTCCCTGCTGTTGGTCACTCTGACAGTCACTACCCATGAGTGGTCGAGTACCACACACGCAGGACTACGGCACGCAAATCCAACTACCACCGTCTATAGTGGTAGAGTGCGGCACCTCAATGCTCTGCCCTCACACCGGTTACTCCTCCTATGAGTAACCATGGAGGCAGGATGACTGGCGACCCTCTCAACCACAAGGGAGACCTTGTCGCCAGCGTGCATGTAAATGCATGAATGCAATGTCTCACATACAGACATCCGCCATAGACTCTCTCATGTAGAGTCATACCAATCTACTCGACGCACTCTCTATCCTGTAGAGAGTCGTACTCAACTGATCATAATACTCTCTATCCTGTAGAGAGTCATACTAATCTACTCGACGCACTCTCTATCCTGTAGAGAGTCGTACTCATCTGATTATAACAAGCTAGGACCACCGGTCCGTAGCGATACCCTAAGTATCATTCCTCTGACCATTTACACAACACATGTTCGGTGGTAACATACAACCTAAGGGTACTAGAACTAACCCTAGGTTAAAGTCATTATCTACCTACGGATGACCTTTTTGCCCAATGTACAATCAGGTTGTCATCCGGACTTTACTATTTGCACTTAACTTAAACAAATTCTAAGTTACTTGCATTACCTAATGTATAACTC